>CM057814.1:115806903-116344403 GCA_030067965.1 Latrodectus elegans
GTTGCGAATGAACTTACTGAAAAACTTTTGTTTCAGAAATTTAAGTTTGGTGATTCAGACTAATGAAATATATTTCTCACTGAAAGTGAGAAGTATATTTCCCACTCTAAGTGCTCTAAGTGCTTCTCACTCTAAGTGCTCACTGACTCCTTTGCATTCAAAATATCAGAGTAATTTAAGGGAATGGCGCAGGAGGCATGTTAGCAGTTTGGTTTGGTTTGTTTGTTGCTCAACGGTCATTTTTTGCACACGAGGGCTAATTAAACCGGGACCTACGGTTTAAAGTGGATTCCGAACCACTACAAACATCCATGCCCTAGGTGGGATTCGAGCTCACGAGCTGTTGAACCGAAGGCAAGAGCGCTAACCATTCGTCTGCCAGCTCGGCAGGCATGTTAGCAGAAGGGGTGCTTGATGATTATGGAGTTAATTTCAATGACTAAACATAGGCCCACTTTCTGTGCATCATTTTCTTTTGACTATCATAAAATGGCAAATATTTTACTGGTTACCTTACAAAATGTGTGCTCTAGATGTTTCCTCTCCGGTGAAAATAATGTTGCACATCTAAAGAAATTCTTTTAAAAATAATCTATGTTGTTATTACTTATGACACTTGGAAAAGCCAAGCTGCCGTTGGCTCTGTGAATTTAAGTATGCAGGTTGCGTCTTTCGTTTAACCAGAGCACTAAGAAGGTGAAAGTACGAATTTGCTCTAAACTCTTCCGATAGATGGCAACACCATAGGATTCACTCCCTCAATTTCGGCATTGATCTGTAGGGAGGGAAATTTTCTCCAGACAATGACACCCATGTTAACTGCTCAACGACCAACCACAAGATCTTCATTTCCACAGATTTAATGAACATGCATAAAATAATCTCGTTATTTGAGTATTGTTTGTATTATAATTGATATTATTTTTACTACACTTTATGCATTACATATGTACTTTATATGTTTAATAATAAAAACGTTATCCTTTTAATACATGAATTTAGTCGTGATTCAACTTTTTAAGGTTAGTTTACTCTCACTCATTTACAAGATACTACCTCTCTTCCCAAAAAAAGAATGATAATAAATAGAAGGATGTTCAAAAATAAGTCTTTAGATAAGTTAATTTACATACTTTTCACCACAATTGTTTTCCATTATTGTTTGAAACGTAATTATTGGAAATTCTCACATGGAAATAGTTAAATAACTTTAAAGTAATTGCTATATTTTTAAGAACAATATGCTCAGCAATTTTTATAGTTGTCATTTAAATCAAATATACATAAAAAGCCCTTACCTTTCAAACATGACATTGGAGAAAAATTCTAGTGAAATTTTGTTTGCTTTGTTACTATTTTATTTTATTTTTTTTAATCAAATTTCCTTGTAGTAACAGAGTTTTCGGCACATTAGAAAATGGCTTAAGAAAATGATGGGAATGAAATTCGGTACTAATAGAAAAAATATTAGCTTCAAAAAAAACATTCATTGCTTTCACTATTTATTTTTTTTCCGTTCTCAAGTACAGTATTTGCTTCTACTTTTATCATTTTATTAAATTTGGTTATTCAATATATAACATAATGTTTATTAATATAATTTATATTAAATATTTGCAATGTAAATGTTACAGTAAAATGTAAATTGATCATTTTTATTATTTTATTTTGATTATATTGATTATTTGATTTGATATTTTATTCATAAAATATAAAATTGTTATTTCCAATTTCATATCAAATTTGAATTTAAGAGTTAGCATTAATATTTGTGAAAATGCATAAATAATTGCAGAATATCTTTCTCTCACAATATTTCTTATTAAACTTTCGCATTCGAGGTAACAGCTGATTGGTTGGCGAGTTCCATTAGGCAATTTGTGGACTTGATTCCCAACTTGCGCATTAGTGCTTATGATTCTCCGTTTTAAACTCTAGGTACTAGTCAGTTTAGACCTAGTATTCAACAAGTTACAGTAAGTGCGATAAGTTAAACTTTGCTCGGAGAGTAGGAACATCTTCTTTTCTCTAAGAAAATAAATCGGTGTACTCTTTTGGTGAAAATTCAGATAAAGCCTGAATCTGTCTTCCGTGGAAAGTTTAAAAGATAAAACATATTAAAAAATTTTGTCCTTCACTGAGAAAATGTTTTGTTATAGGTATTTTTAATGAAATAATATTTTTTTTTTTTTTTGATTAATTGCATTGCATCGAGTGAATCATGTTTATAAATCTTACAGTATGCAAGCTACTTACTGTCTAAGAAGTAACAATTATTTATTGTTTTCAAAAATAGCATTCCTAGTATTTCAAAATATATGTAAGATATGAAATACTATTAATTTAATGTGTAAATGTAATATTATATAAGATAAGTAAACAAGTATAAATGAGATATTAATTAATAGAAAATCATCTTTTAAGCAAAGCAATTTGCAAAGGCATTACTTAACATTAATATGTACCAAGGAGTATTTAAATTGATGGCATTAACAACGCATCTTGATTGTTAATTATTTCTTAACAGTTTTTTACAATAATAACAGTTCAATTTCTATTCGTAAAAAGAGTCATTCACTATATATGTATGGTAGTTTATTAAAAAACGCATGAATTTCAATTTGTCAATATAGTTTATGTTGCAAAAATTTAGATATCTCAAAGCTCAATCTGTTCCACAAAATGGTTTCAGTAAAAGGATCAAAATAAGTAAATTTATTGGAAAAATATTTGCAAAATGAAAATGTTTATTTTGAAATTCATGCTTTTGTTATAGATAAAAAAAAAAAAAAACATTTTTTTGTTCAAATAATGTAAAACCACAATTTCAATATAACTAAGATTCTTTTTTATTCAACATAAATATACTATCAGTGAATTTCCCAACTGTATAATGCATGCTTAATGTTTCAATGATACAAAGTTGCTGCGTTCTTGTTGCGTATCCTGCAAATTCTTACATTGATTATATTATGCCTTTGCTATTTTGAAGATAATTTGAATGTAAGATTGCAGAATAAATCTAAAATATTAAGCCAAAACCATCTTTTTTTAGTATGTGATCTTCAATGGATTTCTGCACAATCAGAGAATATTGTAAATTTATTTTCAAATGAACTGCCGCTTGTTTGATAGCATAAAATAATGTATCACGTGATAACTTGCTTTTAAAGATTAAGCTCTGAAGAAAATAAAAGGTAAAACTCTAATACAATGAAAATGTAAAGAAGTAACTCAAACTTACATTGATTTTTATTTAATCAAATATGTAAGCAAATACTCCTTCTCCAAACTTTTTATAAAAACTACTTAATTTTATTACTTAACTTTTTTAATTTTAGACCAATAAAATATATATGAAATATCATAAATACGAAACTAACTAAATAGTCTATGTTGGCTCTTCATATAATTTGTTATGTAAGTGATTTTTTTCATGTAAAGATTATGGCTCAAAACAAACTTTTCTTATTCAATACATTATAAGAAAGCTGAAATGTTAAATACAAATCAAGTGAAATCGTGATAAAAATCCAAAAATGCATGATAAAAAGTAGTTACATAAAACAGTAGCAAAATGCAGTATGAATTCCAAATTAATTTGTATTATTTTATTGCAAAATGCAATATCAAAGTCAAACTAATTTGTATTATTTTTCAAATTAATTGGTATAAAAATTGTTTAAAAATTGAATTACACCAATATCATTGTATACAAAATGCTTAATTGCATCGTTTGTCCCATTTGAATGATGTCTTAGAATACATAATTAATACTTATGGTCTTTCAATTGACCTACAAATAATAAATTTTGAATTCTTATTAAATATTTCTACATTTTTAAAATAATCTAAAATATATACATTTTTAAAAATTCTAAAAGGTGAATTATCAAAGTCCAGCAGAAGAGATTAAGAGAATCGAATTAAAAAGTTATTCTTTATTGCTAATAGTAGAATTTCATTTACAATGTATTTTAGAATTTCATTTACAATATACAAGAAATTATTTTAAAGTGTTTTCTACAAAAAAGAGCATTTATTTTTATAATTATATTCATTTATTAAAAACGCTTTCACAACAAAAAATTATTATTAAGAGTTTAAATATCAACTGCTTTTCCTTTTTTTTTTTTTTTTTTTTTCCTCTTCTTCTTCTTATCTGTTCAGATACAAAACTGAGAAACAACATAATTCATTTCAAATGTCGAGTGAAACATAATTTTATAAAAGTCCAAACTATGCAAAAGTATTCATTAATTTTCAGTTTTATATGTTCTGGCTCCTTCACTCTCTGGACTGTCTGGTTCCGTTAAACATATCCAACAAGGATTCCACACTGATCCTACTTTAGCTCTAAATTATTAAGCAATTAAGGAAGAGTAGACGTTAGAAAATTTTTTAAAAGCTTGGTAAGTTGTTAATTTTATTAAGAACTGCCTCCTCCGACGTGTGGTGCGAGTAAAATAGCGTGTAATGAACTGCAAGTTTTTCGTTGAAATTAAATTTTAGTAATTTGCATTTGTGAAGGTTTTGGTAAAGCAGTGGCCTTGACAGGGAGTTTTAATATTCGCTGCGTCGGGGTTTTAATAACCTCACACGCGAAAACATTTCACATAAGATGACATGAGGGCCTTTCCTTGGAATTCCGGTTTTTCTGTCTCCACCCCTCGCCCAGTTTTCCCAAAAGTTACTTTGGCTAACTCTTGCCTTATGGAGGTTTTAATTTATTTATCTTAAATCTGCTTGCGTTTCTGCTGGATTTTAGCAAGTGCATTAGTGTCAAAAATGCATTTTTGGGAAAGGAGGAGATAAAATTGATTAATTTGAAAGTGACGTAAAAAGTTTTATTTCGCTTAATTACGTTATGGAAAATAATAGTAAAAATTACTTACCTTTCTATAAAAGAAGAGTTCGAAAAATTAAGGATTTGTGTTTCCGGAGAGAAGATTGCATCGTAATAGACCAACATTCTGTAAATCGATTTAAAATAAACAACGGAATGTGAAATAATTTTTGAAAGAAATCTTTTATCCTTTATAATTATGCTGCTATTCTAGAAGTCTGTAACTAGAAGCTGATCAAGGATTTTTCTGCCTTAATAATGTTTCCTTACTTTTAGTTAATTAATTTATGGAATATTTAAATTTATGATTAAAATGCCTTGAATGTATTCATTAAACTATTTAATGTTGGGGAAATATTAAAAAAGCATTTCAATAAAATTATTTGCATTCTATAATTAGATTATCTGTCTCATTGTGAAAAATGTGTCTGCCTTTTTAAATTTAAATATTTAATTGTTAAAAATATATCGAAAAAAAAATGAGAGTCTTAATTTTATTAATTCTCAATGTTATTAATCTAAGAGACACTTAATGTCAGACTAAGAGAATTTGTTTCCAATGCTATTGCCTCTGGTTGGGAGATAGTTTTTCAATGGATCCCTAGCCACTGTGGGGTGCCTGGAAATGGAAGAGCAGATGTGTTGGCTAAAAATGGTTGTAGCCCTGTTTCTCAGCCCCTGTTTCCACTAACTGACCATCAGTTTAGTTCTGAGGCTAGGGGGAAAATTGGCCAACACCAGTCGCCTGTTCCGATGGATTTGCCTCGTGCAGTTTTCACTGCAAATTTTCGACTTTTCACTGGACATGACTTTTTGTGTAAACATCTACACCGTATCGGTGTAGTTGCTGATGATCCCTGCCCCCTTTGTTTGTCGGATGAAACTATGGACTTTAATCATTTGACAACTTGCACTGCACTGGCTTTTATTACTTTTGACTCTGACAACTTTACTAAGGCTGAAATTTAGTGGACCGCCAGAAGTCTTATGGCAAATAAATGCCACTGATTGCCATAGGAAAAAAAAGTGTTATTAATCTAAAATGTCCTGTTATAAAACGCAGTCTTCGATAAAGAGCATCTTAATTCATCAATAGCTTAATTGTTTTGTTTTTGATAATAAATTGTCATTTTCATATGTAAATTTCTGCAATCAAACTGTGTTAATAGCCATATTTACTACCGTGGACAACTTGTATTACATTTTTTTATCATTATATGCCATTGATCCTAAGTAGAATCAGAGATAATATATATTCATTACATGAAATTTAATCCCTTCACGTATTGTTTTTAATTAGTATTACAAGATAAGGAACATAAGAGTTAAGTGATTAAGCGTTTTTGTAACGTCCTAGTTTTTAAACTTGAATGATTTTTCACATTTTGATTCCTCCTTATAGTATATTTTATTGCATTCTTAGTTTATTCTAAAATTATTTTTCTAATATTTATTTTCCTTCTAGCTGCAAAAATTAATTAGAAATAAAAGTATTAGCAATTGAAAGCTTTATTTATAGATATATTTTAATAAAGTAATATTTAAAAAACACAGCATTAAAAAGAAAAAATTAAATCACATGTGACAAAAATCTTGATTAGTTAATATATTGACTGCGTTGTTCATCATCTGATTGTAAATTACGATTAAGTATGATTAATAAAGTTAAATATATAAATATATATATATATATATATATATATATATATATATATATATATATATATATATATATATATATATATATATTCAATCGTAACTTAAAATATATTTTTCAAATTCAAGGTAGTAATATTTTATTATAGTTTTTATGTTATTTTTAAGAGAAAAAACTTTTTATACTTCTATTTAAATTTATATGATATGTTCTGCAAAATCACTTACGCTATTCACCAAAATTTTAAAAATAATTGACCAAATAATTAAAAAAATCATTAAAAGAAAATTCTTTAATAATTTTTTAACCTCTCTTTTGGTATCATCAGTTTTATTAATAATTCAAAATCTTATATAGTTTATTAGTTTTTTCATTAAAAGCACGTTTTACTTACGAATGTATTTTACAATACTTAGATGTGTGTGATTTGACTTAGTTTACCAAATATATACCTTTTATTCAAGGAATACAGAGTAATACAAATAATTGACATTTTTTAAAACCTTGCTGTAAATCTTCTACCGGAATTAAACAAGAATTTTAACTTAGTCATTTTTAAAAAAATGCTAGCTTTTATTCGAGAAATTAGAATTTTTGAAAATTTCAAGACGGAAACTTAAAAAGAAATTAAGCTATAATTTTTTTGTCATAACCATGTTGTAAAATACAGATTTTTCATACCTTCTTTATTAGATATTGCATTATTCTTTCTAGCATATCTTTGAAAAAATACTCTATATTTATTTAAATTTCAAAATTGTCTAGTGGTCATCAAGTTTTTCAACAAAATCTGTTACAGATTTCTTTTTTTAAGTTATTCACTAAATAATTTGAAATATTAGATTTTCATTGTTTTTTGAGTTTCAAAATATAAAGATATAATTATATAGATAAAAATGACCAATCAATTAAATCAAAGTACCCTGACCCCTGGGAGTATATCAGTAGACCGATCCTCCATGCTGGAGGTTGGGCATACAGTTGACGCCTCTATCTTGTGTAAAAATCAATTGTTATAAAATTCAAAAGAGAGATATGCCCGGCACATAAAATGTTCGTTTTTTGTACTATAGTGAGGACTACAATTTTTAATTGAAGATTTCAATAACATTGAATAACTCGCCAAGAAATAAACAAGATATATAGGTGAGGGCGACTTCCTCGAGCAAAAGAACCATACAGTGTATACTGCAGTTGTAAAAACAAACAACTATAGAACTTCCATAAGGCCTGTATTCACATATGCCACCGAAGCATGGTGATGACCGTAAGTAGTAAAGAAATCCTATCAGATTTTGAAAGAAAAAAATATGAAGTATTTGGGGAGGCGTGAGATATTATGATACATGGAAAAGAACAAATTCGGAATTTTACAAGCTATATGCGCGAAGAGCAAGGCATAACTAAAATTATTTCAAGCCGAGATGAAATGAGCAGGATATTTGATCAGGAGGGAAGATGGTCGAGCCGCTAACGCAATGCAGTTCGTTTAGCTCTTTGACGCTAAGCCAACTGCAATCCTAAAAAAGGAAAGATCGAGGATCCATTGGATTGACTGTTTTGAATCATATCTGCTTCGAAAAGATTCAAATATTCTTGAAATGAGTTATGGGAAGAGTCTATGATTGAGAGTGGTGTTAAATTAACCTCAGCTAACCTCTTCCCCTACCTTGATGAATTTTTAAAACCAGTATCTTGAAATTGATAGAAATGTTCTTTTAAATATTTTAAGAGATGCTTTTTAACACAAGTTAGAAATTACAAATGCCACCTAATAAATGTGTGATCTTTCTCTTAAACTTTGTTGAATAATTTTGTTCTTCATTTTATTATTGTAGCATTTTAGGTGATTTCTTTTTAAAAGTGAAAAAAATCTTATTCAGAGTTATAAGAAAAAGTACTTATGTGATATAAAAGTAGAAATTGATTTGTAAACGTGCAAACGTGGATTTTCCACACTCATATATAAAGTAATCAAGAAAGTTCTTGCCGTATTCGCGTTGCCATTGAATGAAATGATAATAAATATGGAAATTAGTGTAGGACGGGGTTCAGACACCAATCAGTCAAGAGTAAGAACATTGATCTTAAGAGTAAAGAATATCTTAAAGATAAAAGAATATGTTTGTAAGTTTTTTGTAACATGAATGTATAAAAAACATTTTAGAAAATTTTATGCAAATACAAAAATTGATATTGATTTTCTTAGAAAAGAATATCATAAACATTTAAACAAAAAATTTTTAAAAACGAAAAATCACTCCCTGTTGATTTTCATGTTCTGTCCAAGTCAGTTAAGAATGCCCCTGAGTGTGATCGTTGAGAGGAAAATATATTTTTTAATATTTCCCTAAACACAACATTACATTTTAACAATTTTAAACTGATTGTTCCAAAGTTGGCTTAAAATCATAATTATTGCTCTCAAAAATAGAAATATGAAGAAATTCTAGCATCAATATAATAATATGGTCCAATATATATGTATGCAAAGCAACATTCAGGCATCCATGAATATTAATAAAAATATATTACTTTTTAATGATGTTGTCATGTCATAGTTTTAATATAAATTTAAAATGAATTCGATATTTTTAAGACCATCAAAAATTTAAATTTAAAAATAACAATTTTAATCATAATGACACACCTATCAGAAAACTTGTTCTTTCTTGGGAATAAAAAATGCTGATATATAAGTTGTTCCTCTCTATAATCTTATCAGGTTCCTTAGAAAGTTCTCATCTTCTATTGCAACAGTTTGGGGTTCAATTTTTTCCCAAGATAGATGCTGAATTTAAAATTTTATAACTTGAGAAGTTAACTTCCAATGGATAAAATTACTTTTGCGTTGATTTTTTAATGTTCCTTGTGCCCTGACTATTTTGATGACTACCGTCTTTGTCTCCGAAATTTTGAAAAACACCCTCATATTCTTATACAATAAATTGCTCTAATATAAGAGCAGTAGAAGGAAGCATGTATAACGCCAAAATATTTATTAATTACTTGCATTGCCTTAAATATTTTTGACCCAAAATATGTATCAGACTTAGGGCCCGTAAACATCAAGAATACCTTTACTTACATTTTATACCATAATAAGAGGAAAGAGTGAACAAAAAAATTCTTGATCTAAAAACATTTTTTGGTCAAAATGTCACTTTAACAATTAAATAAAACTTGTTAATCTCTCTCTCTCTCTCTTTTTGTCTGAGTTTTTAAAAAATACAATCTAATTGTTTTACATTCAAGTTAGTCTTGTTTTGAACTACAGAGCGTAGAAAAAGAAGTTGGTTGTTTTAAGCCAACTGTTACATTTCAAATTAAACTGATATGCATTATATTGTAAAAAGTTAAATAAAGCAAATATAGCACTATTAAAAACAAATATAAAAGAGATTTTTTTAATAAAAAGTTATTTTTATTGGTTAAACGACACTATTAGAGTAAACAAATTTATTAAATAAGAAGAGCCTGGTTTTTAATTTTAATTATATATATATATATATATATATATATATATATATATATATATATATATATATATATATATATATATATATATATATATATATATATATATATATAACTGCTGTAACATTTATGCACAAAATAATAAAAACTGCAAAGAGAAAGAATCATTATCTAGGAAAGAGCAGATATAATCTTTAAACAACAATGATGTAAGTAAATAAAATTCAAAAAATTAAAATACGAATTTAAAAAAACAAAAACTATTCATAAATCTATTTATTTAGAGTTTCGATTTAAAACTCAAACACAAAATAACCACACACACAACCAGTTTAAGGTTATTAAAATTCATTTTTATTAATTCACTCAAATAGAAATTAATCTTTTTAAAAAACAGCTACTTTAATTTTTATCTTAATTTTAAATTAAAATTAACAAAGTTTTTTGGAGTAAATTTTTTGTCAATATTTAAATAACTGAGAATTATGTTTTAGAAATATATTAAAAATCGTACATAATTTACGTAATATAAATGTATATAAAATGTGAGTATATAAACAAAAGATATATATCAATATACTAAGCGTATCTTTTATTCCATTAGGTTTAAGAAAATTTATAATTCTTTTTTTTTGCATAAATTATTTTATTAAAAACAACATTTGAAGTTTATAAAGTTCTAGATATTTTTATAGCTATAAATTTATGTAATTGAATTCCTTAAGGATATTTTGATTTTAATATGTTTTTTAAAACCAAATTGATGAAATTGAAATAAAGGAATAATCTCAAGCAGATTTCTACAAGAGCAACCTTTAAAATATTTATTATTATTTTTTTATTGTTGCAATTTTTAAAATTGATTTTTTGTAATTGTAAAGGTAAAATTTAGTATTAATTTATCAGCTATTATTTCTACAAAAAAAATGAGGCAATTGAAATTAATTAATGATTCCAATATTCACATTTTGTGTATTCATTTATTTATTTTTCTAAAAATAATCATATATTTTTATAGAAATAAACTCTGAGAACGAGAAATTCGTAAACTCACGAATCCTGGCTCTTTTAAGGATAACAATTCAGCTGCGAGTTTTTACAAACCTCTGAGTAAGACGCAGCGCCCTCCTGTGAGAAACAATGAAAGATTTCGACTTAATCAAAAGTGACGTGCTGCAATAAAACAGCAAAAACGATTTACAGGGCTTACTCCTTCACCTTATCTTCCATGCGCGGGAAAAGAAATTTCCCTCTTCTGTCCGCTCCATCGTTTGAAACCCGTGGTCTATCTGTTAATCTCAGGACTTGATGCAAATTTGATCCTTAAAACTCATAACATTTTTCCTTTCTTTCGATAGATGCGTGGACTTCACTGATTAATGAAGTAGAGGACAAAGGAGTGTGGAGGGGGTTATATAAGCACTAAAAATCGCTTAAAAGCATTTAGTTGCCTCAAGTACTTACTCATTTGAGGGGCGGTGTGTAGTTCAAAATTTGCAATTTTGAATTTTTAATCGCAGCTACTTAGAACTCATAGGAGGAAACGTCTCCAATTTAAACATTACATTATAAGTTTTTTTTTTTATTTAAAATATAAGTTTGTTTGTACCTTAATTCTTTTTTAATACAAAATTTCAGATTAACAATAACAAGTTTAAAATATAAAAAAAATATCTAATTATAAATATCTTGAAAAAAAAAGAAGGAATATTTTATATTTATATATGAGCAAAGGAATCCAATTAAAATTTGATCCTAAAATTTTTTCAGGTACAGTTTACTTCGAAAAGATCAGCTTTTTTTTTTTTAATTTTTTTTTATTTTATTTTTTTTATTATTATTAATAACAATAACTGCTGAAATCCTATTTTTACGAATTTTATAAAAATTGATTCTTGCTTGAATAATTTTTACTGTTAGGTTATTCTTTAACGATTTATTTTTTAGAATCCTATTGATGATTTTCTTAAATTTAAAAAAATACTAATTTCTTTATTTTTGTGAACTTCTTTGGATTTCAATAATCATAATCCTTTTTTTTCTATTTTGTCATTTTTATTCATTTTTATTTTATAGTTTATCTAATGCTGCATTAATATCTCGCTGACTCACTATTAGCTGAAACTTGACTAACCTTATATTTTTCTATTAACTATTTTTTGTTATAAGCAATTGATTTATTTTATTATTATCATTATTATTTTGGATATTTTGCTGCACCATATGTGTGTTTGGTTATATTTATCATTTTCTTCAAAGATTTTTATTTTTATTTTTTTATTGATGTGTGTTACTTTTTCAATATTTTCATTTTTTTCATCAATAACTCGAAGACATTGGAGATACTATATTTGCCTTATTGGTTATTCTTTGGAATCTTTCCATAAATGATTTCGAAAAATCTTTCCCCATAACGTGTTCCCCTTGTAAGAACAGGTTATGGGGAAGGATTTAAAGGGACAAGTTTTATTTTTCTCTTTTCCTTAAAAGTTTAGAGGTTTCGTATTTTCATTTCAAATTTTGCTAATTTCTTTTCTTTGGTATGTTTATCTTTGCATTTCAAATTATTCATTTTTCTCTTATCAATAGCTTCTGCTTATTTTAGAAAACCTTTGTTAGTTTGTAATTTCCTTTTCATTTATTTATTTATTAAAAGTTGTAAGTGAATTCCTACAGATTTTGTTAAAAATTTCTAAAAGAATGTATATTTTGTCAATTTCTTATTTTATACTTTATTTTCAGTAAATATTAATATATATATATATACACTACTGGTCATTAAAATTGCTACACTAGGAAGAAATGCAGATAACAAAATGATATTTATTAGACAAATATATTATACTAGAAAAAACAAGTGATTAAATTTTCAAAAAATTTGGCTGGATAGATCCTGAGAAATCAGTACCCAGAACAACCACCTCTGGCAGTAATAACAGCAGTTATACGCCTAGGCATTGAGTCAAACAGAGATTGGATTGCATGTACAGGTACAGATGCCCATGCAGCTTCAACACGATGCCACAGTTCATCAACCGTAGTGACTGGCGTTTGGTGATGAGCCAGTCGCTTGGCAACCATTGATAGACGTTTTCTATTGGTGAAAGATCTGGAGAACGTGCTGGCCAGGGCAACAGCCGAACATGTTTTGTATCAAAGAAGGTCCGCACAATACCGGCAACATGCGATCGGGCATTATCCTGCTGAAACGTAGGGTTTCGCAGGGCTCGAATAAAGGGTAGAGCCACGGGTGGTAACACACCAGAAATGTAACGTGCACTGTTCAAAACACCGTCAATGCGAACAAGAGGTGACCGAGACGTGTATCCAATGGCACCCCAACCATCACACCAGGTGATGGGCCAGTATGACGATGACGAATGCACGCTGCCAGTGTGTGTTCACCACGATGCCGTCAAACACGGATGCGACCATCATGATGCTGTACGCAGAACCTGGATTCATCTGAAAAGATGACGTCTCGCCATTCGTGCGCCCAGGTTCGTCGTTGATCACACCATTGAAGGCGCTCTTGTCTATGACGCAGCGTCAAGGGAAGCTGCAGCCATGGTCTCCGAGCTGAGAGTCCATGCTGCTGCAAACGTCGTCGAACTGTTCGTGTAGACACTTGTTGTCTTCCAAACGACCCCGTTTCTGGAGTCATGGCTAGTGACGGGGTTGCACGATCCATTACGGCCATGCGGATAATATGCCTGTCTTCTCGGCTGCTAGTGATAGTTGGCCGTTGAGATCCCGCATGGCGTTCCGTATTACCGTCCTGAACCCATCGATTCCATATTCTGCTAACAGTCATTGGATCTCGACCGACGCGAGCAGCAATACTGCGATAAGATAAACCGCAATCCCGGTACGCTACAATTCGACCTTTATCAAAGTCAGAAATGTGCTGGTACGCATTTCTCCTTCTTACACGAGGCATCACAACAACTTTTCACCAGGCAACAACGTTCAAATGCAATTTGTGTATGAGGAACCGGCTGAACAATTTCCTCATTTAAACACAATGTAGGTGTCACTACTGGCGCCTGCTTTGTCTGAATGCGCTGAAAAGCTAATCATTTGCATATCGCAGCACCTTCTTCCTTTCGTATAAATTTCACGTCTGTAGCATGTCGCCTTTTTGGTATAGCAATTTTAGTGGCCAGTAGTGTATATATATATATATATATATGTGTGTGTGTGTGTGTGTGTGTGTGTGTGTGTGTGTGTGTTTATTAATTGCTTTATTTCTAATGACAGATTATGAACAGTTACAACAAAAAAAATAAGACTTAAGATAAAAAAAAACATAAAATAAAAATAAGCCAAAAAAAAGTTAACTCTGCTGCAACAGAATTTGTTACTTTGTTACTCTACTTTGTCTCTTGCCTTCTAGTAACACTCTATGAGAAAAGTCTTAGGCAGAGTAGAACTGTGGAGAAGTTGAGCGGAGTCAGTCACCTCTCCAGAGATGCGCAGAGTGCATATTGGAGAAGAAACAATTATGAATCTGTAGAGATGATTTCGAAGGCAGTCATGTTCAGTGGCAAGGCGGAATTCAGCGACCACTCTACGCCTCGGGCCGTTACACAAATTTGGGATGGCATCCTTCCAAGATTTACGAGAAATACGATGATAGAGTTCTTCCTCTTCTCGTATTTTGATAGATCTTTTAATAAGATCTTTAATAGTATGGAAGGACATAGGACAAGAAATATTCTGTGTGATTAAAGCAGCCTTTTTGTCCAGGAAGTCGGATTTTTCATTACCTGGAATTCCATAGTGGGCGAGAACCCACTGGAAGACTATAGTTTTCTCGAGCAATGCTAAGTCATTCAGTTAATGATGACAATTCAATATGCCTTGCTTTATGGGATCCTTATTTGAAACGATAGCAAACAGAACAGCCCACGTATAGCTGAAGATATCGGCTCTTGTGAATTTTTCCAAATGACATGACAACTGCGACAGAGCTATGAGGATCCCAGCAATATCACGATCAAGCAAAATACCTGAGCCCACAGGGATATAGGTAGAGAAAATTTTGGAGAAAACTGTGGCTCCTGCATAAAAGCCATCAGATAGCAGGGATCCATCGGTAAAGATTCGAATCCACTCTGGTTCAGGGTAAAAAGTTCTTAATCTTTCGCTAGTGAGGGCTCTCAAGATAAAATGGTCAGTATTACTTTTAACTACTTTTTGACCACGTCAAGATTCAGAAAGATCGAAAATCAATACAAATGATATATAATTGATTGGATTTTGTGCAGGAACCAGTAATTCTGGTTCACATTTTAATCCAAGTGAATTCTTTAACTAAAAAACTACATGCAAAAAGCCCATCTGCGTCTTTAGATTTCTAATCCAGTATTGTTTGACTTCATTCCAAAGCGAAAGACATCCAGAAAAAATCTAATGATCTTTACTCTGAAAATTAAGGATATATATATATATATATATATATATAGCAGAAAGTAATATTAATAAATGCATTATATATATATATATATATATATATATATATATATATAATGCATTTATTAATATTACTTTCTGCCACAAACACGTGTTTTCCTAGAAATAATGCATCTAATAAGCGGTAATCTAATATACTCCTTTTAATATTTTTGATATACGTCTCCTTATAGGTATTTAATTTTATACTAAATCATAAACTTGAGACTTTAGTTGATAAGATATGTCGATCAATATTTAGATAAAAAAAATTATAATTTTTTTAAAATTATAGTTGATAATTATTTATTTTTTCTGATTCCTTTGTATGTTCAAGCAGTAATTTGACTGTACATGTGACGAAAACAAGCATTTGTATACTAATGCAATGTTAATACTTAAATGAGTCGTCTGGCAAAATCAGTTTAAAAATTAAATTTTATTTTAAATTAATTAATTAAAATATTTATTTTGAGCGAAAATTAAAAAATCAAAAATATTTGAATTTTAGAAACCATGAAACGATAAAAAAGGACTTTTTATTCCTTAAAATAATAAGCTGTATATCTTTATTTCTATAAGAAAATGCATTTGAATTTTCCAAGGAGAATTAAATACTTTCATTTGAACTGAATCAATTTGAATCAATATGTATAAAGGAGCTAAAATTTTATGGTACAAGCAACAATATGATTGAAATAAAAATAAAAATTATTTTCTATATCAAAATTTTGAAATATATTGTTAGAATTAACAATATATATAGTGGTATTACTAATTTGATTAGATTCTATTAGAAATTTATATATATATATATATATATATAAAATTAGTTATTCTACTATATGGTTAAAAAATATAATTCTTTTTCTCTAAGCATTGATCGACACATATCTTATCAACTGAAACCTTAAGTTTTATGATTTAGTATAAAAGGAAATACGTATAAGGAGACGTATATCAAAAATATAAAATGAGTATATTACATTACCGCTTATTAGATGCATTGTTTCCAGGGAAACGTATAAGAAAGGATCATTATTTAATAAATGCGCTTACGGAAGACAATTTATTAATTCTATCCTATATTTTATAAAATATTAATTAACAAATAAAATCAACTGATAACTTTTAATCAAAACGCTCTGTTTATATGTTCCAATAAAGCAATAATGTAACTCACATGTTATGGAAATATAAAAAGACATTAACACAAAAACCATTCATAACATACAATATATGGTTTAGCAAGAAAACAACTCAATTCTTAACCAAAAATCGTAACTAAATATGCTTGAAAGAAAGCAAAAAATATGTATGTAACAAAAATACTTTTAAATTATTAGAATAGAATTGTAGAATTCTGTTATTAATCATTAGATTAACTAAAAAAAAAGTATATTTAAGGAACTTATTTTTAATACATTTTATCATTGAAATTCAAGTGGAATTCATTTGATAATGCTTACTTGAAATTTCATACTTCACATTAATGTATATTATTTCTTGCAATCTAATTATAGAATTATTCTTAAAGTGTACAGAGTTGAAATATAAAGTTTAATTTAAAAAAGAATTGTGTTCTTGAAATGTAAGTTCTGTCAGATTAAGGTTTTCTTGACTTCTAGATAAGTAAAACAACACTTACATTAACATTTAGAAATTAAAAAAAAAAAACTATTTCAAAAAAACATTTTTATTAATATACAGTGTTTTGTAAAATGTATACATAATGATAGAAATTAAAAGCAGGCTTTAATGAAACTTCTGACAAATTGTTTTTTTCAAATATATATTATGTGTAATAAAAAAATTATTCTAATAAAATATACAGTAAAAAATTTATATATTTTTTAGCTCTTGAAATTAAGAATTAAACACACCATGACCTCATAAAAGAATTATTCTAAATCTATATTTGAATATTTAATCTTTAATCAATGATGTATACTATAATTCTATTCACAATCTACAAATAACTTATTTCAATTTTTACTTCTTGCAGCTGATCCCTCTCATGTCAACGAGTAATCTACCAACACAATAAAAAGGAAATTAGAATAAAAAAAATAAAAAGAAGAAGCATTTGCCACTGAAATAAAGTACCGCAGAGCAGTGCCAGTGATGAATATTTTCCGCAAATTGTTTCAAATGAATTAGGAGGGACTCACCCTTTTTCGAAAATTTAGACAACGCAAGCATTTTCTGTTACGTCAGGAGAAAGAAGAAATTGAGTAACGCTTCATTCCTTTTGCGGCAAATTCGAATAAACTACTTTTTCACGATGAAAAGATTCTCTTGATTTGGCAAAGATTGTATCAACGTGAAAGCGAAAATTAATCTTTTCTCCTTACACAGACAAATATGTCTTAAAGGAAAATTTTCTTCGTTCCGAAAGAAAGAAACTGAAGTTCGTGAAAAAGTTTTTAATTTAATTTGCTCTCCCACCACAAAAATATGATTGTGATGGTATTTAGTTCCATCATTTATTAGAATTTTGAATAATTTGAAATGATTTTTTTCATTTTAAATGTTATTGTGCCTTATGATTACATTATTTATATTTCATTTCATGTTCAAACGTAAAATTAAACAGATGTATTTATCATCCTAGCATTAAAGCATATCCATTTTGGTTAGTAAAAGAAAACCCACATGCTTAGATGTGGATTAGATGAACTTATTATGATATAAAATTGTTACACTAAAATATAGTCAGTATTTTAGTTTAAATTTTTGAGTTCTTACGAGTAAAAAATTAAAAATGTAAAAAATTTTAAATATTTTAAGAATAAAAAAAGTAATCAAAACAAAACATTCGAAACACTTTCTAATTCATGTGTGAGTCTACATAAACAAACACACACACGCACACACAAATATATATATATATAAAATTTGTATGACTCAACTTTGGCTTATTGATAGGTTAACGCTTTTTGACACATGATACCTGAATCTAACCTAACCTATAACAATTCTACCCACTTTTGATCAAGAGAAGATAAATGCCTTCTTCCCTGAATGCAAATTGCGATAAGGACTTTCATAAAAACAACTGTTCATTTAATGTTATGCAATTAAAAACAGTTTGAGTCTCTGGTCCAACATTTCCAAAATATTATTTTTTTCTACAAGATCAGGTGTTTTTATGCTTTGAATATTGTTGGTGAGACCTATAATATGTGGCTGATCGTTGATGCTGATAAAGAGTTTCTAGGCAAATTGATAGCAAAAGCAGTAGCACCAGTGAGAAAATATCGCCAAGACTCTTATAAGTTATCAGAGTATCTTATAGCGTAACTAAGAGTGATCGACTCTATTAAAACAGAACACAAATCATAGATTGTCATAAGAGTTATTACGACAATATGCCGCTCAGCAACAGATACCATTATGTGACGCTTGTATGCAGTAATTACGAGTATTTAACTCAAAACGGGATTTGTGGCTTAAGAAAATGTTTCTTCGAACCCGAGAATTTTTATCTAGCTCAATATCAATCCTAATTCAGGTGATATCATTTACAGAAAGAAAATTATCTCAGTTGTGTCCAAGGTTATCGAAAGCTGACCAGAGCCACCAAGTTCTCTACTGATGGATAATTTTGATACCATTGAAATCATGTCAACAGGGAAATGTTTTCGAATGTATGATAGTGCTAGTGTCTATGTGGTTCACCTTCTTCCAGCTGAACTTTCATATGCAATTAAGATATGGAGGATTTCTAAGACGCAGTTGGTGACAGCACTTTCTTTGATACACCGCTATGAAGATGACATTACTACTAAATAGTTCGATTAATCTATTAATTTGAATTTTAATGTGTATTCATAAAGAAATAATAGGGAAGAAAATTATAAAAATTGAGCAGTTTCTCTAAATTTAAAAATAAAATCGAAATATAAGAAAATATATCTTAAAATACCAGTATAATCATTGAGTATGAATGCTACAACTTTTCAAAAGAAAATGTCGTCTGTAAGAAATTCTAGAGCAACCTTATACGTGTTTATCAAGTGCTGCAGCTCTTTTTCATTTATTCATGCATGTTAATTAAAAATATGATATTTGCGATTATTTTCTAGAAATTTTATGATTTATTGGTTATTTTGAATGACCAAGAGAAAGAAAAATATGTGATCGTGATATTTATATGTTGAATTTATGACATGGAAATAATTGCTTTTTAAATTAAAGGAATATAAAATTATATATATTTTTTTAATTTAAAAATAATTATCTTATTTTATCATATTTATTAAATACATATAAAAATAAAAACAATATAAAGTATTTTTGGGAAAAAATAATTTTTATACAGTTTCTTATTCTAATAACTATAAATACATAATTTTAATCTACCTTATAAGAGACTCGCAAAAGATACGAAAAATGAATAATTGTTTTTAATGAATAAAAATACAAAACTTATATGATATTTTTATAAGGAATCCTATTTTAAGATAAATAGTTGTGGAAATAAAATACAAAGCCTAAAAAAAAAATTCATAAGTTTAAAAGCAACTCTTATAAAATATATTGGAAAAGAGAGGCCCCAATGCCTTTTCATTTACATTAGTTATAATACTGTGCAAATTTTTTGATAGAAAAATAACACATGAAAATAATGAATTATTACAAAGCTTTTCGTAATTTAAGTTACTTTTGATTACTGGAAAATAATACAAATTAAAATTGTTGAGTGAAATATCAATTTTATTAATTTCATCATATATACATTTATGAGAAAAATATATTACTAAGTTGGATTAAAAAATGAAAAAATATTTGAAATTACATTTGATTTAAAGTTTTTTTTTTTCAATGTAAAGAATGCTTCATGTTAGAACATGTTTATTCCTGTGAATTTTTTCCTTTGGATTCTAAATTATTCATCATGTTCGTAAAGACAATTTGAATTTATTTTACATTTAAAAAATTTCTGGTCTCTGCTTCATATTTACTTTGTCAAAAAATTTTTATAAGAGTTTTCAATTTTTTACTTAGTTTAGTAAAAATTAAAAACCGAATATATATATATATATATATATATATATATATATATATATATATATATATATATATATATATATATATATATATATATATATATATATATATATATATATAGGGTTGTTTGTAAAGTAGTTAAGCAGTTTCGTTCTTTATGAAAATGGAAAACGTATAATGAATAAATATTTTATTGAATTGTATATTTTCTTCAATTTCAGTCCAACATCTTTTACCATCTTTCCGGTGGTAGCTTGATTCCACACTTATAAAATGGTTGGTTTTTACTAGCAAAAAACTGATTGAGGTGGGTAAAACGAAATTAATTTCCGAACAACCCAATATATATATATATATATATATAATCTAAAATCGAAAAGAAAAAATTCACATTAGAATACATTTAGAATACATAAATTAAAAATGTAAACCTTAAAATTCCCAAACTGATGAAATGGAAATTGTGAAAAAAAGAATAATATATAAAAATATGAAATCAAGAATAATTATATAAAAAGAATTTTTTATATTACTTAGTACTACTTGTTAAAGTAACAATGATATTATACTTATATGTTAAGTGTTTAAAAAAATACGAAGTGAATAATTAAAATGCATATCAGCATTAAAAATTAACTAAAATGTATAAGGCATAAAAATATTAAAATATTACGAAACGAAATCTCTGTAAAATAAGATAAAAATATAAAATTTAATTTCAAAATACTAAAAATTAGAAGTGTGCTGTATTACGCAGAAAATGTTAAATCTATGTTTTTCACTAAAGGAAAAATTTCTACATTTATTACAACTCAAAATAGCTTATATATATTAACTAAGAATGGAGCTTGCGTAAATAAATATCAAGAAAACTGGAAAAATATCATCAATTATCCCATCGTATTTGTTTTTCTGACTTCCTTGATTGTGATGTATAATATTGAATATTTATGACTTTTAGCTTATTCATTAAAATATAATCTGTTATGCTACTTTACTATCAGATCTGAAGCATATTCTTAATATATTATTGTTTACTTTTAAGAACTT
Organism: Latrodectus elegans; assembly: GCA_030067965.1. Classification (NCBI taxonomy): domain Eukaryota; kingdom Metazoa; phylum Arthropoda; class Arachnida; order Araneae; family Theridiidae; genus Latrodectus; species Latrodectus elegans. The sequence continues at coordinate 115,828,401 of CM057814.1, forward strand.
TTTCCAAAAACATATTTATTATTAACATAGATTAAGTGGTCATTTCATGCAAGAATAAACCACGTGCGCTGTTATTCTGTTTATCACCCAAAACTGCCGCCAAAAGATTTAGTTTTCTTTTTAGATATCGGTATCATTTAAATCTCACGTATGCGTGAATCCGTGAACTGAAGTAATCTGTGTCTTCTCAGCCTTGTATTTCTCGCAGACAACCGTTCAACTTGAGTTAGCAGTAAGATGCAAAGATTAAATACCATTAACGTAGGCAATACATTTTGTTGTAGTCACAAATGTAAAACTAAGCTTCATAGCTTTGTGATTTTGTATTAGTTGACTCCAACATATTAATAATTATTATTTTTTGTAAAGTAGAGTATCAGTTGCTTAGCAAGAGAGTTACTCGTAATGTATTTAATTTTATTCGTGAAAGTAGAGAATTTGTTATTTATATTTAAGAGATCAACTTAGCCTGATTTTGATAGGTATGAGTCTTGTGCCCAAAAAGTAGCGGGTTTAATACCTAACTCCGACGTAGACTACCATGTTGAGATCCTGTATATGCATTAAAAAATCTGTTACATCCCTACTGACGACTTAATCGAAGAACTGTTCTATTCACTAAAGAAGCCTGAGGAACGTAAACTAAGGTGTTGCGACAATGTTCTCCAAATATAATAATACTCCAGGTGGTGGCAGGTTCAATTTTGGAAAATCTTCTGCTTGGTTACTGCTTTTAAATTACAAAGACCCCCAACAAGGTTCTTTCACCAATGATATAGCAAGAAGAGAAAGATGCCAGCTTTGGTGTGAACTTTGTCTTTAATGGAAAGTTTAAAATAATAGGTATTCAGTAACTTTGGTCAGCAGAAATAAGCAACTGAAAATGAACCGAACTAATATACCTAATCAGTGCTTAATTTTATATTTATAATTCTCAAGGTTATTGAATAACAAATATTTTTAGAAAAAATTTGAATAAAATAAACTGTATTTAAAATAATCCCCGTTATAAATCTATGTAAAAAATTTATGTTATTTCTAATTTGGAGCAAATGCAGATGTTTACTTAAAAAAAAATAGAAATTGATAGATTTCCGGAGAACATCTATTTTTTATATCACCTTGAAGGCAAGTTCACGTTCAACGAATTAAAAGAACATTTGCCTGTTTCGTGGAGGATAGAGACGAAGATCCGACAAGTGGTCGTGTTGGGACACGGTTAATCACTGTCAAGGTTTGCTTTAAAGCAAGGAGATAACGCTGTCCTCCTACCTACCTGACTCTCCATCATGTTATCTGAAACGGCCTCTTTTAAGGCCTACAAGCCACTAACATTTATTTAAGCAGCACGTCCTTTCACAACGTAGAGACGTGCGAGCATGTACTTTTCGCTTGAAATTCCGAATCACTTCATTAAATGCATTTGATTTTTTTTTTTTTTTTTTTTTGTAATATTGAATTTTAAATATTGTCTTCATTTATCCATATGTATTCAATCCTTGGATTTCTTTTAGGAATTTACCGGAAAGATTATTTTTCAATGATCCATTAAAATAATTTACTTAAGCTGCTTTATTTTGATTTGAAAATAAATTTCTTTTCTTTTCTTTTTTCTTTTTTATATGAGTATAATAAAGTGGAAAATTCTGGTAAAATTAATAAATGCAAGAAGAATGTCTTTTTCCGTTTACCCATTTTTTTAGATGGATTTTAAAGAAGTAAACTCAATTCCTTGTCACGACAGTCAACATAGGGTCAAGACCATAAGATATGTATATACACACACACACACACAGTAATCCCCCCTAAAGCGCGGTATATTGGCTCCGAGTTATAGGAAAACGTGTTGTAGGAGAATTCTCGTAAAACGTGCACATATCACCTCGTACAACACGTTATGTGCAAATGATTCTCGTTTAACTTTTCTCGTTAAAAGGGGTTAAAATCGAATATTAAGAAAACAACATTAGGAACATAATGAGTGCGCTTTATTAAAGCTTATGTTAAGAACAGTTTAAATAAAAAAAAACAATAAAATATACAAATGTAACTGAAAAACAGTTACTCTTTAATAAAGCAAATAATTCCAAAAACTGATTTATTACATGTTTATTCGCTGTGGGAGCTTTTTGAAATAACATTCCACCAACGTCTTTTTTTTTTTTTTTTTTTTTTTTTTACGAAATATTCAAAGTGTTTTTTCAGAAGATTATTCAAACAGACAAAATATCGAATAAGTATTGCCAATATAAAAATTCCAAAACAAGTAAAGTCGCAATATTCAAATACAGAAGGTTAGTAACTATAAATTAATTTAATATTTATTATTTCTTTTAATTGTTGTAAGTTTAAATAATATAATTTAATTTTATAAGAACACAACTGTGACAATATGCAAACGTACGCGAAACTGATCGTGAACTGTACAAATCATTATAAATTTCGCAATACAGAAATATAACGTAGGGAATCAACGCGTTATATGGGGAAAAACACTAAAACACTATTTGGGTGTTATACGCAAGATTACTGTATATATATATATGTGTGTGTGTGTGTGTGTGTGTGTCTGTGTGTCTGTGTATATGTGTGTGCATATATACATATATATATATATGTATATGTGTGTGCATATATACATACATATATATATATATATATATATATATATATATATATATATATACATATATATATATATATATATAAGTATTAAAAAATTTTCCAACTTACAGCATTTGAAAGAAATAATAAATAGTAAATTAGCTTAGTTTATTAGTTTATAGTTAGAAACTCTTTCTGTATTTGAATATTCCCAATTTTACTTGGTTTGAAATTTTTATATTGTCAATACTTATTTGATACTTTGTCTATTTTTTTTTATTTAAATGATGATTATTTTTAATCTTCTGTTTTCATAATTAGTAATTTTATAAAATGTTGGGGTGTAATGACTTAATTTACTGATGTCCTTTGACCTGTGGAAAACTATACTTTTGTGCCATTGTGGTCTACACCACCTGATGAAATTGACTATGGTTTTGTGTATATTTTAAGTTTTAAAATGCAGGTTTTTTTAAAATTTAAATCTATTACTATAGCTTTTAATTTAATACTATGGAACAATTTATTATTCTTTTTATGCCAAAAACTACTGATTTTTTTTAAAAATAAACATGTAAAATATATCAGCGGATTTTTTATAAGCTGATTTCTTTTGAACACGTAATTAAGAGTAATGAAAACTTAGAAACGCATAAAAAATATTAAAAGTGTAAAAAGTACTAAAGATGAAAATATGTATTTAGTTTAATTAATCTCTCAAGTGATTTATAGAATTCTCACACGTTTACAGGTTTTTCTGTAACTGGAAACTTTCTTTAGGAAAATTGTGTTTCAACATTATTATTATTAATAAGTATTATATATATATATATTAATTTATTATGAAGCTGTATAAATATAAACAGTTATAATGAATTTTCCAAGGAAAATTTAAATTATTTAAATTTTTTTTGTTATTTTTGAAAAGAAAAATAGCAATAAAGTATTATTTGATGTTTTTTCTTTCAAAAAAAGAAATATGAAAAGGAAAAAGCTTTTAAGGGGAACACATAAATTACTTTATGACTTTCATTTTATGTTTCTCTTTATGAGATATACAAAAGTAAAATTTTTTGAAATAGTGAAGTTTCTAATTTGACACATTTTTACAGATGGATTTAGTATTTAATATGAGAGCAGTATATATTTTTAATTAAAGTCCATTCTTTTTATGACTCAATTTCCACATAAAAGAGAGGGTGGGAATATTTCAAAAATCTTTGTAATAGTTTTAAGTCATTAAATATTTTTCTGTGCGATGTAGAAACTATAAAAGAAATCAATACAATTTATTTAATGAATATTCATTACAAAATGATTAATATTAATCTTTCTGTCATTTTTTCTTATATAAATTCATTACAAATCAAAAAGAAGCAGGGAAAAAATTAAAAAATTGCAGATCACCCTTTCTACATGATCAACACTACTCTATTGATGAAAGGTCTCTTGTTCGGACCCAGCAGCTGTTAAAAAGCAGGAGATGGATGTTGCATTTCTAACATCTGCTTGCATATCCATCGGGGTGGGTGCCTAGGAGAGTTCCGGGTTTCCTTCTTTGTGAACACGAATACAATACGCTCCCTATAATAAATTCTCTTGAAAAGCAGTTTATATGATTATAGTCTTAAGCAGTAAGGCTGTCCAAACGTGTTGTTAAAAAAATTTTTAGTTTGACCCATAAAAATTGCTTTAACGAAGGGAGAATTGAGTTTGTTTATTAGCAGATTTTAAATCCGCCTAATTTACTTATGTATATACCATTGATACAATAATTTTTATTTATTTAATGGAATGACAAAAAAGAAAGGAATTTTTTGCCCAATTTTTCATTACTGTTAATTTGTTTAAATTAACCTGAATTTTTTTTCTATATTATGATTTATAACTGTGAAAAAGTATTACTTACAGACAGAGTCATTTTCAATTATATACATAAAAAAATTAGAAGCCCCCTTTTTTTTTTAATAAATTACGTTAGAAATCCTCAAATTGATTGAATAGACATATCAAATTAAAGTAAAAGTGAATTTTAATTTTTTTCTTCCTAAAAGCAAATGAATTTTAAATTCGACACAATTCTTAAGCCTTTTGAACTTTTTATAGCCTAAATGAAATATAAATCAAAAAGAACGTAAAACATATTCCCAGTATTTCATGAATTTGGCGTCGGATACTACACATGAATTTAAAAAAGACACTTTTTATCAAAAATATACTCCTAAATGAAATTTAATAAAATTAACTTTTAAGCAAAGTTTCAATGCTTTCAAAAAAATCGATGGATAAGTTTATTTTCCAACATTTATTTGCTTTCAATATATTAAATAAACCAGAAAAATCAATATAATCGAAAGTTAAAAAGAAGACATATTTTACACAAAATGTGGTGTTTTAACTGAATATTAACATTCTGTATAATCTTTTTTTTACAAATCAGATTAAATCTATATGATTTTATTTGACAAAATATTAATGCAAAAATGTTAACGTTAAATTATTGATGCTAGTATTTGAATTGCAACTGTATTAACTGGAGCACCGTAATATTCCATTTCTGTCAGATTTATGAAAAGGAATGAGACTTTTGATAATATATTTCCGATTTCTGCAGTTCCTTATAGTAATAAAAAAGGGTTTCAATTTATATATGTGCTGCTGTGTTTACAAGACAATGAAATCCATTCGAATTAAAAAAATTTTCATATTCAAGAATTTTTTTCTGTGTACAAGATTCGAACTCCAGTGGCTCAGTAGCTTTATGCCGCTTCCCATTAAGATCAGCAAAGTGAAGCGTCATTTGGCGCTGGCAGTGATTCGGAGGGTGACCACGTGCTCCCCTTCACTGGGTTTCTGCAGCTCCGTGGATTGGAGACGTGTCCACGTTAATATGTGACGTCCAATGTCCTTCTTGTGGTGGAACGTGGATGTGGTGAGGAGAGTTCCGGCTCAAGTGTAAGACCTGACCATGGTTCAGAATTACAAGGCACTTGGTGATGGACTAGTGTTCCAACCCTATCGGTACAATCTATGGCTAGCATGCACCGCTATGAATGTATATACAAGATTCTATGGTGCATATTTCCTGCAAGTTTATACTTAAGATTCTGAAAGAAACTTTAAAAAGTGTCTTTTTGTGTGGAGAGTGTATTAAATGCAATTAAAACTCTTTTAAATGATGAGTAAATCTTTCGAACATGTTGATTATCTTCGAATTTGTAATTGAAGTACTACACTTGTTACTGTCCTTAGAAATAAATACTTGTAATTATTTTGTTAGTTAAATTAAAATTATTCAACTATGCATATTCTAGCTTTTATCAAGCATATTTTAGTTTTTCTTCTTATTATTTTAGCCTTTTTGATACAATTCATTATAAGAAGCTAAGTATAGATTTTTGAGTACACATGTTAAATGTGTACAGAATAAAAATGTAACTCTATCGAAGAAAGCTACTGTGTTATCTCAGAAAATTTCCTTTAATCACGCATCAGTTTGTGAGAGTTCCTTAAAGAGCTTAGAATTTTAATAGTTCCTGGATCCATATATGTTTATTGTACCAGCAAATTGATTTAATATTTTTATACGCATTGCTTTTGCATGATAACAAAGCATGAAAAGAAGGAGACAAATTTTTTAACTGATCTCGTGGAATACTTAAGTAGCACTTATGTATCGAAGATTATTTTAATATTATTTAGCATTATTAAAACTAATGAAAGTTGTTACTTTGAAACATGATACTGAACAATATCGTAATATATTCTTAAAGTCAACTTTTTGTCAAAAATTCATTTTTAATACTTTTGTATTTAATAAACACATATATTTTACTGAAAACTATTGTAATTCCACACTAATTTTTAAAATTTCGGCATTTTTCATTGTTACGAATATTTTTATACATCACGATGGCTTTTCCTAAAGCTAATAGAAAATAAGGGAAGATCAAAATTCAACATGTTTTCAAGATGTGTAAAATATTTTCACAACAATCCGTGTAATGAAAATTCCTTTATTTAAATTTAACCCGATTTTCATCATTGTTTAATTCTTTCAGAAATGATTGAATTAAAATTCTCAAATAATATAAATTTTAATTTCTCTCTTTCATGTAAAAACTTTCTTCTTGATTAAATAAATATTGATCCTATATTCCCACAGTATCCTTTGAAGTTTTAATCATTGGTGTTATACTGACAATTATTTTTATGCGACCTACGTTTCAGCACTTTGAGTTAATTTTCTAATACTAAAATTTTTTCAAATACTATAAATAATTTCAAAATTCAGAATTATATATCTGGTTTCTTTCACTGAAAAATTAATCAAGAAAATTGCTTCCTATAATTCAACAATTTAATTTATCACTTGAATGGATACGTATAAATTAAATTGATATATAAAGCACGTAGTTCATAAATTCTACTGGTTAACAGGTTGTCCAGAATGAGTAACGGTACAGGCTGTTCCAAACTAATATCCCATCCTTTTATATGTGATACGGGCCGACCGATGGCTGAGTGGTTAGTGCTCCTGACTCCTGAGTTGAGGGTCCCGGGTTCGAATCCCGGTTCGAGCGTGGATGTTACTTTCTTTCTCTGTTTTTCTCTGTCCTTTCCTCTGTGATGATGTATGAATGTGGCCCACCCTATAAGTGGGTTTATGGTGGTATGGCTCGGGTAACGCTACTTCCCCCCGTGTCTTGATTCACAGGTGCACGCTGGGTAACGACCAGTGAGTAGCAGTTACTGGTTTTGTTGTGGCATAGTGCCCACTGTTGAAAAAAAAAATATGTGATACGGTGTACAGATACATGCATTTAAGAAATGCATTTTCTGATATCGCTTGATAACAACAGAGCAATATTTCGAAAGTAATATTAATTTAAATGCAAAATATTGATCTCGATAATGTAAATTAAAGAATTATAAAATTTTGTTATTGTTTAAGAGTTTTTGATTAACTATATTAGATAATAAGGCTTCTTACTAAGGACTCATAGCGTTCAAAGCAATGGTTGCAGCATATTTCACCACTAAATGGATAAATATGTAACTTTAAATAACGAAAGCGCATAAATGAATAAAATAATTGCAGTTGAGTACCATAGCTTTTGCATTTCTGGAGGAATTTCTTTTTGTAAAATGAAAACAGCTTTGAAGTAGACTAGTGGTCAAGGCATCGGCCGAATGATTCCCAATGATCCACCGAGTACAGGTGACATACATGCTTGTTAAATCTGTGGAATAGAAAGTCCTGTGGTCGATCGTCGAGCAGTTATTATGGGTGTCATGGTCTGGAGAAAATTTTCTCCCCCTTCAGATAAAAGTCAAAATTGAGGAGTGCATTGGTGGTGCCATCTATCGGAGAAGTTGAGAGGAAAATCGCACTTTCTCCTCTGTGGTGCTCTGGTTCTATGCGAAAAACGCACCCTGCTGACTTAAATTCGTATTGTGAACGGCATAGCGAGCTTGGCTTGTCCGAGTGTCATACGTAAGAATAACAGAAAAGCCTTGAATATCAACTGAATTTGAAATGTTACTCAAATTTAGGTTCTCAATATTCAGAAAATAGAAGCATTGAATTCTTTAGAAATGATGCACTACGTGAAGAAACTTACATTTTATTGATCGCCAACTATTAAAATGTGTGACCTCTTAGTACTTAATGCAGTAGCATTTTATTAACTTATTCATTTACAAAACGCTAACATCCGCATCCAAATCTGCATCGGTATCATACGCGTTATCCCATTCTTACATTTATTCTATCCTCACCAGAGAAAATAATCCTGAACCTGCTGAAACTCAAATATTATAATGTTAAAAAATATTTAAATGAAATTCCAAAAACCGACAAAAAGCAATGTAGTTATTTCTTCTCCAAATATTTACTTTTCTCTTGTCATTTCAATGAATTCGTAGATCTCTAGATATGATCATATCGGTTATGCTTTATCTACTTCTAAAAATATACGTAACTTTGTTATAAGCAAGATTATCGATTCAAAAGTCGCCCAAATTGTCTAGTGGTCAGCGTGCTTGACCATAATATATATATATATATATAGCAAACATAAAGTTTCTCTCTTTAACACTGAGATTGTTCAAAAATAGGAAATTTGTAACGCACTTAAGCAACAACAGTAACATGAAATATGCAATAAATTTAATCTTCAAGCTTTTCTCCAGACTATTTAACATCTTAGTTCATCGCTAGAGGATGGCCTGATTAGAATATCTCCTTCATTGGATCTCAAGCGGATCTATCTTCTCTTTGAGCAGCTTCCAAATTGCTCCAGAATTATAGTTATCTTGATAAAGTTATAGATTTCGATAAGTTTCTCCCCGAAGCATAAATCTTTTATCATTTTTCAGAATACCTATTTAAAAAAGATTTATCTCTGGACTAAAAATAAAAAGTACTTAAATATAGTTAATAGATATACAGATTATTAAGAGTAATTATTATTATCACTATGCTTATGGATTTATTTATGTGCGTAGTGATAATGTAAATGTTTACCATGAATAAGCATGATTCCAAGAAGAACCAAGCTTAACTAATTTTAGTTAACCTTCTAAATTAAACTTGATTGATATCTCATCACAAATATTGTTTTATCTGTCAGACGTTATTTTGTTTACGCGAAAAAATAATTTAAATAAAGCTTTTCTAGCGCTTGTTAAAATTTATTTTCGGATTACTTTATTCAGTTCTTAAGTAACTATTTTCATTTATGAAGATTTTGCTTTTAGACCAACATTTCTTTCAGGATTTGTAATTTAGGTGTTTAATAAATTAAAATTTATTCATTTTTCATCTCAGTTTCATTTATTAATAATTTAAGGTTTTTGAGTTTCTCAATTTTTATTGGAAAATAACTATAACTTTTGTAAAATGAAAAATAAATATTTGAATGTAATGGAAACAAAATAAATGCTAACTTATTTATATCTATCTATCTATCTATATCTATCTATCTCTATCTATCTATCTATCTATCTATCTATCTATCTATCTATCTATCTATATATATATATATATATATATATATATATATATATATATATATATATATATAGATAGATAGATAGATAGATAGATAGATAGATAGATAGTACCCGTGTTTAGCACAGATGGGAATATCATTGCAATTTGTAATTGGAAGTGGAAAATGTTTGATTGAGCTTTATATACAGGATGCTACGGGGTTACACAAAGTATGAAAAGGGTCCAAAAGTTCCTTGGGAGTTTAGACAATAATTGTATAATGTTGTTAAGTATATTGTTAGTACTTCATAAAAAATTTATTCTATTGCCTTAATTTAATTTGTTTTTTTATATTACATACACATAAATATATACATGCATGTATATATTATATAATTGTTTAATGTATACAAAGTTTTTATATTGATATTACCATGAAATTAAATATTATTAGCAATATTACATAATTGGAAAATTTTAATCTCGAAACCATAACCTGAATGTTAATTTTATTTCATAATATCATTTTGTGAAAAAGACTTTAATTTACACTTTTAAAATGAACATAAATGCGTATCCTTCCGTTGAAAAGAAAATTGAAATTAACTCTTTTAATTAAAGCTGTCGTTTTAATTACCTTAATTAGAATATATTTTACTTAAATTTCCTGATAAAAAAATAACCAATTTAACTTAATTTTATGCATCCAATTAATAGCAGCAAAAAAATCAGCCTAATAAATTCCCACTTCACATATTCTTTTAATTATTTTGAGAAGGACAGAAGAATTTAAACTTCGAGCATTCTGCAGTGTTTTTCTTGCAGCGCTCCTAATGAAATTGGAGTGTGCGAGAGAGAGAGAAAGAGAAAGGTCGGATCATGAATTAACTCGATTAGGCATCTTCAAGGGTAGACGTGCCCAGTTTCTTTACGATCTCATTTCCCTGAGTGATGGAGAGCGTGCGATAACTGGGATGCAATGCCCCCCCCCTTCATTTAGACGCAGATAGTGCGGCTTCCCCCCGCCTGATTGGGAAGCAACTGAGATTGAGGACTCCTATCAAATTATCATTACGCTATTTGTATGTTATTTATGGAGCTCTCCGGCTACCATTTGCTGTTATTTCGACGTGTTACGTGATTTCGCTGGAAACATTTTTAACTTTTTTGCACACAGTTAGAAGCAATCGAGTGCAAAGAGGCCAAAAATGTAGCTTTTTTTTATTGTCATTGAATTTGAATAGTCAAATGTAACTACGAACTCTACACCCAATTTTTACACTATTTAGTGAACAGCATAATGGATAAATGTCATTATAAGGCTATGTAACATGGAACTTGCAAATTGCTCATAATGGATTTCTCATAAGCAGTGAGGAGTATTTGTGTATTCCAAGGAATAAAACCAGGGAATTTTCCAAACACCAACAGATACGTACGTAGAAGCGCCACATTCACCATTCCTGTTCAATAGCGAGCAATTTGAGATGAAACTCAAGACTTTTCTTTCTGAAGAGAGTAGCCCACAGGGAGAAATTACACCCAACTTTGACACCACTTAGTGAGCAGACTAACGGTCGAAGGTCAATGTAAGTTTATATAACATCCATCTCGTAAATCTTTTTCTGGGAGGGCTCTTCATAGATAGTGGAACTTATTCTTGTGTCGTTAGGGAGGAAACCCGAAAAACTCGCAAGCACCACCCTATCAGACATGCATGCAGAAGGCAAAAGTGCAACATCTGTCTCTTATTGTTCAACAGAGTCTTAGATGGAGCCCAGGATTTTTTGCTCTGAAAAGCGTTGTTCTAACACTTAGTAACAGTGAGCACTTACAGTTAGTTTGTAACAATTGAATATTGTCACTTGATAAAGTTGAATAGTTTTAAACGCAAATTAGATAAGTTTTTACTCTCAAAATAGGCTAAAAATGAACATTGCAAACTTAAAATAAATTAATGATTTTTAGGAGATTTAGCTAGTTATTTTAAATTAACTAATTTCCTTTCATTTTATTTATAACAACTAAGAGGAATTAAAATGAAAATTCATGATTTCTTTTCATTTAAAGAAATTAAATTAGTTTATTTTAAATTAGCTGGTTTTTCTATTATTAACTTTAACTACTGCTAATTTCTTAGAATTTATTTATTTATTTATTTTTTGAACTGGAAGCTAAAAAGTTAAAGACAAGATTTTTACATTTTAAAATGATAGTAAATTATATGGAATTTAAATTACAACAACTGGATGTAAAAGGAATTGAAATTTATATTCGAAAAAGTAAGCGAATTAAATATATCACAAATAAGTTAATTTTACATTTTGTAACATTTAAGAACAAAAATTTTAAATTTATTAATGTAAATTTGGATTTGCTATTTCTATGTTATTACTAGTATAATAAATAACAAAATAGTACTGAATATTGTTTTCCATTTATTAAAATTACTAGCTTCTAATAGTTCCTTTTTAGAAAAAAAAAATTTTATTTTTCAATTTGAAGCACATTTATATAAGAAAAGTCTATATAATTATAGGTTGCTTGTATTTGAAATAACTTATCTACATTTTTTAAAATTATTTTTCATTGTTAAAACATTTTCTTCATCACTATCATTGTATTTAATCTGATTAAGAAATCTCAAGTTACAGTGTATTTCATTTTTATTTCCTTTTGCTTCATCATTTAATAAAAAGGGATGCCAGCAAAAGAGCTCATAGACGACTTTTGCTTCAGGGCTACAATCAATTTTATCAAATTTGTTAACATAATATTACACTTTTTTATTAAGAAACTAGTCGATAAATACAAAACATATTTGAAAAATGTCAATAAAAGATATTTTAAAAATTGATAATTAAAATAAAAATGTCAAAAATGATAATATAACCGAATAATAATATACTGATGAATAAATATGTTACGATGATCAAAATTTTTGGGAAGATTCCTAGAAAAAATAAATATGATTCTCAGATTTTGATAACTTTTATCACAATACATAAATATTTTTTTTCACATTCATCGAATTCAGATGACTGGTTGGCTAAAATACCTTGGCTAACTTGCTCTCAATTTACGTATTTTGTAAGAATCATTTCGCACTTGTATTTATAATGAGATTAAAACTTGAATTTATTCAATTTTAGTAACATATTTTAGTTATAAATAATGACTATCTTTCTATAGATTTTAAAGATCCTTAAAAATATTTTAAAATGTGCTTTAAAAGCATAAAATTGTTTGTTAATAAATATGCATATTGTGTGAGTGTTCATATTGCATCTTATATTTACATATATTTTGCATTCGAAACAAAAAATATTTTTCTCACAATCAAAAAATATGGATGTAAATTAAAAATTTGTGCCTCAAAGAACATGATATAGCTAATTCATAACATTCAAGTAACATACATTTTCAAATTCTGTTTTATGTTTGAAAAGAATGTATGAAGAATAAATAATCATATTCTTTATCACTGTTAAAGTATTCAATGTTATAAAATAAATTGAATTATTTTGTAAACATTTTGTATACATTGATCGGCATTTTTACTTGAAAATCAAATATTTAAATTAAAAAGTGCTACATGTTTACCTTTAAGATATATGACTGTCTGTTATTTAAGTTTTCTTATTGGCCTTAAAAATATTAATATAAATGATTGTAAATAATATAAATAAGATTTATTGCAGAAGATAAAACAAATAGCATTATTTATATTACTATTTATAATATATCTTAATAGAAATATTATAAATAATAATTAGGAAGCACAACATTAATCTTACAGTGAAAGAAAATACATAAAAAACACTCCATATTTAAAAAAAAAAATTCTCTTACCACTTTAGGTAACACTTTTCAATAAAATAAAAATGAAAATACATTTTAATTTCGAAAGAAAATGCAGGATAGTGCACCACAATGTCACAAAGTCATAATTTACAATTTTTTAAATAATTATTTCAAAATTATACTGAAAAACTGGTTTTTTTTAATCATGCAATAACTAATGCAGTGAAAAGAAATTTTTAATTTTTAAAAAATTATGAAACCAATATTATATACACAAGAAAATCATGTATACTAAAAACATCAATTGACTGCTTTATTTTAATAAATTAATTTACTAGAATTGTAAGTAAAAACATTTAGTACAAGCTTTGAAATTGAAAAAAAAAATATTTCCATGCAATTCTGTATGGATCAAGTACCTTTCCAAATTTTTACCAATTTCTCTATATAAATTTAGAAACTGAGCTAATCTGAGTGTCCATGTAATGTCCTCTTAAAAGTCATGCCACCCACAAAAAAGCAAGACCACTTTTTTGTCTTCTTATGCTCATTGCTTCAACTATCTTTTACAACCACGTCCTTTATCGTAACCCACCATAATACAACAGCAATAGCCATCAATACATATCAAACTAATTGTTTTCCAGCATTAGATGAAGGGGGAAAAAATGTTACGACTGCAAGAAATATAGCTTTTCATGCTGACAGCGATTCACTTTCTGGTGATGGACCGGGTAGTTAAAAATGGCTTTTATACTGCGTTCACCCGTTTACCAGGTTTTCGTTTTTAATTACGGGAGTTATGTCCAACTGTAATTGCCATTGTCTGGCCTCCCTGGGGAAATAAGGATATTCCTCGTTTTTGGACTATAAATTTCCGTTGCCATGGTGACGGCAATGACATTTATTTTACGCATTCAATACAGGAGAGACCAATTTGTAGCCTTTTGTAAAATGGTAAAGAGTAAGTGTTTAAAGTATAAAAGGAATTACGTGATTGATAGCTTGATTCTTTATTGATTTTGATCTAAAAGTTTTCAAGTGAAGTTCATTTAATACAATTTGCGTGCGTTATTTTTCCCCACATGGATTAAGTAAACACTGCCCTACAATATAAGTTACGAAATTTTAAACCATTCTCTTAATTAAAATACAAAAATAATATTTAAGTTAATCGATTTAAATAAACTTTGTTAAATCTTTTACTTTCATATGAACTTAACTGTAGAGAGTCAAAGTTTTTTTATTTCTAATATTATGAATAAATTAAAATAAAATAGCCCTTAAGAACACGGTTTTAAATAAATAATTGTAATAAAGAGTTTAATTTATGTAAACGTAAATATGAATACAAAATTCTTTATTTTTCATTTCCATAAGGAATTTTTATTTTCATTTTTATTTTAATAGCATTTTCTGTATTATTATTGTCTATCAATTTTCCTTAAATCAAACAATTTTGATAATATTATAAACAAAAAATAATGTTGTACTTTTTTCAATTCTTATTTTAAGTTCATATTCCATGCATAAATACCTTTCTCAAATTTTAAGTTGTTAATAAAATATTTTTTATTCATCCACTCAAGTTCAAATACATTTGTTTAAACTTGCAGTGGATGACATGCGATGTTAGCACAACTTTTTAAAATATTAATTGAATTTAATTGATAAATTTTATTCTTATATGGCACAAAATATATTTTTTGTTGACCTAAGTAGGCAATATTTTTTGTTAATTTTTTTTATATTATTTGTTTTTTAGTAGCTAAGTTTAAAATAACATTAAGCTTAAAAAATTAAATTATTAAATCTTTCTTTGTACAAAATTTCATAAGAAATTTGAAAATACTACAATCACAGTGCAAAAAACCATTTTTAGTGCATAGATAATAATTATTACCTATGGGTTTTTTTTAACGCAAAAAAACATGTTTGCAAAATTATCCAGTTTTACTAAAGTATTAAATTATTCATTATAATTTAAAAGTGTAAAAAAACAATTATAACATTGAGTAAAATTACAAGGGCTTGTTTTTCTTTCAACCATTATTGAAGAAATTATATTTGCCATTCACATAAAGAATAATACAAATAAAATATTTTCACTGCTTAAGTAACTATTAATCTGTTTTATTCATGTTATATGGTATTTGCAATTGATGAAAAAATATTTCCAAAAAAGTTTAATTCCTTTTTTTTTATATTTCCTCAAAATATTAGGGAAAGTATAAATAAGTTATAATATAATAAAAAATACGAGTAAATATTATTATGAAAATCATTAGATAAAATTGGGCAGTATTATAATAAAAATAATTTTATTGCAAGAATTTCCTCGATAAATGCTTTCGAATTCAAACTATGCCTTATTTTACAATATGTTATAAAGACGTATTTTATTTCGGTTTGTCTTATTATTAATCCAAAATATTTGAATTGTGACATACCACTAATGCTTTCAGAACTAATTAAAATTATTGGAAAGGAAATTTTATCTTGGTTTTTCTTGTATTGATTCTATTTCAGCTTATCTTGTATCGGAGGAATTGAGGAATATAATTTCTTACTATACACAAGTCTTATTCTGATTGGATTTGGCTATATATTTTATGTTATATTAATTTGAAGTCGCTAATTATTTCTCTTTAATTTTATTAAATCAATAATTATTAAAAAAAGATGTTACATTTTTTCTCGAAAAAATATTTCACACATGAGTTTTTACATACTTAGTGGTTACCTGAAGAGAAAATTCTCCTTTTTTTAAATATGCTATAATTTTGAATATTAAGTAGTGAAAATCAAAAATTTACATTATTTTCTCATGCATGAGTATATTAAATGATAAGTGGTTCCCTAAAGTGAAAATTATCCTGTTTTTAAGTATGTAATAATTTTGCATAGTATCAAACAATGAAAATTATCATAAAAACATCCTGAATTTAATTTATTGAACTAAAATGAAATTTTTTAAAAATTTATGAATTTTGTTTTAGCTTCAGTGTGGCCTGCAATATTTTAATTATTTAATATAATATAATATAAATATAAATCAAATGTCTACTCATTTGATTTATATATTTAGCATTAAAACTTTCCATGAATCTAGTAGCATTTGGCTAAAAAATTACAAACACTAAATTGAAATTTAAGTTTCTAAGTTTAACAAAAATGTTAGATCGGTTTTATAGAAAATTACAAAATTTTCTAAGGAAATTTATTATTTTTCACTCAGATAGCTAAAAAATTCTATCTTTTCTATATTTGTATTTTGTACGAAATTTAGTGTTTACTAATTATTCTTTGTACATTAAAAATATGCATTAAAATTATATAAAACTTGATAATTTTAGTTTTTACATATAATATTCAAAACTACTTAAAACTGCTTGCATGTGTCAAATGCTATTTAAAACATTTTTGAACAAAATAAATCAATTTAAAAATTTTAATAGATTTTGCATATATGTTATAAAAATTTTTTGTTGATACATCTGTTTTTCGAAGATTAAAATTTAGTTTAGGGGTATACATGACCTGATTTACTTTTATAATTTTTTCATTGAATCGTTAACATTATTGCAAGTTGCTTATTTTAATTAATATAGATATTTAGGTGTTTCAAAAGAAAACTGCTAGTTTAATAGCATAAGAAATTTTGAAAATTAATATTAACCTATTAATTATGAAATTAACTGATGATAAAAATATCATGAAAATTGTAATTTTCAAAATTATAATGAATTGCATACAGAACTATTTTCAGGGAAGATTTTTCAGTGGTCGTTGGCTGCATTCATATATTTCATAAAAATTTTACTGATTACAACAGATATGAAAACTCCAATAACAGCTGAGTTCCAAAAATGAATTAAAAAATGAAGTAAAATTATTTTTCATAAACAAAAATTACAAAAAAAAAAAAAAAAAAAAAAAAAAAAAAAAAAAAAAAATATTTATACAGACACTACATAAAACATTGCTTAAAACTTATGTGAAGTATTTAATTACCTGTAAAATGATAATGAGAATTTGAAATGAAAAAAAAAATTAATAGCCTTGGCACTTTGAAACATACTTTTAAAAATTATTTTCTTAAAAAATTTACTCGCCTTGATAATTTTTGTTTACATATTTTATTCCAATTAATTGACATAATACTCCTCTTTATTTTTGCATAATGCTGCCATCTATCGGATAAAAGATTAAGTAACAGGGATTAGCTGAAAATACTATGCAGAATTGTTTTGATTTTCTTGCTTATGATTAATACTCTGCTTAATTAAATAAAGCAATTATGCTTGAAAAATTGGTTTTGTTGTTGCTGGTTTATGCGAATTTCCCTTGTACGTCTTATCTGCTTAATATCCTATAAAACAAGATTTTTTTTAAATTTTTTTTACACTTTTGTATGTTTTTTTTACAATTTTGTACAATTTGAAAATCATTATTATTTAAAATTGATTGTAATTTTTTATTTCATAATGATATTTATTATTATTTCAATTTCCATATTTATTTCTTGTCTTAAATGAACGAGAGGATCTTCTCATTTTATCTGTTCAGAATAAAATCTGTCTTCAATCAAACTGTTTCTTAAATATAATTTCGAAAATTTATATATATATATCTATATTCATTATAATCCATATTGCTTATTATTATTTTGGATAATTCATATTAATTTGTTTTTCAATTGCTTTTATTTTATTTTTGTAATCTTTCCATTATTATTTCTTTAATAATTTCTATCATTTATAATTATAAATCTTACATTTATCTTAACTTCTGAACTTTTTTTGAGTGCAATACAATGATTTTAGATTAATTTTGATTGCCTGTCTCTAAAGATAAAAAATATTTATGAAGAAAACGTTATTTATAAAATATTTTAACAATTCGCATTAGGAATCTAGCAGTTTAAAAGATAGTTCACAAACATTTTTGCAGCTCAGATTGTTCTTTCACAATTAATAATTTTCATTTAAATATTAATATTTAATAAACTATTAAATATGATTAATTTGTGGAAAGTTTTCGAACTGTACAAAAATTCAATATGACAATTCTACAGTATGTTTTAAATTACTCAAAAAAATTTTTATCAGCATTTTCGTTTTTTAATAGGCATGAACAAATTAAATGTTCTTAACTTAATTAGCATGTTTTTTATCATAAATTCTTAAGTGAATCCTCTTAGTTCTTAAGTGATGAAAACTTAAACCACCCTTAAAAAAATATTTCGGTTCATTTCATCAACCTTAACATTTTTAGCTCTCAAAATAATACACATTTACTTGTTTGCATCATGAGAAAATCGTAGAAAATTTTAAATGACCGTCCTCACATTTTGAAATAAAAAGGAATATTTGCTTCATTTGATGAAGAATGAGATTTTGTTATTTATAGTGACAGCATTTTAAACTCCAAAAATTATAATAATGCAGATCCAAATTTATACGAAAATCTTTATTGTATTCCCAATTGAAATTAGCATTTAAAAAAATGTTTTACCCAATTGAAATAATTCATTTGGAGAGAAAACTTTTATTTGTGTGTTGGTAAAATTCCTAATTCTCATAGTATTAATGGTGAAGCAATATAAATGTATTTCTTAATGATTGAAATGAGGATATAAGCAAAGCATCCTTCTATTAATTATGATAACACTTCAATTACGATTTGGTTGCATTTTATACAAAAATAAATAAGTTATCTTAATTATTGAGATATGTCTTACATAATGTCAAAAATTTCATAATGTATTGAATAACTTTTTTGAAATTTGGTGAATAGGTAATGGTTTTGACGAAATTTTTTAAAGAAATTGAATTTATGTAATATTTTTATTATTGTTCATGGCGCCATCTACATCTAATAATAATGGCCAAAAATTGATGACAACATATGATGAATTGTAACATATGACGAAAATATGAAGTATTGTTAAAATTTTAAATTAGAAATATTTAAGCTTAAAAATGTATTATGAGAAGCATATTTTAAAAGAAAGTTATTTTTCATTTTTCAATTCTTGCTTAAATCGAACTACATTGAAATATCTAATTTGTCTCCGCCTTCCATTTAAAATAATAATGTTGATATCATAACAGACAAAAATTTTGAGCATTTACTTAGATTTAATATAAATTTTTACATTTAACTAAAAATACATATATAAAGAACATATTTAGAATACAAAAATGTTTATTAATTCTTAGGTTTGTTCTTAGGCTCAAATATATTGAAATCTGTAATTTTATTGAAAAATAAAATTGGCTTTAAATAAATAATACAAAAAAAAAAAAAAAAAAAAAAAAAAAAATGATTTATGGACAAATTTTAATTTATTAGTTAAAACAAATTCATAAAGAATTTCTGTCAAAAATTAAATTAAAAGTTGTTTTCATACATATTTAATGTATAGAAATTTAAGAGAATAAATTAATATTATATAAAGAAAACAGATCCCTGTAAACAAATTTATAAAGAAATTCAAAAATAATTAAGAAAAATTATTTGCTTTCGCTTAGTAATTTTATTTTATTTTATTTTATATAACAATTTTAGTTTGTAATGAAAGCTCACAACATTTTTATTTTCACTTTACGTAATAAATTATTATTGTAAAAAATGTTTATCATTTATTGTTTGTTCAATCAATAGATGGCGCCACAAACTAAAAACAAATTTAAAGATCAGTTTTATTATCAAGATTGGAATTTTCTGATATTTTCACATTAAAATTTAATGATAAGAAATAAAAACATTTTAATGCTTAAATTTCGTTCAATAAATATAATAAAATACTTTTATAAGAAAAAGTCGAACAAAAGGCTACAAAATGCATTCAGAAATATTGTTTTTACCTTTCCTTTAAAACGAGCAAAAGCTCTCCTGAGACAAATTTCATTACAATAGAATTTGACTAATATTTAGAAAGTATATGAAAATCTAATTCACTTATTTACCAGTGAAAACGAAAAAAATTAAAGAATTTTAAAAAATAAAATTTAGAACATTTTATACAAATTTTCTCTATTTTGATAGCCAATGTCTGCAAAGATCGGCAATCGATAGTATATTCTTCTGATATTTACGATCACATCACAAGAGATGTGATACGCATCATTATTATGAGTAGCTATGTTTCTAATAATGTTGTGCCTTAATAAGAACTTTTAATCTTATCAAAATAATATTCATTTCTGATCACAACACTCATTTCTTTCTTTATTGACATATTGACTTTACAAACTAATCTTGGCTACCTATGAAATCGTGCAGAGGACTCACTAGTCCTCTGCACGATTGTATCTATTATGAATCGAGAAGATTACATATCATTCCTGATAGTTTAATTTGGTTTCTCTCTGTATATTATTTTACTAATCTCATATTATGTGAGTGATCCACTTAATATTAAGTTATACAGTATCAACTCCTTCTTTTTTAATATCTGCTTATACTGTATATTTTTTTAAAAATTTTTTGATCACCACTATTTAAATTTATTATTAAAAGTCGAATTGTGTTTGTTGATGATAATGCGTCTGACATCTGAAATGACATCTGAAAAATAAGATTAAAAGTTTAAAATTTAGCTCGCATGATTCTCCCAATTAATTGAGTGAAATAATCAACTAAACCCAGCTTTTTTTAATACAACTTTTATTGGGCAGTTTAATAGATAAATACCATTGTAGGGTATTTGAACATTTACCACGTTTTGTACTTCGGGGGGCTTTCTACAGACAGCAGGTCGTATTTATATATCACGTGGGGGAAAAAACAATAAACTTAAACTTGACTAAACTGACAGTTGCGATCGAACACTGAATATTTTGTTCTAAATAAAGCAATCCTTCCGAAGAGCTCAAGATAACGCCTTAAGCAACAGAAATAATTTTAATTTTTCGGTTGGACTAGACTTAATATTCTTTCGGTCAGTCGTAATCACTCTGGTTACTTTTTAGGTTGAAAAAACAATCTTATTCTCCACTTCGTCAAAATGCAGTGGATAACTTGAAGATATAAATTGTTATATTATTTTTCTATGGATATCTAGTATATTCAGGTACCTCCAAGCAAGAAGTTACAAAAACTTTTGATCATCCTCATCCAGTTTCTTTTATTACTTATAAAATACTCGAACTTTTCCAAATGTTCAGTGACCAGAAATGTAAAAATATCGTAAACTTGGAAAATATATGGAACATTTGATGAATTGATTCTAGATTTAGAAAATGGACACAGAGTAGCAATCACTTAAAAGAAAAAATCTTTAGATACAAATGATCTTTAGTACTGACTTTTAATTATTGGTCTTGTTTTGACTATCGAATTTTACTTCAGTACTTTCCTTTTGTAACGAAGTTTTACTTTTCAGGGTTCAATCTAAGATTTAAAAATGCCCTGATATTTAACAATACATTTTTACTTCTTATTTTAACCATTAGCAGAGAATTTTATTCTTGAAGACTGTTATTTAAAAACATTAACAATATTTCAGTTAGGAAATTAGAGCTAGTTTAAAAAAATTGAAAAATTTATTATAATATTAATTTAAATTCTAACATTTTCCTTGTTTTAATTTCCTTTTCTTAATCAGAAGAGAAAATGTATTTAGAATTCCAAATTATTAAATATCTTAAGAATTCGTTGAGAAAGTGTTAACGCATACATTTACATTTATTATAACAATAAAGAATTTTTCCGAAGATGTTCTTAGGACATGCTTTGCCTTCTTGAATTCTTAGAAAACTTTTCATGGACACTTGGACGTATTCTAATGTCACAAGAGAAGGAACTGAAGAATATCCCAAGCATTCATCATAAAAGATGTCCGTGCCAAAGTAGAAATGCCTTTTCCATCTGTTGTTGCTCAACAGCATATAGGATTGAACCAAGAGTGTCTCAAACTAAAGAACATGATCCTAACATTTGACCATGATTTGTAGACGGATTTATGTTGCATGTATACGTATCGGTCTTCTTAGAAACTTGTGGTTTTCCAAGTTTACTATCCTAAGACTATTATTTTATGTGATCCATTATTTATAAAATAGCATCTAGGAAAACAGTGTAAAATGGATATTTAGGATACCTCACAGCGGCTGAGAGAAGGTGAATTGTCACTTACCACCAAAAGATTTGGCACGTTAACCACAAAATTCCCGTGCCTTGGTATAAAATTTTTGATACTTGATAAATATTTGATGCCAACACTGTACATTCCATTAATGGGCACATACATTGTTCCATTAATGGGCACATATGCCATATAATCCAGGAGGCCAAATTCTGAGTTTAGGGATTTTTTGGTGAATTTTCTTATGCATCTGGCAACCTTTGGTTTTTATTACGTCTTAGAAATTGAGACATATAAAAATTATGCAGAAAATTTTAATTTGGCAACCCTTGTATTTACGTCATCGCGTACGTCACAATACGTCACCTTGGCAACATATCTACCGCCGAAATATTCAAAATTTGAAATCCAGATTATACGTCATCTGTGCCGAATAATACATACAGTTACGATCATAGTGATGTTCTAGTCTCAAAATTAAAAAAAAAAGAATCTACTACTTATTCTTAAACATTTACTTTATTTAATAAAAAGGAGTGTGGTTAGATTTGTTACTTTTAAAAGAGTTAGGATCATATTCAAATATATTTTTAAAAATCTACTCTAAAAGAATATGTGATTAATGTAAAGCTATTTTTTTAGTTATATTTTATGTAAATAATGAAAAAAAGAGCATTTGTTTCTGTTTAATTAATTTTTCTTGATAACTCAATTGAAAAACTTATTTTAACAATAATAAGTTGTATTTAGACGACTAATTTCTGTTTCTGACACAAGTTTTTAAATACTGTCATGATTAACTGTATAGACACCATCTGCTTATTTTTATTAAATTTGTATCTAATTTTTATCGAAAAAAACTTATGCACTTTCAATTTTGACGTAATTTTGCCTTTAATTTATGAGAAAAGCAAAAAAATTTGAAGTTATTAAGTGGGAAAAGTGAAATAATTTAACTCCCTTTGTAAAAGATGCAGAATAATATTCTTGCCTTAACAAAAAGTAATGCTCAAAATTTCTTAACTACCTTAAGTGAATTTTTAGTAGTTTAAGACTAATATTTTAGGTGCTTTAATGTGTAATTTCACGATTCCAAGATGGTGTTTGTACTTCATTTTGCTACTGAGTATTTCTATACATTGTTTTTAAATATTATTCATAACTTATTTTGTCACAATAAGTTGATTAAAATAAACACACACACACACACACACACACACACATATATATATATATATATAGATAGATAGATATATATATAGATATATATTCATTATGAAACTTATGTTACGTCCGATAATTTACTTATATTTCAATAGCCAATATTATTGTTTGAAAATTAAACTATATCCATATTAAAATTTTGAAACACAAAATATTTACCGAAATATTAATCTAAAATCACTTGATTTAAGATTAAATTTTGCTATTTATAATTGCGCTATCGTTTGGTAATAACTATGTGAGAAATAAATACCAAGAATCTTCAAAATAAAATGATTTGCTGATTTCAATGGGTTTTAGTTAAATCTATAGAAGAAAACAACTTTACGTTGTCAGGCTAAAATAAAACCAAGAAACATGATTATCAATTACGAGAAAATTTCAATATAGTATTTCATTTAAAATTATGTTTTGATTTTCACTGGGTACGAATAACACAATGGAAAAATTATTCATAATTATCGGAATAGGAGAAGCGAAGAAAGGAATACCTGATTTAGCTTCGACGCTTGTTGATGCAAAATGCATCGTTTCTTGCCATCCGAACTTCAATCGATTCATCATGTTCTAACTGCATGTTGTATAAGGATCATTGTTTTCCATCCCAACGCCCTCCTCTAATCAAACGGTGCTCGCATCATTCTAGGAATTGAGGTGCAATACGCCACTGAGGTGCTGATGTAGTTGACCTCTGAACTATTCCGGGATAGTGAACTTCAATCACTAGTTAGCGTTTCTCGTCATTGTGGAGAGAAGAAAAAAAATTGCGGGATTAGTGACTTTGACGGTAAAATTAGCATCGGTAATTTGAGTATCTTTGACCTCGGCTTTGGATAAGTGACTTACTCCGATTATCATATACACCCGTTCTGAATCACTAACCGGAGAAGGGGTGGTTGCCAAATTGTGCGATTTATCGTGGGTACTTAATGAACGGCGAAAATATTAAGAAGTTTGTGTATACAATCTGATAATATATGCCATAAAGATGAACATAATAATTTTTTAATCCGATATTAAATTGGGAATTCGATATAATGGCATTCTTCATCGATTGATTGTAGGAATTAGATTATGGTTATCGAAATATCTTTATTCTAAGATAATTTATAAACAATGAACTTGAATTTTAAAAGAGTTCCTTTATTTTACTCCTTTTTTTTTAAATCTACAATTCTATAAACCCTTTTAACATCGAATAAAGTTTGAATTTAATAACAAATAACTCAAGTTTTTAAAATAGTTTGCATATATTAACCTATATCTGTAAAACATTTTAACTCAGAATTTTGACCAGTCAATATATATATATATATATATATAGCATTATCTGCAAAATGTTTCTTAAAGTATGCAATTTTTTATATTTAATATAAATTTTTAATTTTAATTTTATGTAAACTAATTATTTTTTCACTTTGGAAATTTTTTGAACACAGAATGGTTCAAATTTTTCCCCCAAAACAACATTCAAGTTAGGTTATTTAGTAATTTGAATTATTTAATGTAAATATAATATTCAAAAATTTTATTTGGATTTATAATTTAAATTATTGAAGAGTTATGATATTATCACTCAAAAGCTTCTTCTGTAAAAAAAAAAAAATGTTCTTTTACTCGTTTTTGAAATTTATTGAAAATTCCAAAACTAATCAGCGCAAACAAAGATCGAGATTTTCTTTTACAACTAGACACATTTTTCCTTTTAGAGCATACTAAAAAGATTAATATTTTTTATGTCAAAATTTAATTAAAAAAATTTCAGTGTGTAAAAATGTAAAAAAATAATTACTTTTAAAATAAAATTTAAAAAAAAAGAAAGAATTTCATATCTATACACACGAACACACACGCACATTTTGTCTACACACACAGATATATATATATATATATAAATATATATCCGTGTGTCTGTGTGTGTGTGCAAAGAAATATAATTTAATGGTAATAAGAAAAAACATAAAATAGGTTATTCTCGTCAATAATATTATTGTTCCAAGATTTATTTATATGAATGTTACAGACACAGATAGCATTTTGATTATGCATAAACATAAGATTTATGCTTTAAAAATTTTTAATTTTTTAAATTAATTCTTTTAATATTAAATAAAAAAAATACACTATTAATAGTTAGCCTCATTGAATAAAAATACGTATTTTAAGATTAGAATCCGAGTTTAATGTGGAAATAAAATAGTTTAATAAACTTTTTAACTTGTACAATAGTTAAATTAATATAATAAAATGAAAATTAAATTTGAGGGATAAAATTTGCAATGTATGTTTATTATCTAAGGTTTTATCTATGGAAAGGACTGTTGTTAATAAACATTTATGCACCTGATTTTTTTAATTCCTTCTCAAAAGATAATATCTAATATCTCAAAGTTCATATTCTGCCTATAAATATCTTGTTTAAGTTTTTAATTGTTAAAGATTATTTTTTATTCACCCACTCCATTTGGAATAAATTTTCTTTAAACTTCATGTAGATAACATTTGATGTCGATACAATTTTTAAAATATTAATTAAAATTAAAAAAATTTAATTAATTAATTTTAATTTTATAATGGAGAAAAAAAGGAAATTTTTCTTTGTTGACTTAAGTAGAAATTGAGTTTCAATTTTTTTATATTACTTGTTATTGGTAAAGTCACAAACTCTTATTTTATAAATTAATTATTTTCATGTAACTTCATTTCCTTTTCTTCACTCAAAAAAATTAATTTTTCTGAAATTTATAACTTTTTTTATTTAAATACTAAAGATTTTAGGGAAAATATTTCTAAAAATATAAAGAAGATTCATTGTTGTTTATTATTTTATTTTTTTAATGAATTTGGATATTGTTTCGCATACAAATTGTTGAAAATAAATATCCCTCAAAAAATTACAGATTTTTATTTAATGGCTGTGAAAATAAAAATAAAATAAAAGACAAATCGTTAGAATTTATCTAATGCGAAATACAACCTAAATTAACATTTATGAAAAATAAAATATTTATTTTTATTATTTTGATAAATATCAGATAAATATCAATTTTCCTAATAAAGAGAATTATTTTATTGTTATGAGACAAAATACTTAGAATTGAAGTTAATGATTGTAAAATAAGGAAAGTAAAATTAAAGAGAATAGTCTATACACAAAAATAATCACCACCATTTTGAAGCAAATTTCATGAAACGAAGTACTAACGAAGCTAATGGTTTTTTGAGATACTACGGCGTATTTTATGTTGGAATGTCATATTTTTTCTTTAATATTTAAAGGAAATTATATTTGAGATTTTACGAAAATTATATATATATTCAATTCAAATTTCAACGGCGTTTCAATTTGTTCACAAGTTTATTAAAAGCCAATTTAATGAAAAAAAATAAAAAAATAAAAACACTCTTAGAATATTTATTTTCACTTCTAAAAATAAATTAAAACAGTTTAATTTTTATTTATAAACTTTTCGTCTGTAATTAAAATTTTAAAAGTATGTGGATTTCAAATTACTGATATATTTCCTGCTTTAATTTGAAATTCCTCTGCAATTTTATTGTTCAAACAATTGAAACATTGTATTTTAAAGCTAGATTACCAACTTGAAGATGCGTGTTTATTTCATTTAAACCAATAACAAAATCGATGAAAAATCACAGATCTAAAAATTTAATTTTTCCACTCAAGCTTAGTAAAAATTTTATTTTTGTTACTATAGTAATCAAGAGTTTTCAAATGTCAAATAATATTTTAACTCAATATGTTAATTTTTCCAATAATTATATTTAATGCCACCAAAATTTTACTATTTTACATGTGTAACATTTTATTTAAAGATGAAATATATATGAATCAGTGTTCCCCTTGGCCTGATGATAGAACTATATTCTCTTAGAGAATGTCCCGTCTTGATACTACCGATTATTGAATAAAGAATGAGGTCCGTCTTTGTCTTTCAAATTGTTATCATATTTTCATTCGACTGGGTGCGAAAGAGTTTTACAGGTATCCATCATTGAAACAAACGAATATCGTTTTTCCGGAAGACAATATGCAAAAACACATGGATATCGTTTTTCCGGAAGACAATATGCAAAAACACATGGATATCGTTTTTCCAGAATACAATTGGCAGAAACACATGAATGTCGTTTTTCCGGAAGACAATATGCAGAAACACATGAATGTCGTTTTTCCGGAAGACAATATGCAGAAACACATGAATGTCGTTTTTCAGGAAGACAATTGGCAGAAACACATGAATGTCGTTTTTCCGGAAGACAATTTCAGAAACACATGAATGTTCGTTTTTCCGGAAGATGATATGCAGAAACATATGAATATCGTTTTTCCGGAAGGCAATGTACAAATGTTTTGCAACAGTTTTCAGTTGTTAGACTATCAGTTTCACAATGACAATTATACATAAAATAAACTTTTACAATGAATTTTTATAATCTACCAATATTTAACGAATACAGTTGCTTAACCACCATTCCAACTTCAAATTAACAATTTAAAAATTATGAAATAACATTTTATAGAATTTATCAAGATATAGTGGCAATGATTTATTCTACAAAATGCATGGCCATTATTTCGATCTTAGTCACTGTTTACGACAGGAGATGAATGTTCCTTTCGGATTTCTATATGAATATTGTCATCTTGAGATTTTTTTAGATTTCCTCACTAGCAATACAAGGATACAGATATTGTTATATGTAAGCAATTAAATTATCGATACAAATAATAGTTATGAGAAATTCCTTTTGAAGATGGCGAATATTCAAATATCCATCACATATGGCCTAAAAATTATCTTGAATTGTTAAGTGGATCAACTATGGGATGCCAATAAAAATTTCATACCCTTACATCTCTTAAGTGGGTGCTTGGGAGTTTTCCGAACTTACATTGTTACGTGACATGAATGCGACTCACTCTCTGTGTGAAGTCCTCTTACCCGTAAATAAGTTAATAATACGCGATATGTATGTAAAATTTTGTCGATTAGGTTGCCTGCTATTCAGTATACATTCTAACTATACAATGAGGTCAAAATTTGCATTTTAAATCTCACTATGGCTTTTTGAGAAGTCAACGTTCTTCAGAATGAATAGTCCCAGGCTCGATCCCAGTCACTAATGAAACGGAAATAACAGAGAGACGGATCTTCAATAATTGCTTTCTGAATGCGGACTTGATGAATTTTCGTTGATTAAACAAAACTATTGTAAGAAATATTTTTCATATACATTTGTAGATATTTACTTATTCTCAAACACTGTGATAAATTTTACACCTATTTTATATCCATTAAACAATAATTCTCTCTGAAAATAGATTAAAAATGTCATGAAAATTATGTCATTAATATCAGAAAAAAATTATCTATAACTAATATTCCTGTTTAAAGTGAAGATATAATTTAGAATCTTTAATTTAGATTTCTATTCCTTTATTTACGCTTAAATTTTTTTCATTTAATTTTTTTATTCTTTTAAGTAACAGCTTTTGAAAGAAATGAACCACACACAATAGCTTATGAGCCAGTATTTCAATCAAACATATGAAATAAAAACTCAAAATTCAGAATAAATAGATATTTTCTTGAATGGAAGCCAAAAATGTGTATAAAAATAAATTATGGAAAAAAAGAATTTTTTTATTTCAATTATTTAATTTTTCGGGGTTAATAAAAAATCTGGGTTTATTTTAAGCAAATTTTGTATTTATTTCGCAGATTACAAATTTTAAAATGAATGCTGCTAAATTAATTGTCTCTCGTAGAAAATTCTAATTTCTTTATCAAGAATCCCAAATAACTTAAGTAGTATAGCACAAAGAAATATATATCTTATAGATTAAAATTTTTTAAATTTTATATCAGATAAAAATTAAATTAAGTATTTGTGAGCAATTTAAAAGTATAAGCAAGTTTGTGGTTATATATTTCTACAAAAATTGCATCCATTTAATTTTTTGACAGTCCCTTTTTAATCTAATTATCTCCAGTTTTGTCTTCCAGGTTGCGTAGGACGACGCAATTGCCTCGACGGCAATCAATCACCTCTATCGGGAGAGGAAGAAGACGACACCCGCGAGTCTAAAGGATGTTTCCTCCAAGAAAACAAAAGAAAGAAAAAAAAGCTGAGAAAATGAAACATCATCTTCCATAAGAGCGCGCAAGCATCATTTACAGCGTTTAGAGCCAAAAGGGAGCGCCAAGGATGTCACAAACGCAGTCTTCAAGTCCAACACCAAAGAAGAGTCATCAATTTCTCGCTAGGATCTGCCTGGACTACGGTATGAGACAGACTTAATTGTCTCCTCAGCGCACCCGTGTGGCGACAAATTACAGGTTGCACCTTTTCTCTTGCGCTAGGTTGGTGTATGTGTAGGTGAGCGCGGTCTCTATGGTGCTAATAAGAAGGTGGTGAATAGAATTTAGTTTTGACGAGAGAACTAAGAGAAAGAATGTCTTGCTTATGTTATTACACCATTTCAGAAACTAAATAGAAAAGCTAATCTTTGGAAATTAGAAGATGATGAATGGGGTGCTACTTGCTTATACAATTGCGATTCAAGTGATTAGTCATGTCTCTTAGCATGAGATTTGGTAGTTTTGACAAATTGTAGGACTGTTATTGCTTCGCCCAAAAAAATACAAAATATGTGTTCGGAGAAACATTCAGTTTTGGGGATATAAGAATAATAAATCATGTTTCCTGCTGGTAAATTAAAGAAATGAGGGTGTAGCACTAACTTGTGTCTCTTCACATTGTCCTTTTAAAGGAAAAGTTAACTGTCTAGTAAGCTAACTAAAAGGAAACACACCTTTATGTCTTTCTATGTAAAAAGGAACATTCTCATTTGCAGTACTAACTTTCTACGTACTCATGGACACTTTCACGGCATTGTAGAATGTACTGATTTCCTGGTACATGATGACAGCTCTAGATTGCATAGGTGCTTTGATCTAACATGGTGCTAGATTGCACATAAGTGCATCCATTACAAGCAATTCAGAGCATGAAATAATCAATTCCGGTTGGTTGGTGCTGTGTCCATGGGGAGAATTATGGATGACCAAGATTGTGCGAATATAGCTGGCTACCTCCTTTATGTTTTCGGACTCTTTTCGAACTCGATGGGGGGGAGGGCAGAAATCCCCAAGCTGAGTCAGAGATCTTCAAATTTAAGGGTAGTCAAAAATAAGTTTTGGTGAAATTCCGGTTACAGACATAAAATGAATTTACTTGGTATGCCATAAATTGTTTAGATTGCTAGATTAGACCCGTGTTCACTCTTAAACTAGAGCTTTGCAAGCTCAAGTTTTTGATTGCTCAAGTCTGATTTTCATTTTCAGACGAGCAGATGCATCATAATTGACAGACAGCATCACACATCGTAATAAGCACTGAGTCATTTTTCGGAATTATTAACTTTTATTACGTTGGTTTAAAAATAGCTGATATAAATTTTATCTATACTCCTAAAAATATCGAGAGGAATTTCACTCAAATCAAGCAATTTTTCATTTGTTTACTACTTAATATTTAACTATTCATAAATGATTAAAGTTAAAATTATTGAACCTAATTGGAATTAAATAGATATTTTTCTCTAAATTGAATAATCAAATATATCATGTAACGTCCCAAACGAATTCAGCAAATGACATTCATCAAGTGATGAAAAATATCGATATTTTTATGAATACAACTTGCTAAAAAATAGTTGTATACATTATATATATCTAGAATACTATAATTATATGATAATTTTTCTTATTATTTAATACTTTATATATTATTTGTTATGTACTGTGGTACATAACACGCATTCTTATTATATTCACTATAGGTAATTTATTTAAATCAATGTTATCTTCTGTGATTTCTTCTCAATTTTTAAAAATTAGCATAATTACTTCAAATTGAAGTAAATATTTTTAAACTAATCCTTTTTTGGAAACCTGCAATATTATCTTCTGCTAGCTGCAGGAACATATTATTTAAATAAGATGTCCTCGCAAATTTTCCAAATATTTTTAAGAAGAGAATGTTGGATTTTTTCATAAAACTAATCCGATTATCATTCTCTTCATATAATTCTAAGAAATTAATTTAGGGGTAAATAATAAGCTACAAAAGTATTAAATATTACTTCATTTGGAATAATTTTACACTTTCAGAAAAATGTTAAATATTTTTTACACAAGAAAAAATCTTTAACAACTAGTTTTTATATAATGATATTTAATGAGCTAATTTTAAAATATATAAGAAGTTGCATTCTCCTTATAAAAAATTCCAACTTGAACGATTTACTTATTATTTTTATCACAGAATACATCTGGAAATGTTGCTACATTTTACTTTTTAATATATTAATATTTTTTACAAAATATTTTAAACAACAAATACTTTACATTTTTAAGAAGAGAAAAAAAATGAAACAGTTGAAAATAAATTTCAGGAAGACTGTGACAGTATCATTTATTATAAAAATAAGGATATTTAATTTAACTTTTTTGCTTACTACTTTTTTCAATGTATATTTAAGGTTATAAGAAATACAAATTAAACTATATTCATATTTTTTTCATCATTCTATGAAATTTTTTTAATTCATAAAATAATGTAGGGATTTTTCCTTTTAAGAATTCCTTAATTTGTATATTTAAAAATATCAGGACAATTTTTATCTATAGAGAGAAAATGTTTTAATTTTTACTCGTTAACTAAAATTTTGTCACCAAAAGAAAACAATTTTCAATTTACGCTGATTCAACATTCTATTTAAATATAGAATTTTGGATTACTTATGAAATATTTCCATATGAATTTTACAAATTGTTACAGTAAAATTACAATCTTGTTATTAATAATACAAACTGTTAAATGAGATAAAATCTAATTTTTGTATGAATAATTAACAGTACCGAACTAAATATTTGTTAGTATTATTGTTTTACATTTAATATTAAAAATTAAAAAAGGAATAACTTATTTAAAAAAAATAAGAACACAAAATACAGTCGGGTTTCAAATATTTTGAGGTACAACCACATATATTGCTAAAGAGCTGTTGGAGTAAAAAAAAATATTGTATCCTTTAAATATAAATTTTAAGAATAATTTTATTATATTTATAACTGCATGCTAGTTTGTTACGTCTACATTTAAAAGATAAATGGAATCTAAATGTATCGAAATCAAAATTTTAAGAAGAAAGTAATAATATCTGAGATTTTCGAATTAAGAATTCAAAACATAAATTGATGAAACTAATTGAAATAAATAAAGGACAAAAAAATTAAATTGAAAATCTATCTATTTTAGCAACAAATGAAAACTAAATGTGTATCTCCTGCATAGGAAAGTATCTATGAATCGTCAAATAAAAATCAGCTAATAAAGAATTATCAAAGTAAATAAATAAATGAAATAAAAAAAATACATGAAATATTTTAAAATTGTCGAATTCTGGGGTATGGGGTAGTTTTGTGGAAGTAGTGTATATAATTTGCCTATACATTTTTCTGACAAGAAACCGTAATAAAATTTAATTTAATTTGTTGTTGTCATCGTGTGATAAGTGGAGGAAGAAGAAGAAGAAAAAAAAAGGGTAAAGACAAGTTATATGGGACCAGAGGCATGAAGCACTGCCCTGGCCACATCTTCAGCTTTTCCATATCAAGGGTGTCATGGCAGCAGCTGGGTTTTATGTTGAAGAGGACCGAGGCAACAGAGATGCAGTTGAAGAGATGCCTCGGATCCAGTGGAACTCCTGTGCATTTTGTGTAGGTTCTATATCCGTCGGACAAGATTTTCATACCCCTCATGTGCCCAGTCCTCATTCTACTGAAGATAGAGGTGATACCACGGTCAGGATTAAGCTCTGGTAGGCACCATTTTTTCCGTAGTCCCCCGCAGCTCTGATGCCTTGCGACGGCGTTTGCATTGTAATCGTGGGAGGGGATTGCAATAGTATCATTTTCTATCAATAAAAAATCCTCCACAATTTGTTGTTATCTTGTCCAGTAAAGTACAGGAAGGGAATTAAATTTGTCCAAAATCCAAGACAGCTCTGGCTACGTTTGTAACTTCCAGGCAATGGGGAAGTTGATAAGAGAGAGCGGGAATCCACAACATGTTGACTGTTCTAGAGATAAAAACTAAATTCCAATAACTTCAGACACTTTTAATAAAAGTGTTAAACACTGAAAGTATATTTCATAGAGATAAAGAAACAAGATTTTATTTAGGGAATTCATAAATATTAAAATTTATTGAGATTACTTTCAGCTCAAAGTATTTTAACATCGTTTCTAATCTATCCAAATATATATATTTAATATATTTTGAAATATTTTGGATGTTCCAGCAGTCTTCTCCAAAAAAAGTTTTGAAACTTCTTGGGGATCACAGAGTGTATCATCATTTTGATGTCAAACAGCCTCGATGTGGAACATTGCTAGCGAAAAAATATTTCAAATTAAAAATATTCTGTAAAAAAGCTCGTATGACTATACTTAGGAAAGAAAATTACCAAAATTTCACGTTTATTCATTAATATGCTACGACACAAAGGAATTACAAAAAATCTAATTATAAAAACATTTTAATAAAAAAAATTATTGATAAATTAAAAATTAATAAATAAAATACATTTCATTTGTGATAATAGCCAAATTATTTGTTAAACTTAAAGATTTAAAAAAAAGAAAAAAAGTTCTCTACAGTTAAAAAAAAATCAAAATAACAAAAAGACTGTTTTTTATTTTTTATTGTTTTTATTTTACGAGTGATTTAAACGCAAAAAGATTTTAAATAAAAAATAGTTTCGGAACACTTTAATTATAAAATATGTACCTACTGAGTAAATATACACATGCACATTTACATACATTCATGTATAAAAAAGTGCATATGTTATATATATGATACATAATACAGAAACAAGGAAGCAATGGAAGATATTCTTTTTTCTTAACAGATGGCGCTGTACGCTCTTTCCTGTCTGCTTTTTTACTTATAAAATATCATTCGTACCATAAAAAAAAGCCATCATTAACCGAAATCCTATCTGTGTACAAACGAAGTCTGTGGCAGTCCACCCCCTTTTGTCCCCTCTCCGCCGCTGTGGAGAGCGGCTCCGTCGTTATTAGAGGCTGCGGCTCTGCCTGATGACTAGGCGTGCGGTGCAGACCTGGAGGCCAAAACACCAATTTTCACACCCAGCGTACCGATAGCTACCGAAAGAGACTTCCAATTGTCCGGGGATTCCGACCGCAATTACCCTCGGCGTTATCTGATAGCACTCAACGTTCGATCATTCTTTTTTTCAATTTTTTATTAACTTTGATTTTGATCATTTCATTTCAATTCATTCTCTTTTTTTTTATTATATTACCTCTTTTCAAAGATTTTTAGTATTTCCTCGTAAGTTTTGTGGCAAGGCATTTGAAAAAAAATAATTTTAAAATACTCTTCCTTGTAATTTTCATGTCTCGGCTAGTGTAAACGAAAGGATTGAGAAGTTTCAGAGATGAAAATAAATAAAATGTAAATCAAGTGTTTTTTATCTGATTTTTTTTCTATGTACAGAATTCAAATAGTGTTAAAGTTTGGAATAAAAAAATAAATTAGGAGAGTTCTGTTTTCAATAGAGTTTGCTTTTCAAGAGAATACATTAGAATTAAAAAAAATAAATAAATATGGACCTCAACACTGTCATTTACAACAAATTGAGTATTGTAACATTCTCTGAAATATTTTAAGCACGTTAAAACGCTGTTATATCCAGAAGAACAAACACACTGCAGTTAATACAAAAATATTATAAGAGTTTCATATATGTCAATATAACAAATTGTGATAGGAAGGCAAATGAATATGCTGAAACTTATTTGTTTTTAAAGAAAAAAACCAAGAAACTCTCAGACAAACAAGCACAACACGCACTTTTTCATACTTATTATACTTATTCATAAAAAAAAATAAACATCGAATTTATTATTTACTTTGCCCTGGTTATGATTTAGAGGGAAAAAATGAATGCCATAACATGTTATATTTAAGTAAAAATTTATCTATGATAAAAATAATGAAAACAATAGCTGGTGATTCAAAAATGGAATTATGGAAAATATTGAAAATAAAATGGAATAGAATGTTTCTAAAATTGTCTGCATAGAAAAATATAGTAAATCAGAAAATAATTTAAATAAAAAATAACGTTAAAGATTTCCCACTATCAATATAATTTAATTAGAGTAAAAATAAATAACTCATCATAATTTTTTGCTGCATTTTTTAATCAATAAATAACTGTATAGAATTTAATATCATATTATTATTTTGCAATTTTTTATATATTTATTTATTCTACCCACTTTTTCGGTATCTCTCCCATTAGTTGACAATAAAGTGATGATGAAGCGTAAACTAAATTGAAATTAGCATCCGCAGAGTTGTCTTTAAGGAACTTTAAAACAACGCAGCAATTGTTTTCTAATTGAATCAAAAATAATCCATGTACATTTTATAAAATCTTTTATAGTTGTGTTTCTGAAAAAATGTACGACAAAATAAATCAAAATGTTTAGTTTTTGAAAAATATCACAAAACCATTTTATCTTCTGAACTAAAAACATTTATATTAAAAATGTGTCCTGTGTAGTTTGAATATTATCACTAATAACAAAAATCCTTGTGTTATAACAAATACAAATTAAATAATTTCAAAATATTAGAATATATATATTTCCAGGAAATATTTTGATCTCCCGAAATAATGGACATTCACTTTAATGTACTGATAATTTAAGATGAGGTTTTGTATAATTGCATAATACTTCTCTCTGCTTGTTTCTGCAAAACGCTACCCACTAATCACTGACAGATAACTTTAAACATGATCAAGTGACAAGGTCGACATCTTAGTTGGCACTCTCAAACGCCTCTTGATGATAAAGGGATGCAAGACCCAAAGGAACTTTTAAAATGCATAGGCCACCCCATTGTGACAGTCTTCGGCTTGGTCAAATAAAGAAGATTCTACTTCTGGTCACAAAAACGATGCCTTTTCAGCCAGGCTACAAGAGTAACTTTCAAATATTATGACTTATCTAGTTACCATACCGGCATCCTTAAAAGAAATTGTGAATTTTTTAAATTAAATTCACTAATCATACTTTATTTTACGAAATATAAGCTTAAAATCTCATGTATGCCATTTTTCTTAAATTTTATCATTTAATGTAAAAATGTTTGTATAATTATAAAGTCCAAAAAGCTTGTCTGCCCTAAATTTGATGTCAGTTATTTTAGTATAAAATATCTTTTCAGAAACGCCTCAAAAGACTAATGACTTTAACATCCGTCTTTCGTGACAAAACCCAATTAGACTTCTACAGATTTCATGATAGAAATTACTTTCACTGTATGTCTATATCTGTTGAAGATATGTTAAATTAAATTGAAGAAGGTACGATTTGAAAATCATCTTGCTAATGAGTTACAAGGATACCATTTGAAGTGACAATAATTAGAATTTGAGAAATGCCTGCAGTTAATGGACATCACATGACACGTATTAGTTGTATGTGATATTTAATTTTTTTTTAAACTATTTTTCCCTAAATATTATCCTTTAAATGATCAGATTGATAAATTAATGGTCTTATTTCTACGTGACTTGTGTAAACTGTATTTTTTATTAAGTTTCAATATACTTATATTAAGATATAATTACTAATATTCAGTTTTCTACTATTTCCTTTCATCTGTACAATTTAAAAAAAATTTGGAGCATATTGAGAAAATATATCCCTATTATTAAAAAAAAATAATTAGTATATTAACACCTGAGATTCTTCCGCAAAATGATATGATTTACAGTAACATTTTGCCGTTTTTCAGTAATGTTTAATGTGATTTGAATGTAGATTTATATTTTATATATGGTGTACTTATATGAGATTGTTAGAAGTTTTGCATTTAAATAATTTGTTAAAATTATCATATTAATAATGTATAATAATAAATTATTTGGCAATTCTTTTATTTCTTTAAGTCTAGAAAAGGACAAAGATTTTGCTTTATAATTTTTATGTAAATTTTATGCACCAAATTAAAATGAGTAACTATTTCAGTATACATTTTTTATAATATTTAAAAACTTTAAAATTTTAAAATAAAAAATTACATTATTATTTGTGCTGATGTATAGAAGAATTTTTTAACAGAATATATTAAGGAAATGATGATAAAAATATATTTTTATCAAAATATTTATAGTTAAAACTTGTTTATTTAATTAGAAATTTTATAATACATTAAATGATTCGGTATATTTTTTTTGCTAGCTTTTAACAATAGTTATTTTTTTATTTTTTATTTCTAAACTTGAATAATACAATTAGTGCAATAAATTACAAACATAACTTAACAAATGCCAATTATGTTCTAAATTCAGTTGCTTAAGATTGTAGTACTTTTTTTTTATCATATTAACGCCAAAATTTATCATTTAGAATAAAATAAGTTAGTTTCATATTCAAAAAAAAGAAATTTTTGTCTATGAAAAGTGTAAATTTTAGAAATTTTCTTTTTATTCACTTTTTAAAGAAATTTCATTACAGTAAATAAGTAGTTGAAAGTTTATTTAACTCAAATTAGTTGCGTAGAATTGCATATAAAATGAGGTATTATTTTAAATATTTTAATGCAAATATAAATTTTAAATAATGGAGATTTCTATTATGTGCTACAACCTTTATTTTCACAAAATTTTCTTGCCAAAAGAAATTATATAATAAACTCCAAAGAGGAAAAAATTGAACAGCAACTAAGTCAGAAATATGCCAAATGATTTTTTTCTCACATTTTGTTAAAGTAAATTTCAACACAATTACTGCCTTCTATTATACAAAGTCATCCACTAAAGAAATATCATTATACACATTACGGCAATTCATCTTTCTCAAATATAAAGTGCGAAGCATTTTTTTCTCATTCTATACCCATCTTATACACATTAGCGCATCTCCTTTTTAAAGGATATATTTCCAAGCGGCACGTTGCCAAATACATTGAAGGCCAAGTAAAACGAAAATTATCTCTTGTGCTGAACTTCAGCAGCCAAACAAAGCTTTTTTTTTTTTCCTGAAATTAAACGAATATAACTATTCTTTAAATGACCCATAAAGAGTGCGCAACAGTCATCATCTATATCGAAAAGATGATTTCTCAAGAAAATCTTTCAATGGCCGTCCTTAGCTTTCGCGCAGTAATCCGACAGGAAGCTGTCTTCCCTTTGAAGCAATATGATGTGATTCTTATCTGATTGGTATGTACATAAAACTAAATTTGGAAGCCCTATCTGCCACGTTCTAAATCGCCGAGGCGTTGGAAGCGGTATAGAAATTCGAGTTTTATGATCATAAACCAACACCTTGAACTTTATTTCGCTTGAAGCGGTGGTGAGGTGATTACAGGTCATATTAAAACTATTATAAAGAAAAATACAGCTTTCGTGTATTCAAAAAAGATGTGTATCGGAGAAGTGTGTGTATATAAGTGTGTAAATACTAATTTAGTCATATTTTAGTTACGCAGTTTTGTAGAAGAATGCTTCTAACAAATCTAATGGATCATGGATGGATGAGAAGAAGGATTCTAACATTATCTTCAGCAGAGCACGCACATATTTTTCTCTCATTCACATTAAATATCTCTCTGAAAGTGTATGGTCTGAAATTATTTTATTTCGCTTAATCTGTTCTGCAATGATTTTCTTCAGCTTTAAAAATGAGAGAAAAGTTCTCTTAAATAGAGAGTAATTACATGTCCTTACAGAAATGCTGAAGAAAATCCTTTTGTGATTTCAGCAAATCGCGGACTTAGATGTCCATCATCTTGGAAGAGTATGGAATTAGAGATAAAAGTATTATTAAAAGAACTTTACAATCTTTTTTTTCTAAGTTTAAGCTAACTTTAACCGTGTTCTGTGATGCTATAAGTAATTTTCTTAAGCTCTGAATAAAATTTAAACCTTCTCAAAAGAATTTCATTCTTTGCCATTTCATAAATATTTTATACAAAAATAATATAATATAAAATTAGATTTATAAAATTTATTTAGGAAATGCATCTAATAATCTAATATATATATATATATATATATATATATAGATGAAAGAGTAAAAATATTTTATTAAATATGTTTGAACTAATTACCTTACCTTTAAAAGTTTAGACTAATTAATTAAATTTTTTTTAAATGTATCTTCAATTATAATGTACAAAGTATGCAACCTTCAATTTGAACTTTATTTGATCATAATTAACAAAAAAATACTATTATTCGAATACATAAACTGGTTTTAATCTGTGCTATTTATTTTAGCCCCATAATTAGTGGATTCAACTCCCTTTTTAGGCAAAGATGTTTGTAGTGGTTCATTAACCACTTTAAATTGAGTGCTCCCTTGGGATTAGCTTCAAAACCAAGTCCAAAATTTATGATTTTGTACTCCATATATTCTTATTCTTCAGTGATGCAAAAGCTCATGGCTGGCCAAGAACGTCTTTCTAAACCTGACCTACCTAGCTCTAACCTTTGAAATGGTCCTCTTTCGATACAGTCCTGTCATTTATAAGTCCTCTTCCTCCCCATACTCCACGTATTGAATGTTCTCACAAATATGAAAAATATTTGAATAAAAATATACTTTTTATCAAGCAAAGGCAGTACTTTCTTTCAGAACTTCTTTTGAAATATCAGACAAATCCCGATATTTTATTAAAAATATGATTTATGATTAAAGTTTTAACACATTTAAAGATTCATATCAGTACCTTTGTAATAGATTATTTAAAGGCAAATAAAAATCGAAATAAAGTATATGATGCGTTAAAATTATCAGGAATGTATTTAAATATATTCAGATTTGAGTTAAATTTATAAAAGATTGCATTTTGTATTACTGAAAAATTTATTTATAAAAAAACTATTTATTTAAAAAAGACACTATTTTATGATTGTTTAGTGTATTACTTTGAGACTGAATCTTAAATTTTTGCTTATAAACAAAAATCAGACTAAAAAAATGTTCTTTTTAGATTTAATATTTGTAACATTTATTAAATACTTTTGCTCGTTTCTTAATATAAAATGCTCTTGTTTTTACCATTTTCAAAAGGAAGACATTCTATTCGATATTATTTATTTGGAAAAAATACTGCTTATGTAAGCCTTATTAATGCCTTTTTTTTCAATTTACATGAATTATTCAATTATTATCAATTAACGGTATAATTCTCATGTTCTAAGAGCTGTGTGACACAAATACTAAGTTACTTAATAATTTCGCATATAACATATTCCTACATTTTAATAATATGTATTATACCTATTAAATTTTTTTTCGAGACAATATTAGAGACTCAACGCCAAATGTTTCTAGAGTGGCTACATGACAATGCCATTAAGAAACTCATATCTCGCCATCAATATTTTTTCATTTCTAGAAAATAGATGGATTCAATTATTTACCAGGTGGGACATGATTGGTACGGCTTTTCTCAATGACACGTCCCAGCATTTGCATAGCAATCCCATTTTCTCCAAACTGCCGATGTGAATTGCTTTATTGAGTCATTAATAGAATACTTTCAGTAATGAAATACAAACCTTATCGTTCAATTTCGTAATGCATGCCGTAAGCGAACAGTTGCTTTCGACCGCCACATGCCATTAAATTGGCGCCACGATTTTTAGGCTTTAACAACTCTCATCGGGTCTATTGGAAACTACAACACATCGTACTTTCCTGTAACAACTTTATCATCTCGTGGCGTTAAATTACACCTGTAAGTCTCGGGAGTAATAGAAAATGACTCTTCAAGTAATCCAATGCTTTGGGAGGTCCCTACTTTCCCAATTAGTGTGATCCAACTGAAACACGTTATGGGCAGCCTATAGAGAAATTGGCAGGAAAAAATTTTTTTTCCAAGCATCCTTGAACAATCTATTATTACAGAGATTCTTGCGGGAACGTTAGAGGTGGTTTCCCCGGACCGTGCACCTGGTGGCGGGTTGTGTTACTCCTTCTGCTTCAGTACTTTCATTATAATGAATAAAATGTAAACTTCTATATCAGCGTACCTGATATGGTATGAGAAATATGCCTGAATGAATATGAATCATGCAATATTTTGTATTTTATTTGTTTCCCTTTGAGTGCGCACCTTTCCATTTATCTGACTTGAAGTATAATGCATAATAGGTTTACGCATACATAAGTATATATTACGTATTATACTTTCACAGTTTCAAAATTTTAGGCACAATCCAAAGGTATTTATGTGAGGTATTTTAAATATACATGAAATGTGATAATATCAGTACAAATAATACGGTTAAAATATAACTTGGGCGATTGAAAGTAACATATATTCAATATATAGATTTTTTTCTCGAAA
The DNA here is from genome assembly GCA_030067965.1 of Latrodectus elegans. Taxonomy (NCBI): domain Eukaryota; kingdom Metazoa; phylum Arthropoda; class Arachnida; order Araneae; family Theridiidae; genus Latrodectus; species Latrodectus elegans. The sequence continues at coordinate 115,870,625 of CM057814.1, forward strand.
ATCTTTTATTGATATAATATAAATATAAAACTTTAACTGGTTTTGATTCGGAACATCACTTATAAGTGAAATTCTTGATTTAAATTTAATGTTAAATACCAATAAAATTAATATGAATATGTATTAAGCATTTTAAAGATCCTGATATAAATTATTAGCTAAAAATAATTAGTATTTCTAATTAGCAGATGTTCTCACTTAAAGAAAAATGTCGCTCTTGCTCTTCATAATAATTATTATAAATAAGCATTTATTTATAAATCACATTATTTATACATATATATATATATATATATATATATATATATATATATATATATATATATATATATATATATATATATATATATATATATATATATATATGTATGAATGATGTAATTTAATAATGTTAATTTATAATTTGTGCTAACATAAAATTCCCTTTTTTATCATTACTTATGCAATTATTTTCTACTAAAAAATATTATTTATAGAACACGAGAAGCAGAGGAGAGCACCAAGATGTCCTCTTTCAAACACGTACCTTCGCAAGATACAAATCAGCTTTGACAATTGTCTTTCATTGTAATCCGATTGAAGAGTAATACGAAATAAATGACCAATAAAATTTGATCCTTGAAAAGTAATAATAGTAATCATTCTAAGTTACTAAGAACTATCTACTTAAAATGTCAGTGCCTCGTTCATTTCTCTTAGAACATTTGCTTTATCGTCCTCTTACTAATCTTGGAAGAATTTACACGACAAATAGTTGAGTTGCAAGGTATTTTTCTTCTTAATGCCAAGCAATTCGAAGAAGCAGTCCATAGAACTTAATGATCCAACGCAAGCGAATATTTTAATGCATCAATCCATCTATGAAACTGTTAACGAGACTCTATCAATGGAACGCTTTTATCAGGATGGATGTATCAACAATGAAATGTAAAGTTGATTTCATCTGAGGGAAACTCAAACATGCTTGCTTGCGCTAGAAAAACAACTTTATTTTGATGAAATTTGTTTCCAGTTATTAACAATAATTTTCATTTTATGTTCAGTTATGTGTTTTCACTTGTGTTTCGATATTTATATTTGTAATCTATCATTGGAATTTAAATATTCACCTTTTATTATTGATCAATATAAAATTATGTTTTAATTAAATGCGAAAAGTTTTGTGCGCATTATGATCATTTATGGTTTTATTGAATAAAATTTGGCCTATTTTCGACAAAATAATGTCATTTAAGAATTTCAGGTCATATTTCTTTTTAAATATTATCTTTTTCTTCGAGCGTTTTCTTTTTTTAAAGTATAATTAAAAATTTGTGTTATAAAATGATAAATAAGTTTCAATTGCAGTACTAATTTACAATTCCTAAAATTGTTCATTATTTAAATTAATAAAATTTACTTTTAATCTAAAATTGAGTAATGGTTTTCAAATGTCAATAAAAGAGAACTTTAGTTATGATTTGTGATTACTAAAGCAAAAAATATACCTTTTGGACATTTTTTTTGAGAAATCCTGGAATACGTACTAGATTAATCATATTTTTTATGGTTTGTGGAAAATCATTTAAATTACTCATGCATATTCTTTAAGCTAAAAACCATGTACTTTAAATTTTTAATAAAATTTAGAGAACTTTCAAAGTTTAATTCAACATTAAAAAAGAATTCAATCCTTAAGAAGAGTGAGAAGACTCAGCATACTTTTTAATGACTTCACACAAATAAAATTGATAATTCAACTCTAGAACAAGTTCTTAATACACTCTGTAGTTAAACATAATTCATTTTTACATAATAACTCCAAATAAAGATATTTGTTTAAATTTCCACTTAAACCTTACTATTCGCAAATAAGAAGTAAATTAATTTTAATTATTTACGAACTCTGAAATTTATTTCTCTAAGAGAAATTGTAGAGAAATAATAGCAGAGTTAGTTCCCAAAACTATATGAATCATTAAAATTTTCAAAAATCTGAGGTTTCTTTGAAATCTGTCAATGGATCAATTTAACAATAAATAAACCGAATTTTGAAAATTCTCCGTAATTTACAATTTTCCACAAAGTGCTTCATTTTAATAATTGATTCTAACTATTATTTTCTACTTGAACTAAAAATATTACATTTTATTTTTGTTAAAAAAAAAACGAAAAGTTACTCTAAAACCATTATAAAATATTTCCCAATTTAAGATTAAGGATTTCAGTTTCTGTACTTGTTTAATTCATGTTACACAAAACAAAATATTTTTTAAAAAATTTTAAAAAATGTGTATATCACCAAAAGAAATTCACATAATTGCGGTTAAAACTTCTCTTTGTTTTATTTGGTAGAGAAAAAACTATGTATTTCAGAATAAAGTAAATATATTAAAAGGTAATAATTCCCCCCCCCCAATCATATCTGGAATGTTTCAGTAATGTATTTCATTATGATCTTCTCTCAGAATATTTTATTCAAATGTTAGTGAGTTACAACACATATATTTTTGCAGGTATCATTATACAATATTTTTATTTATTGTAGGTTTTTTGTATATCGCTGATTATTTTCTTAAATTACATGAGTTTCTTAGTAATTTTTTTTTGAATTAAAAAAAATATTGTAATGCATTCAAAAGAATGTTGCGCTTGAAAATTTATTCAAATAAAGGATTAAAGTAATTGTTTCAGGTATTATTTATCTATGTGACCCAGACAAGCGAATCTTAAAATTGCATAGCATATGCAAGCTCTGTTGATGATATCATTTTATGAAATTTCTTTTCATATTCCATAATATTTTTTATTTTAAGAAATTAATTTTAAATTATATAATAAAACAAAAGAGTTTGTTTCTTTATCTTTTTTTTAATCAGTATCAGGCTTTGAATTCTTCCTCCCAAAAATACTTTCTCCTTACTGTATGCGCTATTTATGAAAAATATTAATAAGTCAGCATTTTTATTTATTTTTTGTTTATCTTGGGAGTGAGCTGAGTACACTTCCCTAAACTTAGCACTTAATATTATTTTCCGTACCAATTTTACTCATTTTTTTATTTATGTCGAAGGAAATATTGTAGGCATTTTAATTATAAAGTAAGAAAAGGTAATATATATAAAATAATTACTTTTTTAAAAATGCTGTAGTTTACATAGTGAAATGAATTGTACATATAAAAGCGGTACATATATTTATCTGATTACGTTTATACTAATTTATTTGTTATTATCCTCGTATAATAACTAATTTATCCTACTAAGGATTCTTACTGATGCAATAGATCATATAAATGTGTCAATCGTTGATGTGATTCAATATTTATGCTTAAAGAAAAAATAATCAAATATAATTTTAAGCAACATTTCACTGAAAATTGCGTAAAATTTTGCAAAAATATACATTTAACTTTTTTATTAGTTTCGCAATACCAGGAAAGATTTCAAAAGTATAGAAGACATTACAAAATAAGAATTAATTAGCTAAAACTCTTCTTTTAGAAAATTAGGACTTTTAGTTAGTCTTAACTATTAAAATTATTGGCAATTTTTGCCAATAGTATTATAAACTTTATTTATTTATTATTATATTATATATATATATATATTTTTTTTTTGCCTGTGAAATCGTTGCAAAAATGTAAGTTAATAGGGAGTTGTGAAAATTTCCATGTACTGTGCCTTTTTTCTGTTTTTTACTTCCTAATTTCTTCCAATAAAAGATTTTAAGTATCTCTTGATTCTTACATTGAAGTAATATTGCATAAAATTTATGTAAACAAACAAGAATTTCTTTTCTGCTTTGAGCACACTAACAAATATTCCCGGTCAAATCCGTGACCAACTTCCATACTATAAAAGCAATATTAAAAACTGAATTGAAATGTTCTTTTTCCACCTTCCCGAAGAATCGTTCTTAGATGATTAAAAGAACTTCAAGAAAAGAACAAACGCATCAAAATTTCTTGCCTCCACCCTCTGTCGCTCGTGGCTCATATTATTGTGATGTATTTCTTGCGCAGTGGGTTGAGAAGCTTTACTGGTTGAGACGGAGCACTCGCGCTAACCTTTTGACACAGTGGCATTCGATCATTTCCATTTGAATGAATGATATCTCTATCTAATGCGCCGGATAATCCACTTCCTGTTGTGGTAATCATTTTCATTCATGAATAGAAAATGAAGCTATATATCGTAATAATTATGTGGTATTTCTTATTGAGGAAATATTTAATGAATAAAATGAGTTTTACAGTATATGCAGTTTAAAGCATAATTTTATTTTGCTTTAGCTTGACTGTGAAGTAATAAAACATTTATCAAAGGATTTTATAAAATAGGTATGTGGAAAAACCAGATAATAGCAACTATATATTAGTATAGAATATTGATTGTATCAACAGCGGTATTTTAGAAGTGAAAGTTAATATATATATATATATATATATATATATATATATATATATATATATATATATTTATGTGTTTCCTAACATTTTATTTAAGTGAAATTTGAGAAGGTAAATGGAAAAAACAACAAATTTTAAGGATCGGATGCTTTTTATTTGACAAAACCAAAATATTTATTCACTGCTTCAAAAAATTCTTTGTTTCAAAATCAGAATTTTATAATTCTTAGGAATAAATATTGAAGAATTATTTTTCATATTAATGTATTAATTGTTAATTTAAACAAATTTAAATGAATATTTTTAAGGTAAATATAGCTTAAAAGTGTTTTACCTAAATATGTTTTTCTAAAAATGCTTTGGTCCTAGAAATTTAATTTGGAATTAAAAATGTGACTGAATCTAAGGGTTTTATATCAGAAGAAAGTCAATTATGAACAACCATTATGTATTAACATGTTTGAAGAACGATTAGTCTCTGGTGTTGAGAAGAAACAGCGTTTGGCTTTCATTTTCATCACACTAAAACTCATTTGGCTGCAACCAGAAAAATGAGAAATCTTTATCAAATTTTTTATCAAATTCAGTAAAAGCTTTATCAATTTTTTAAGACTATGCAAAAAAAAATAATAAATAAAAATAAAAAATCAGTCTGATATGTGAATTTGGAAAAAAAAAATATTTTACATGATTAAAATGCTTAACAAAGGAAATCAATTCATGGGAAAATATCACATTTTGTAAAACTTATGAATAATGCAATTTTATTGCCTTTAAGGATTTTTGAAAGATCAAAACATAAATCCGAAAACCAGGAGGGAGTTGAAAGTCTTTTGCTGTGCTATTGGTGTTAGATTATTTTTAATGCAATATAAAGTTCGCACAAATCAAGTATTTGTACTATTTGCTTCAATCTACACTCAGAGTTAATAATGAAATTACTTCGATCAAAAAGCTGGTCAACTTGTCTAGTGGTCAGCATACCCGACCACGGATAGGGAAATACTGGGTTCGAATCCCGGTTCAGGCTTAGATATACTCTCTCTTTTGTCTTTGTCCTTTCCTTGTGTGTGAATGAGGTGTGAATGGTTACCTACCCTATAAGCGGGTCACACTATGACATATGTGTGTACTGAGAAGAAGTCGGACTCCACTTCAAATATGGTTCATATGCAAAAGTGGAGCAGCGCACCCCAATTCGCCATCCTAGCTGGCACACGAGAACAACAACTTCACTCAAATAATTTGAGTTCTATAGTCAATATGAGTAAAGTTTGCTTTAAAACAGATGCTAGGAATCTTAAATTTTTTCAAAGATTTCTTGATTAGATAAACAAGAAATTTTATATCTATGCTTTTCCACAGATTACAAGTTAATATCCTAAGTTTTGCCATTTATTTAAATTAATACAATTTTATAAGATTAAACACAATTCTAAGAAAAATACTCATGCATAAAGAGCAGTGCGATTTTTTCCTATTATGTTTTAAAAACACAATTCAAGAAATAAATTAATGTAAAATTTAATAAATAAATATATATATATATATATATATATATATATATATATATATATATATATATATATATATATATATATATATATATATATATATATATACATGGAATGGTTCAACCAAATCGTTGAGTTTGTAAAGAAAATTGTTCCTAGTAAATCATTTTTATCCTCACATTAGTAACTTTTCATATTTTATACCATCACATGATATGTCATTGCATTTGAAAATATTTTTACTCATTAAATTTAAATCCTTCTTTAATAAAAATTTTATAATAATGTTATTATCTAAAGTAAATATTTTATGATAATGTTATTATCTAAAATAAAAATTTTATGATAATGTTATTATCTAAAATAAAAATTTTTATGATAATGTTATTATTTAATCCGTTTTTAAACATTATATAATTTATTGGAAGAAAAAAGAGAAGAAAGCTGTATTTTGTATTTTTTTAATTCAAAAAACTAATCCTTGCAAATAAAAAATTTTGATGTCAGCAAAATTTAAGTCGGGGTTGAGCTGAAAACAGATGAACAAAATAGAGTGAAAATTGCATCATGATATTAGCCACTGCCTAACTTAAAACCTAAGCACTATTACAGTTTCAGGCTTAGATATACTCTCTCTTTATAGTATTTTATCATTATAGTATTTTAATTAACTGAAACCGTACCATATTACTGCATAGGATTCATCATAAATTTGCTTAAGGCATGTTACACACTGTTCCGAAATTGTGCTCACTTCAAGAACGAAAACCCACACCACGTGGTTCATCATCCACCTTCTTTAAAACTGTCATCTATGCGTAAATGCTGGTATGTCAAAAAAATTGTATGGCATCGAGTTCTTCCTCTTTTTTACATTTCCAAATGTGAGGTTAAAAAATAAACAATAGTTACTTTTATCGCTTTTCGTGAAAGATTATTCTTATTACAGTAAACATTATTTCGATTTCCCCCATTCCCCCCCTTATTAAAAATGCACTGAGAAATGGATGAAAGGAGTCCCCGATTTCAATATTTAATAACTTGTATATTCAATATATAATAACTTCAAGTACATTAAGTATATTTTAACTTCAGTATTTAATTGGCAAATAAAGAAAAATTTTAAGCATTTCACATTTTATTTAATTTTTTTTCAGCTGATCTATGTATAAGACTACATATTTACTTATATATTATACGTAAGACCACATATATACTTACAATTAAATTTTTTCTATATTGATAAAAATTCTAGAAATTCTTGAAAGGATTAAACAATCATGTTAACATATCTGTAAAATAGTTTAATAACAAAATTTGAACATACATTGATTATCTTTTCCATTCATCAGTTAAGGAGAATTTGTATAACTAAATCATTTCAAAAATATTTATAATAAAACTCAGTAACGTAAAAATTAATTTAAAAGATTCAAACTTAGTTGTTATTATAATAAAAGTATTTTGAAATTAAATTAATTAATTCTATAATCACTTGGAGAATTATTATCAAATTTATTTTTAAATTTTGAATTATATGTATGTATGCTTATATATATGTATGTATGCATATATATATGTATGTATGCATATATATATGTATATATGCATATGCATATATATATATATATATATATATATATATATATATATATATATATATATATATATATATATATATAGAGAGAGAGAGAGAGAGAGAGAGAGAGAGAGAGTGAGAGATAATGCTCTACAATATTAGCCATTAAAAGCGCTGTATTAGAAAAATTGTCTGTAACAAAATGATATTTATAGAAAAAATATATCATATTGGAAATAAAAAATTATTAAATTTTCATAAAATTCCTAAGGAATTTGTACATAAGACAATAATTGCCAAGAAATAGTTTAATAAAAAATCTTATAAATCTTGCTAAAATATAGTGTTTGGCAAGAATTGAATAAGGATATTATCACAGACCTTAATATAAAAAATAACAAAATATTTTTTGAAATACTGTCAATACAAATAAGAAGGGATACGTTCATTCATTAATACATCCATAGGACCACTTCTGATAATGGACCAGTATAAAAATGAGGAAGGACAATGTTCTTTCTTCGGGAAGTCGGCAAACTTAGATTTCACCATCGCGATGCTGTAATAGAACCAAAATTTTTCTTAAAACACGATGTCATGCCATTCTTGCACCAGTTCATCAGTAATCACAAAATTAAAAGCCTTACTGTCTGTGATGCAGTGCCATGGATAGCTGAGGTCATGATCACCGAGCTGACATTCCCTACTGCTGTGAACATCAATAAACTGTTCGAATAGACACTTGTATTGCAAATAATCTCTCTTTAAATCAGGGATCGTATCATGGTTGTACAGTCCATTATGCAAGTAACATGTCTGTCTTCTGGTTTGTTATTGATGGCAGGCAGCTGAGATACAGTTCAGAGGTCCACATGGCTGTCTGATTCCATAGATTATATATTCTGTCAATAGTTATGCGATGTTTATTGAAGTAAACTATAATATTCCAAAAAGACGGACCACAATGTTTGTATTATAACTCGACCTCTGTTAAAGTAAAAAACAGATTGATAGGTATTTCTTCTTACACAAGTCGTCAAACAAACCTTTCAACAAGCTATTACAATCAAATAAGGTTTGAGCATCAAAAACATGTTGAGCAATTTCCCCCAATAAACACATTATAAATTTTCTACCTCATAAAACTTTTGAAGGGCACTTGGTATACACCGTCTTTTAAAGAGTGTCAGAAATATTTTGGTTTTCTGTATAGTGTATGATAGACGAGAAATAATTACTTAGAAATATAGAGTCACATTCCACAGTGAGAGGTAGAAAATAGAAATATTACAACCTGTATTTTCAGTAGTGTTGGGAAAGCGAATGAAAGATACCAAAAGCCTCACAATTAGATTTATTGGTTAGTGAAAAACTTACAATTATCTCTCAAAATGCCAACCATACGTGTCATTGCATAGTTATCATTGGTTGAAAGAACGACTGGCGTACGAAGATTCGTTATATCATGTTAATTTTGTCCATTGCAACAACAATTCTTGCCATGAGATCTTCATATGAGTCCACTGGCGTCTAGTACACTTTGTTCTATCTGGTTAACCAATAATCTAAACCAGATCCATGAAACCATAAATTAACAAAAATTCCAAAACAACAGGAGGACCTCTATTAGGAAATAAGTCCTCTATTAGTCCACCATGGGTAAAATGCATGATGTTACTCTTCTCATACATGGCAAAGAACTAGTTTAATTGAGCAATTCTATGACATTTCAGTATGAGTCTTGATAATGTTGTCTGCTGCACACGATAATATTAAAAAGTGATCACACATAATGGTTGTCTGAAACCATGTATAATAAATACAAATACAAAGTATGGTATTTGCATTTATAATAAATGGTTGTAGTAAGAATGGAAAACATGTATTTTACATAAAATGTTTTGATTGCATAGAATATATAAAAAATTAATTTTCTCAAACTATACCTTAAGATACCTACATAAAAAATTCAATTCAACTTTTTACAGTACTCTTTAATTCTGTTTTATCATCAATTATTTTTATTCTTTTTAAATATTTAATTGATCTTGTATGTAAGATATATTTAACGAAACAACTGAATTCACTCTTTTTCCATTTTAGCATAAACTGATAAATCAAAATTTTTTCAAAATTTACATTCTATATTTAAAATACATTAATATTTATATTTGAAGATTCTCATCTTTTCACAAGGAATAAAATGATTCTGTGGTGGATATCACTTAAGTTCAAAATCTTTTTTCCTACCTTATTACAATGTACATTATCACATATTTGAAAAGTACTCTAGATGGGTTGGAAAATATAATGTGCATAAAATATAAAAAGATGAAACAATTATTATCATAAATTCCAATAAATAAATACATTAAAAAGTAACAAATAGAAATCAGAAAGAAAAAAAAAGAGTAATAAATACATTTATGTTTCGAAAGACAACAATTTCCAAAGTAAATGTCTATTTTCCAATCATAAATCATTTAAATATAATGAAAAAGAGAATTCCTTTTTTCCCTTATTTTGGTATTTATACATTACAGATGAGCAGCGACATTATCTATTTCGTAATAAAAAGAAAAAATAAACTTATTTAAAGTGAAAGTCTCACAAAAAAAAAAAAAGGGTCAAAATCAAAAATATGCCTCTTTTATACTCATTTAACAAGTGAAAAAACATTTGGCCAATATTAGTTAGAATACAAAGGCTACATTACATCCATCCCATGGGTTGCTGAGAAATACATTTACATTTTTGATAAAAGACTGAAAATTTTTTCCCGTAGTTAATTCAAATAGATCCCGGAAAAAGTTGGAAACAATTTTATTTACACCGTTAATTTATTTCAGATTTAGAATGCTTTTATTTCATGAACAAAAGAAGTGCTTTAAATTAACAAACATCTTAATTAACATATTAATTTTACAAGGAAAATATTTCATTGAATACGCTTTTATTTCTTCCTTTTATTGACTCTCTTAAAACTTAATAAAGTGCATTTCGTTAAAAACAAATGTGCAATAATTTGATTTTAATTTCTTCAAACAGTGAAAGAAATTTTGTGTTGTGACCTTTAAAAAAACATTTTAGCATCACAAATATATTTTCAGTATTTGTTATCATGAAAAGAGAGGGTAAGTCTTAATGCTAATTTTAAACATCTTTAGTAAAATTTATAATTTATTTTAATTTTTAAAGATTTTCTTGTGATGTTCCAAATCATTATAATTTACTTTTCGGTATGCAAAAAATTTTATCACAAATTTAAATGATAAAAATTAAGACACTAATTTTGAATGAATATAGCAATAGACTTAATAATTGAATGACATAAATTTTATGGGATCATATAAGTGTTAATTTTTGTTTTTAAATCGTTAAAGAGGATGAAAATTCTGTTTTATATGCATTTCGTTTTAGAAAAAAATGTCTCATACTTTACGAAGTTTAAACATAACTCACACATCTCCCTATTGGTTGTGAAAAATTAATTCCTGTGTTTATCGAATGATCTCTTATTTGGAAAATGTGATATTGATTTGAAAAAAACTAATGAAATCAATAAAATGTGTGTGAATCATTGAAGAGTTTAAAGTAAACTCACATTAAGCTCAATTAATTACATGAATCAATTTTAAAACTGAAAAATTTCGTTATTTTAAACTATACTGAAAATTAAATAATAAAGATTTTATAACTAATGTAAAGAAAATTATCTATAACTTAAATATAATGCGATAAAATTAGCAAACAATTGTTTCAAGATTAAGTTAGTTCCACCATCATTTTTATCAAAAGCTAATTTCAACAAGCAGAGACACATCTCACGCGGTTATCCTTAATCAGTTAATCTTGATCTTATTTGATAATTCCATGTTCTTGGCATGTATCGGTGTATTAATTTACAAATTTCAAATTAAAAAGGTCTGTTCATTGTTTCGTTATCGAATGATACGATTTAAGTATCTATAAACTGAATGAAAAGGGGTATTTCTACAATAAGTTTTATATAAAATAACTATTTCACTGTTATATAACTTTTTCTTTAACTTTCTATTTTAACTTTATTTTTATTATTTAACTTTCTAAGAATAAGAATAAATGTATGAGACAACAATATCTTTGATATTGTAACTGTATTTTTTGTGTTCAAACTAACTTGCATTATTTTCAAGAGAAATTTGTTTTTACTGCATTCCATCTGATTACTTAAAGTCATTTAATTCATATTTTCAATTCTGAGTTTTAAGTAACAAGATGAATATTATTATTTTTCAGTGTAAAAGATTAGATAATGTAAAAATAAAATATATTAGCAACACACAATTGTATTTTACATCGATTTTAATGTAAGATAATCTTAATGTCATCCAATAATCATAATAATTTAGTATATCTATCGCAATCATTGTAAATATCGTAATCACTTAATATTTTGTGCTGAGGGATTTATAATGGGAGATTTTTTAAGAACTATTAAATTATTATTTGTAAATATATTTACGAAATAAAAAAATTCAGTCGAAAAGCATAAGCCGTGGAGATTATTTTGTTTCTAAAACTGATTTAAGTGAAAACTATTTTTAAATATTTTAAGACGATTGATGAAATGAAAAATTTTAGCTCTCAATTAAAGCAAAATAGTTTAATCAATGTATAAAATTGATTTATTCTCTCTCATAAATCTTATATAAAGTAATAAAATTTCAGCATTAATTATTCGCATATGAGAAGTATTTGAGTCACACAGTGTTAGGGTTTAAATAACATCAAAACTCTCTTTTTCATTTAAAGTAATCATGATGGTTTCATTTTTAACGGAAAACAAGTTTCTTGACGCAATTAAAGATAATTTCGCAGATTAAAAATCAGGAATATAAACTTATCACATTGTTTGCTGCTGTGATGATGAAAATCATTGCTCAGTGCGTACGCAATGTGTCATTCTCAAAATTAAATAAAGTCTCAAAATTATTAGGATCTATATAATGTCCATAAGATTGAATTTAAAACCAAATAAAATGCTCATTGTTCAACTATATCTCAGCAAAAATCCCTCAAAAACTTTAAAACAATTTTCATTTGAGAAAACTACGCCAAATAATCTTGATTCGATACTCTAATAATTTATTTTTCATTATTTAAATAAAGATAGTCAATTATCCTTAATTAAAAAAGAGAATTTCTTAAACCAGCAGCATAAACACACAATCCAAAGCCAAAGATGAAATTGTAGTAAAGGAATTTTTCTTGCTTAAAATTAAATTTCTTTCCGAATTCATAGGCACAGATACTACCCTAAATAAATTACAGTCATACCTTTCCACTCAAAACACATCAAGCAATAACAATTTTGGTTTGGTTATTAATACTGATTTCCATTCCACGATCATTTCTTAAATAATCATATCCTGACAACAGTTGCGTAAATCAGCAAGTAATCAGCAAAGACGGAAATAAGCCAGAAGGAAGAAACCGTCTCGTTTTCCGTTTCTGTGACTGGAAGAGTGGCTAAAAGTGGTGTATTACATATGTTATGCGAAGAAAATGGGAATAAAAATGAATTTAGAAGAACACAATTTCTAATCCATCATGGCCGCATCACATGTCAGCTCCTATTCCACATCTGTCGGTTGTTAATGAAGGAGAAGGTTGCACCTGATGGGGCACATAATAGAGAGGGCAGGCCTTAATGGACGGCTCAGATAACCTGAAGGACTAACGCTGAGAATGTTAGTACCATTGTTATCCTCAATTGAAAACAATGTATCATTCGAAGAAAGAGATTTTTTTTAATGTGCCCATTAATTATTTTTTAAAATCCAGATGGTCAAATTTTCTTTTTAAATAACTATGAAGTAAGGAAATCGAATATAATGAAAAAAAAATGATATACATTTCAACATAAAAACAAAAATTACTCATTTCCGTGTTAGTAAATAAAATTTCATTTTGTTTTTGAATTAGCTAAGTTCTTACACTTTCAGAGTAAATAAGTGGAATCAAATAAAACGGAAAAAATTAGTAACACTGTGAAAAACTTTAATTTTTATTTTTTCCTTTTATCTTGTTTTTAAATAAATTATGATGTATAAACATAAAATTAGTCAACATTTTATTTACGTGTATCATACTTTTTGCGCAACATTTTTTTTTTCTGGAAAATTTTAGTGAAATTTTAACAAAACAAGCTGATAATCTACAGAAAATTGTATTGCATTTATTTAATATAGACTTCAAGTTTCTGTGAAGCAAAGCAAAATATAAGAAATGTATTGAGTGATAAAGAAAATATGGTTAAAAATATGCTGAAATATGGATATTTTAAGAAATTTTACTTAATATTCTTTTTAAAAAATTAGCTATAGATGAAAACGTTGCTCATATATTTTCAAATGCTTGCTTCATTTCATGGATAATAGCACTTAAAGCACGTATCCTAAGTTTCATAAAACTATTTTCATTATTATTTGAGATTAACGTTAACGGGAGCGATTGAACACATTTTATGAAAAACTAAGTTATTAGAAAATCGCCTGTGTAAAGGGAGAGCAATGATAATTTCGCTTGTGATAATGTGGTCACTTCCTTTCGAATGTATAAGCCAAATATAAAGGTGTCGTGTTTATGGATATTAATCAACACATTATAGAAAAATAATAAATTAAAAAAAATAGTAAAAATGCAAAATACCATTTTTTTACCACTTCCGGTTTGAAAATACTATTTCTGGTCTCCTTTTTCAAAATGTCAACGCATTTTAGAATTACCTTAACTTAATTTCTATTTGACATAATGGGAAACTGTTTTAAAAGCTAGAAATTTGTAGGTACAATATGAACAAACAAAAAAATATTGACTCAAATAAATTGAGTCAAAATTAAAAAATAAGTCAAAAATAAACATTTAAAAGTAGGGGATATCTTAAGCCATAATGCTTGCAAAATATATGTTAATCGAAATGCTTAAAATTTTAATTTAGAAAGGTTTGTTTACATATTAAAAAATAATTGATTAATTTTAGTGAAAATAACATACTATTGAAAACTTCTAATTTTATTTTACATTTTCTTTCCCATCATTTTCAAATTTGTTGCCATCTCAATATGTAAACTTCTTATATAATATGATTAAATACAAATTTGATTGAAAATAATATTGTTTTCTCAGAACTAAACCTGACAATTTCGAGTATTCTTTAAAAAAGTAAAATATAAAGTTTTGATGTAGTAGACATCCTTTTGATTACATGATTAAATTTCCAGCCCAAATTTTTAAATAAGAAAAGGATAGCATTATTTTTCATCACGGAAAATCTGATGTTTGGTTCAGAAGTTTTTGACTTGGTAAAAAGAAACAATTTATCCTGTGTGTTTTTTGTAAAGAAACCCCACAAAAATGTGATAAATAATGGGTTTATCTTATGACATAGACGATTGGGAGGTGCTCTCAGCTTACTTCTTACAGCAATTTAATTCCATTGTGACGGAAATTGCTTCTTTGAATTATAATAAAACGTTTTAAATTAATCTGAAATGCTTCTATTATGACAGCGTACAAAAGGGGTGTTAACGGCACTGGGATGACTTTCGGCAACATTAATTTTTGAATCCACTTGTTAACTCAAAATGGGTTAACACGTTAATAAATTCCACAACTAAGAACTCAAGAAAAAAAATTATGTTAATGACATTACAAAGTTTCAATGCATTGTTTGGCAGTTATTACAGGGAGTGAAGAGAAATTCATAGCAGTTTTGTTAATTTCGAATTCTTACTTTTAATGAAGAATATATTAATATGATTTGAAATCATTCATAAATTAAAATCTTTTTATTTGTAAATCATATTGTTTTAACTGTTTCCATGATTAAATTTGATCAAAAGTATAGAATATTGAAATTAAACTCTTGATTTATATCTCTAGATGCATTGACGACTTTAAAGAAATTGATTGCTTGATAATCAAAATATAATTCATTTAAATTAAAACCTATTACTATATCAGCTTAAGCATATTTGCAATTTTAATTATTTATTATAAAAAATGCCAAAATATAAACACTAATTTGAACAATTGGGATATTGACTCAATTTTTTTCCTTATTGTTCTTCTAATAAAACTAAATTCATTGGCGCAACAGCCCATTTAGAGGCCAAAAGCTACAGTGACACATCTATTTTATGACCACTGGGATGTGAAGCACATGTCCCGGTTAGGTGATTGGCATAACCCAAATCTTTCATTGTTTAGTTGAAAAGCATAGTTGGTACTTAGTGTTTAGTTGAAAAGCATGGTTGGTACTCAGTGTTTAGTTGAAAAGCATGGTTGGTACTCAGTGTTTAGTTGAAAAGCATGGTTGGTACTCAGTGTTTAGTTGAAAAGCATGGTTGGTACTCAGTGTTTAGTTGAAAAGCATGCTTGGTACTCAGTGTTCAGTTGAAAAGCAGGGTTGGTACTCAGTGATATGTGCCCATAGAAGGAATGAAAGGCTGAGTCGAATTTTCCCAGCCAAATAAATGACCTCTGTCTTGGGAACGCCATAGAGCTAAATTTTTCTTTTCCTTTAAACTAAAAAATGAACCTGTAAAATCTATATTTAAAATATGTATCATTATGCTACAAAATTTTTTTTCTGAAGAATTTATTTATCTATTGACTAAACTGCTTAAGACACCACCATATTTTAGAGCCATTATGCTTTTAATAACTATTTTGAAAAAAAAATAGCTTTAATAATACTTAAAAATAAAAAATATTGCGTAATACATTGTAGTATTTAGTTTTTCCGAAATGATCTTCGACATGAAAATTTCCTGGATAATCAACTTATTTAAGATGAGTCAAATCAGCAAATTGAATATTTAAAAACATTCAATCAAATGGGTGTGCACAAAACAATAATGTTCAGTCTGTGTCATTTTGTTAAGTTGAAGCAGCATACAAAATTAGTCTTTTCTGTGAAATAGAGTAGTTTTAGTAATCATTTTTAGTGAAAAATTAAAAAATTAACTATCAATTTTTATGAGTTAAAAAAATTCCCAGTTTAGAAAAACTGTTACGCAAATAAAAAAGAATTTGTGGGTTTTAATAGCTGAGAAATTATATTATTTTTTCTTATATGAAGATACAGTGAAAATGAAATTTACAGCAAATAAATAGTTTGAAAAAACTAGTATTTGTAAAAAATTATCCCCTATAAATTATAATTTTGTAATTATTAACTATTAAAATATTAAAGAAGGATGGGATTAAAAGGTGCAGTCTCATAATAAAAGTTAATATTTAAAAGTGTATAAAATTAATTTTTAAACCCATATGCACACAATTCTACACAAAAAATTTATTTCAATTGAATTTTCTTAAAAATCTAATATTTATGGACATTTTTTCAACATGTTTACCTTGAAATTATGATGCCATTATCCTTTTATTTACTAAAGCAAAAAATTAGAATACCTCAAGAGTTTTGCAGTTTTACAAATGTGAGGATGGGAATATGTCATTATATAATTGAAAGAGATATAGAACCATTATTAAGATAAGCATACAAAAGTTTTTTAAAAATTCGATACTTTGCTTTTTCTTAGAACCAAATTTTCAAAAAAGCTTAGTTCATGACAGTAAGTCAACTTTTTATTCATTAAATCAACAAATTAGGGCTAGTATAAAAATATTTGAGCAAAGTCATAAAATTGCTATAAGCCTCATTCCAAAATGTATTATTTGTCTGGTTCATTCTTTTTCTCTTACTCATCATTATAACTGAAGCTAATCAAGGCACCTCATTTTCTTTCGGAATGAATCGAGAGCGCGTTGCTGCAGTTATGTTGTTGCCAAAATTCAAGCATCATTAACTATTATGACATATAATGGTTCAAAGTTAAGCAGCCTTTTAAAATTCCTAATTTCACCCTAGAAAGCAGAAAAGGCCGGCCGAAGACAATAAAAAGTCTATTCATTATTTGCCTCATTATATCCTAATGTCTTTACTATCACGTTCCAGGTGTAATTAAGATCACGGATGGAGAAGGAAAAATCCTTAAAAAAGTTGACACAAACCGATCCACCCGAGCTGTCGGCATGTTCTTTTGTAGTAGTACGCGCCGACCGCTACATCAAAGGACACCGCCCTTTTCTGATTGGCAGCTTGTAAATTAAAAGGTGTGGGTGGTCCCCTAGGTGGGACTCTAGGCTCACTATTGGAATGATAAAGGAGTGGACATAATTGCTAATCAGTTAAAGAAAGGGAAACACTGCAACTGCGGAATATTAATGGTAATTCAATGTACGTGCTTACAAGAGATGGTTTTCATCCAGGGACTCCAAGATTTTAATTTCTTGGGATGCGAAAGCTAATGAATGCAATTTTGAGTAAGCGAACAAAAGTCAAGTGGGTCTTTTATGCCACGCTTTGTTCTATTGGCAATCAATCTTCTTTTAAAAATGAATGATGATGTAGTTGAAAATGTCTCTTAGATATTCTTTAACATGGTGATGTTTTGCTTATAGATGGAATTATGTTACGTGGATAGTAAAAAGAATATCTAATCATAATCCAAAAGCTTCCAACAGTACTTATCATAAATGGCCAGAAAAAGAACAATCTAGTAAACAATTTCACAGTAATTTTTGATAACTCAAACTTAATATACTTATCATACCATATGTTCTCATGTATTTACTTGTCATCAGCTTATGCTATCATAAATTAAAAATTGTAAATTCATTCAGTGGTATACAATAACTAAATTTTCAAAACCAGAAGGTAAAGAAACGTAAAGTATCATGCACAAATTCACCTTTTGCTCCCTGAATATGTTAAGAAGTTATTTCTATGCATTTTAAATGAGTGACTTAAAACCATTTTAGTAATTCATTTTTATTCTTATTTTTAAATATAAATGGCTTAGAAACCGAAAAGATTTTATGTGGATACATATTTAGTTTGAGGTCTTACCCTCAAAATCTTTGCAGAGGACCAAAGACTACTTCTTTGTTTCTTTCTGGGTAATGTTTTAGAGCAATAGGAATCCGATTGGTAAATCAAATTTGGTTTTCCTTGCTTAATTTGCGATTATCATGTTGAGGGTCTATGCAAGCTAATATTCATAACACCTAATGTCCCTCCGTTAATGTCGTGTGAAGAAAAGAATATTAGCTCTCTTAAATGTTAATCAAAGTTTATTATTGCACAAGTTTTATATCTCTGTGAAACTTAATCCATTATTAACTAGTACCTACTAGAGAATTACCGTACTGACTCATCATTTGTAAATTTAATCTAAATCAAATCTTAAATAATTATTTTTCTGTGATAGCAATCAATTGAATGACTTTAGATAAGCTTTAGCAAGAAAACAACTTAAAAATGTTTAACATGTATTTAATCAATTTTTACAGCCCTAACATTTGGGCAACGACAAACCAAACGACAAAATATATGTTCATTTCAAAAGACTACTAAACTAAATCTGTGGCATCCCATGTAGGCCAGGCCTGCAGAACCCATTTTTTTCTTGACCGAAATGCCCTGGGGTGCGAAGCATACATCTTGATTAGGTGGTCAGCCTAGCACCAAACGCGCAGAGTTTATTTCCCAAACATGCTTGGTACTCAGTTTATAGACCCACTGAAGCGATGAAAGGCTGAATCGACTTTGCCCAGCTCGAGGATCGGACCTAGGACCTGCGCCTTGGGAGCGTAAAACGCTACCACTAAGCCACATGGATTTAGAAAAACTAACCAAATATTGAGTCGCAATCAACTATTAATAACATTAGTTATACCGTTTTAAAGATTGTTACATGCATAGGAAGGTAAATTTGACTAAGACTAACAATTCATTGGATTTAGAAGATCACAAACACGTACTCTCTATATCAGAATCAAAACAATGGACTGATGTGATAAAACTAGAGCTTCACCGTTCACATATCATTTATGATATAGCTTAGTAAGAATGATATTGCTATAGCTTTGTAAAAATGAGTATTTTTAAAAAAACATGTATTTTTTATAATAGTTCACTTTTGAAGATGTCATCGTTTCTAATTATTTTAATTAAAAAAATGATTTACAAATGTTTTTTATTATATTTTAAAAACAATAATATTATTTTAAAGAATTCTATTTTGAAATTTGATTCTTAAATTTCTTTTATGTGGACAACCTTTGGAAATTTATATGTTGAGCAAAATAGAATCTTCAATACCATGAAGTAATGTGCATAGCTATTTAAGAATCATTGAAACAATAAAAACAGATTCATTAGTTAACAAGGCAAAAAAATATGCAAAAGGATATTTTTATTTCGTAATTGTTTTGTAAAAATAGTTCTAAAGCATTAACAGCTTAGAAGAAACAATATGTTCATATTGATGGAGAAGACTTAATAACTATCACCAACTACAATAAAACATATCAATGCTTACAAGCATTTATTTAAATTAAAATATACCAAGAAATAATTAGCTCGAAAATTTTAATGATCTATTTTAATATGAACCTTGATTAAAAAAATGAAATTGGTATACATAATCAAAGAGATTTGTAATTTATATTTTAACAAAAATATATAAGTAATAATGTATTTTAATTATTACAATTTATTAATTTATTTCTTGATCAATTGAATGAAAAGCAAAAGCGTGTATTTAAATTGCCTTATTTTAAGTTCTTGTTTTTATTAGTTAAAGTTTGTTTTACAGCTGAATGATATTTTTTCCAACAATAATATTGCATAACATAATAAATTGTTCTAATTATTCTATGAAAACTGAATAGAAAAACTATACAATATTAGTATAATATAATATAAAACGCAAACTAAAAACAATTAAATATTTGCTTTTTTATAAAAAGTTTGAACAAAAGAAAATGTTTTATTATGTTTTGTTCTGTGGCAAGAATAATTTTATTTTGTGAAGAAGGCTCATATATTATTTTTCATTTCTGAGTAAAGTTTATAATGGCGACATGCTGAATTTTAATGTTTTTAGCTGATGAGTACCTTAATCGAAGATTTTGTATAAGTTAAAATATAATCTTGGATAAAAATAAGGCAAATTTTGAATGCATTTCTGAAGACATTAAGCAGTCGTTAATATGTTAAGTAATTTGAATATCTTTATACAAACATTCCATTTCACCATAAACGTTTTAATTGCTTATCCTAACACTTACTCTTACAAATTGTAATATCTGTTACATCACATTTTAAAAATCAACAATAATATTGGCAATTTTTCTTTATCTATATTTTTAATAATTGATATTATATTATAAATTACCAATACAATCGAATTTCATAATAAAAATTGATATTAATTCGTGTAAGAATTTCAAAGAAAGCAAATGTTTTGATATGGAGCGCAATTTTAACGAAACAAAGAGAAAAATATTTTTGACTGAATCGGAACTAATCAAAATGGTAATCTATTTTTCCGGATTTACATTTGGAATATCGAATTTCCAAATCTATATCACAATATGTAATTCTATTGTGAAGTACAATAATTTAAAAATACCACCTTGCTCGTTCTTTATACATGCCTATTTTTAGAATAATAAATTATATGTTTATACACTAATATTACATGCATTTTCTTCTGTTCTATTCTATCAGTATAATAATGTCATTGAAAAAAGTTCGAATAAAAGAATTTAGGCCTGCACATATTCAAAATAAACTAGAATTAAATAGAATATTCTCCGAATAATCAATACAAGAAATGGTATTTGAAAGAACAGAGCCCCTTCATCACTTTAAAAGAGACATTCAATCGACCATAATTGGAAAATAAGTGAAAAAAGAATCTTGATATTTCCAAATTATAGCTAAGCTATCACATTCAAATGTGGGTGGCCCCATAAAATTCAGAATAACCATTTGTCTTAATAGTCCGGGAGTTCTTGAACATGAGTGGACCCGCCTCTCCCAGCACGATTTGCTCGGCGGTGTTCCATCTCATCGTATTTGGCCCTTTTGAAGCATCACGATTAAGTTCTTACAGGTGTTACGTTTAATGTCCAGAATGAGGTGTTCATTCGCAGAATGAACATTAAAAGGAAAATAAGAGTCTCGTTCATTTTTCTTTTGCAATGATCGTGTAAGGTTTCATTGAGGAGTGACGTATTTTATGGATTGTTCTGGCGCTCTAGATTAAAAAGATCACTAGAAGAAATGAATGGAGGAATCGCCGTTGTACCATTAATGCTTTTTATAATTTGCTGTTTAGTAAGATCAAATGCATTTTTAATTATTTGTAATGATATCTTACTTGACTAATATGAAACTTTTTTTAAGGGATATTAAAAGAAAATTAAAAAATGCATTTTTGCTTGGTAGAAAAAGGACAATTGTAATCATTATAGTGTAATCATTGTAAAATTTGTTAAGTGGTCCATGCAAAGTTTTGTATGTTTTGCACGCTAAACAAAAATTTAATTATTGGTTTATATTGAGAAAATATTTAAAGTTAGTGATTTCGCTGATGTTATTCCTACTGTAAAGTTTCATACTGGAAAATATTACTGACTTATCGACAAAATCAAAGATAATTCATTTAAAAAATGTATTTATTTTTTGTCTACAAATATATCTCTAAAAACATTCCTCTATTCACAATACTTTTAAAATTTCTTATACATTTGCAGAGGTATATTTATTAATTTAATGCAATTTAAATTAAATTGTTTTAAATTTGCAATTATCTATACATAAATTTACATTCAATAGTACAATTTGGAAACTTATAGTTTAGGTAACAGTTTCATTTATGAAAGTTATATTTTATTTGTAAGAATCAGTAAAAAATAATTGCTTTTATACATCTTTAAAAAAACATGCACATCTTAAAAGATAATTTCATAAAATATTTAACAAAAACTTTAAGCTGAAAATTTATTTAAAGAGAATTCATTCGAAACCAGATTTCATATGGAGTGTTATCCTTGAATTCATTATGTTTGCAATCTACAAAGAGAAGATTTCAATCTTGATTTTTAGAAGATTTTTAATCTTGATTTACTGTAATTACTCCGAAAACTGAACAATACTATAACTGAAACAAGCAATTAAGAAAGTACATAATTAGGAAATAAATGATTCTGATTAGAGGCAATAAGTAAACATCCAGATAAATGATAAACTCAGAAGAAAATTATGTTTTAAATTTTGTTATATATATATATATATATATATATATATATATATATATATATATATATATATATATATATATATATATATATATATATATATATATATATATATATATATATATATATATATATATATATATATATATATATATATATATATATATATATATTATATATATATATATTATATATATATATACATAATATATATATATATATATATATTATGTATATATATATATATATATAATAGAAATTTTTTATGTGTTGTGATCAATTGTGCTTAGAGCAAATATAAAATATTTAAGAGTAAGTTTAAATTTCTGGTATTAAATTTCGGTATTGATCAGAGTAATCTTTAAATAAGTTGTCTTACACTTTATATAGTTTTTGCCAATAGAGATTGATCCTTGTTTTCTCTTTTATTATTCCTACCCTCTAAAGTAATAGGCAAGTTTAATATTTTTAATATATTGAAGTATTTTTAAGTTGTATTTAATAAGGTAATTTAATTAAGAAATTTAGCATTTAATTGTAATTTAACTAGAGAATTCAACACTGATATTATTTAAAGTTTCGGAAATGTATAATTTTTGTTTCTTTTTATGTTTAGTTAATGATTACAATGGGAACATCTTAAAATCTTCGTATTTTTTAAAATCCTCTAATATATTATACATTCATTCTTTATACAGTTACTCACCTTTCTAATCTAGTAAACATTATTTTAATCATATTGTTTTTGAGGACAAAATTATTTAAAAGTTTAAGATTCAATAGCTGCAGATAAAAGTACTGATGAAATATGGAAATATTATACTAAACTATGTTAATTTGTTGAGTATTGTTTCTAAAAAAGTTTTATTTAAACCAGTTAAATTTCTAAAAAAATAATTTAAATATTGTAAAATTTTACAACTTTAATTATAACTTTATTTAAATATATATTTAAGAATTTTTAGTATCTTAAATAAGCTTTCTTTCAAATTGTACTACTTGACTAACATGTTTTATTGTATTCGTAAATGAAAATTTTCATTCACATTTACAATTTACATGTGAGACCTTTTGATAAATCACGACAAATAAAACCTTCCCTAGCTTCATTAATTACTAAAAAAATTATAAATACTCTTAA
The DNA here is from genome assembly GCA_030067965.1 of Latrodectus elegans. NCBI lineage: Eukaryota > Metazoa > Arthropoda > Arachnida > Araneae > Theridiidae > Latrodectus > Latrodectus elegans. Next base: position 115,894,411 of record CM057814.1, read on the forward strand.
TGGAAGGAAATTATAACAAAATGTTTTTAATTGTGCATGAAATTGATGCAATAAAAATTCATTTGAATGTTAAATACATAAATTTGTTTAAAATTACATATGATTATTACATCCATTATTTAAATTATTGCATTCTTTTACAATATTTTGGAAAAATTTCTTACCATGACTCACTGATTAATTATATAATAATATTAAAAATAGTAACAGTTATCATTAACTGAACATCCTAAAAATTTTTAAAATAAAAGTTCTTAACAAGAGCTGAAAATATAATCTTTTATAGGAATGAAAATCTTAAGTAAGCAATTACATTAATTAGGTGATATAAGCAATTATGTGCCTTATAATCTTTCATAGTTTTTCATAGCCATTCTTTCTTAATTAACATTTCATTTATTTGTCACAGTATAATTAAACTGAATGTATTTAACTTTAAATTATTGATTGTTGTATTTAAGTTGTGTGTGCAACACTGACACTGAGTTACATATTGTAGTTACATATTTTTAGCTAAAGTTAATTAACAAATAATATTTATGATTTATTTAATATTACTTAAATAAGAATTTTCTATAAATTTACTGTTCGTAAAATTGTTTTATTTTCTTATAATTTTCCCCAACAAAAAGTGTCTCATTTGTAAAAAAAGGAGAACAGAAAAACGAAAGAATACTTGAAGATATTTTTCACAATATAAGTCACTTTAGTTTCTGATTTGTTTGTTGCAAGCTGTTTAATATTAATTCTATATAAGACTTTCTTATTTATTAATTCTATATGATAATTAATTTATTTAAGAACTCTGTATATATTCAATATCATAACTTTTGTAGTCTGCATAGACAATATTCTCTGTTATAATTACTCATTGATAAAAAACTTAATAAGAAATAAAATAGAAATTAGCTAAGTAAATTTTCTGTACTTTTTTTTAAGAAACAATGCACCACAAAGTTTTATACGTTTATACTTTATTTAATTGCATTTAAATTCGATTTGCTTATAGTTTAGTACGAAAGATTAACTTCAAAAACTCTAAATCATAAAAAATTACTTAAATTTAAATTACATCGGGAGAAACTTAACAAAATATAAAATTCCATCACAATCTTAATTTATAAATTCATAATTTTTAAAGCTTTTTTTCTTAGCAAGGCAAAATTTAAGTCTTATGTATAAATTTAAAATTGAAAAAGTAGTGGTACTTTCAAATAAAAATTAAAAATATTTAAAAAAATTTTATGTATATAATCGCTGCTTCTGCTAGAACACATTTGTGTTTGTCTCTGTTTTCCAATGAAAAGTTCTTCTTTAAACGCAGTGAATGAGCAAAAGGCATTTAAATTTTTTTTCATTAGATAATCTTCTATACTCCATTATATTGCACTCAATTGTTCGATAATATAAAAATAATTCATAACACTCACAAACACATGCATGCATTTGTTCTATCAATGCAGTTAAAATAGTTGACAATCTTATGAAATTTTTAACGAGATAAAAAATTATTTTCAACTTATTAGAGATATGAAATGCAATGCAATATTTAACACAGTAAAAATTGCCTTTTGCCAAAGTGTCTGCTATAAAAAAATTTTGGTTTTTAAACTTAAAATAAAAAAAACCTGCAAAACTTTATGGCTATCAATAAAAGTAAGTGACCAACAAAAATAATGAACAATATTTCGCAGCTCCAGTTTATTTTTTAATTGGTATTCCCACTTGAGCTTTTATATAATATGCTCATTCATGGAGAACTATTCTTGATGATAAATAACACTCATTACAGCAGAATTTTTCTTGTATAAAGCTTTATGATATAGATTTCTTTTAAACAAAGGACAAAAGTGAAAGTCGGCCCTTCAATTTCGCTTCATTCATAAAGAAAATATGAATCAAATTTTCCACTTCATTTCTTAAGAAAGGATAATTCAACAAATTTCTTGATTTGGTAATAAGAGGTTATAATCTTCAACCAGAATTTGTTATATTGAATTAGTTATAAATAAATGTAAGAGAACACTCAATGCTTTTTGCTAAACGCAACTATCAATTTTGAATAAAAAAAAATTGTTATGTCAAATGAGTAACCAGAAGATCCTTCCATTGCAATGGAGCAACAATTTATGATAACTGGAAATATGAAGACAAAACAGCGCTTTTTTGTGGATGAATGAAAAGCACTTCATAAATTAGCGTTTCTTCATTCAGATAAAATATACACTTCGAGGGAACACGCAAAAAAAGTGCTAGGGGGGACCCTTAATTTATAGGCTCCATTGATTCAAAGTTATGACAATAAGGAGCAAAAGCATCCGCTCGTCCATTGGCTGGAATGAGGACCAACCAACTTATTAATAAAGGGTTTTAGTATATCATTAGTGGTATTATTTGTTGAAGCAGCGAGGCTTAACACTAATCACAATAGATGATACTGAAAGCTTTGAGTCACGACGTCCGTTTGTGTCCAATGAAAACGCGAGGAGAAAATGCAGATGGAGATACGCCTGAGTGCTATTGTCTTTCATAAAAAGTCAGATGGGGACTTTGGACAAACTAAAACCATATTAGATAAACGGTTTCCTTCTGTGTTTTCCTTAAATGTATAAACTTAATGAATTTTTTATATCCCGAGGTTATTTAAAAACTGCAGAAATTATTAATAGAACGCTTCTTTTTGATTAAGACTACGCACATGTTTAATTAAATTTCAGTTTCTAGCTCAAATCAAATTTAAATGTATCTTGGAATTATAATTGCTTAAAATATGAAACTCTAAATTGTTCTTGAAGCTTAAAACCTTAACAGTCCAGACACAATGATACTTTAAAAAGCTATTGTTATGCAATTTTAAGAATGTAATTAGGAATTAATTAATGTTTTAATTATATGATTAAGAATTAAGTAATTAAAAGCACCAAAATCTCTACAACGTGATTATGTAATAAAAGTTATTCCTTGTTTTATGCTGAAATTGGTAGTAAACTGCACCATCGTCGATTAATACTAATCTAAATTATAAGTAAAACTTTAAGAAAAAATATATTTTCTACTTAAAACAATGCCATAATCTAAATTTGAAATCCTTCAATAAAAACTACCTTTCGATTTTTTTGTTAAGTTCATTTTGCATTATTTTGATTATTGTATTTCGTAATAATGAAATAAATAAATGAAAAAAGTTTAAAATGTATGATAAAATGTATATAAAACTGCATTAAAATAAACAACTTAAATTAAGGCATAAATATGATTGGAAAATTAATGGCTTTCATTCAAAATTTTTTGAAATATTTTAGTAATAAATTTTGAGGTTGATGTTATGTGCAACATAAATTTTATTCCTAAATTGAAAAACAGTGTTTCGTAATATGCATGAGGTAATAAACTGTAGAAGCGGTGTATAAAATATGTTGTTTGTCATCTAATGTTATATCTTCCATCATTTAGCAAGGTTAATTACTTATGAAAATCTAAATTCAAATTCATGCCGCAGTATTTCTACAACATTAAAATTATTTTAATATTCTTATGTACCAAAGGAATATGTTTAAATATGAGATGAACAAACCGATTGCTAACTTTAGTGCTTTAAAATGTCATTTATTTGTTTCGTAAATTTTTGGGTAATCTCCTCTGAGTACTTTTTCCATTCCATTCACGATATGATAACGATAAAGCGCTTTAAAAATTAAAAAAAAAAAACCAAATCCAAATAAAATTCGAATTTCACAGCAGATCAGTAAAGATAATCAACTGAAATAAACGCCACAAAACTTACAAGACGACGTGAAAGCCTTACATGATTCATTTATTATGTGACTTAAAATGCGATAACACGGTCACAGCACCTTTTGTTTTGTTTCTAACTGTACATCAGCGTCACGGTTTTGGCCGTGCGTAGATAAAAACCAAATAAAATGTTTCATTTTTTTGTTAGAAGAACTCTTGGATCTTATCATTCTCTGTTTCAAAAAAAAAAAAAAAAAAAAATCTTCAAGTAACCGAACTGTGTGGTCGCTCTATCCGTAGTTCTAATTAGTAAAAAAAAATGTCAGGTAGTTGGATGCGACTTCTTCCTTTTTTCGGCGTGTTGTTTCTAACTCCGGGTAATAAATCAAGGTGTTTAAAAGCTGTTTAGGCGACGCAGTAAATTATATTTTTATTACCCGAGATGCATTTGTGAAAGTACAGCGGATTGGTCAAGTAGGGCTATAAACGGTTTTATTGCGCTATACTTTCCGCACCTATCGGTTAAAACGCCAAGGAATGATTAGTTTCTAAGTGCTTTGTAGAACCATGTGTGGAAAAAGTCAAGTTAAAGCTTACGGAAAGGTCACACATCGTTATTTCCAAAATTGTATCAAAACAAAAAATTTATAAATACTTCCAATATTATATGTAGTTTTACACCTGCACTAATGTTAAATAAATCATTGAACAAAAATATTTGATCAACATATAACAATTCCACATTCGATTTGCTGACATCTTTCAAGTATGATACTATTATCGAAAAGAACTCAAAATTGTGCTCCAAAATGAAAAATATCTGTTTACTAGTGAAAACGTTTTTCATTTCTTCACAATATTCCCTTTCAATTTCAAAGCATTTCTGCTAACTCTTCTTTTTTTTCTTTCATCAAAATCTGACTTGAAATCATTTTTGTAAATGCACTTCAGTTAGAAAATAATATTTTTATTAACTTAATTGGCTGGAAATGATTCCCACTAAAAGATAGTTTCAGCCATAGAATAAAAAGAGGCCACAGCTTGTTATATCAAGGAAATTTAGTGCATTTGGCTGCGCATAACTTCTGAAAAATCATTATCACGTTGAACAAAATAGTTTTAAATTTCTTACCAAATTTGAGGATATTTTAATTTAATTGCTTTCTTCACACGCTAAAAATGCTCAAATAAGTATCTTCATTGAATCATGGCCAATTGGTAAAAATTCATTATAAAAAGCATCATAAAAATCAAAGAAAACAGTTAATATTAATTTAACCTTGATTTATTGAGAGACATTAACATGGTCTTTTTTTTTTACCTTTCTTTACTTATTAAGTGACATTAAATTGACATTTGAGTTGTTTCTGTGCCAGAAATAAAGGTCAAAGTTTCATAATCGGTAAAAATATTTTTTAAAAAGAATTATCTTGAAAAAAAAATTTTCAGTTCATTAAACACGTTGTTAATTTTGGAATAAATTCAAAATTATTCAAACCACTTGAGTTGAAAACCACACAATCCTAAATATTCCTTAAAAGTTGCTTGACTGGAACCAAAATTAATACTAGAAATTGTTCCGCTACGTTTCTTATAGTCAAACTCTGAACACTGTATACCAATCCTTCGACTTGATCCATATGTTGATCATCAATCGTAGCGTATTAATGATTAAGATAGCTCATCCTCATCCATGAATTCTCAACAGTGCTAGAAAATTTTATAAGAAATTTCAGATAATTTTTTTAAAAGCTATTTCTAACATTTTAAATGTCTTACGGCAAAAGTTTTATAGCGAAAGAAAGTTAAAAAATCATTCAATTGGTTTCGCCAATCTGGGAAATTAACCGAAAGAAAATTGTTTCCTAATTAAAAGCTAATTTATTTTTAAAAAGCAAAATGTGCGTGTTAAATTTCCTGATTATTTTACAATAATTACAGAAATCATACAAAAAAAATTGATAAAGTATGTCAGATGATAAGCATTATTGATGAATTTTTAATGAAATATTATGGATGTACTTTTTATTATCGCAATAGGGAATTTAACAAATTCCTTGTATTTATTTGTATTTGTGGATTCTTATGTGTTTTCAACATGAAATTCATTCTACTTCTTCTCTCAATTCAGGCATCAGTACTGAATTGCATTTTTCTTTTAAAAGATATAACTATCATTTTCAATAGCGTGAACATCTAAATAGTATACTGTCCATTTCAGTTAAATAATAACTTCATAAAAAAATCAAGAATCGAAAATATAACGTAAAGCAATATATTTTAATAAATAAAATATAACTGTTTCCAAACTCTAAAAAAATCAAGAAACTATCGTAATTTGAAATATAAATATCTCAATTTATACTTACAAAACTCAATCTTCTACTCCTCTTGGAGCAAGCACATGCATTCCAAACTATGACTTAAACTGATTAATATGTATGTCTAATAAGAAAAAATTGTGCAATTTCCTTGCATGCTGTGTGTGATTACAGTAACAGTACTCTTTAAGTTTGATTTACAAATATGGAGATGTGCTCCCACCTGAAATTTTTGGAACAAATATCTTTTTCACATTAACTTCTGATATCATTTAGTTTACCATCTTAAAGTAGAGCAAGGCCACTTCTGAACACATTCACAGCATATATATTTTCATACATAGTGATGCATGTCGCAAAGGAAGAAACGCCGAAAATTGCCGGGATCCCACATCAATAAGAATAAAGAAATGCAACATTCACCTTTTCAGGAATCAACATCAGTGCTAAGTCTTCTCGCTTTGAAGAACATATTATCTGTGTTTTATTATTAGAGGAAAGAATTTTGAAGATCAATATAGCAGATGTTCTTACTTCATATATAACGTTGCTTCTATAGCAACTTTTATTTATCTTAGAAAAATATAACCTAAATAGAAACTTAGGAATATTTTCATTTAAAATTTTAAAAACACCAAATGAAATTCAAAATATTTTTCATACTAGTATTTGTATCTTTTTTTTAAAATTAAATTCTGTAGTTAAATTAAGCGAACAAATTTTTTCAAAACACCAAAACTTATTCTAAGTCAAAACTAATTGCTGAGAACTTTAGATAATGAACTTTAAATTATGGCATTTATAGTTTACAAAATTTTTTAAGTTCACTAATAAGTAATTTTGATTTTCCAATGTGAATTACATGAAAATCAAAACATATTCTAGTTTTTTAGATACACTTTATCTTATTGGAAATTGAACATCAGTTCAGAAAGTAAGAATCCAGATTACAGTCTCTAACAAAATTGATTGTAAAAACAACTTTGTTTGAGAAATTAGAAAAGAAATAATAAAAATATCTTAATTATTATAATTAAGCTACATAGTTTAATTTTATTTTATTTTAATGCGCTGGAAAATCGTATTGTTACAAATAGACAAACACTATCATAAATTATGAGTTACATTTGTGCAAAGCTGCCAGCTGAATGTTAATGTTTTCGTCTTCAATTCAACTGTTCATCCGTTTGATTCCCATAACGAACATAATTTTTTTGTAGTGGTTAGATGCTCTTTGAACTGTAGACCTCACTGTAAAAATTGAGTATATGACAGCAGAACTATAAAACTATGTACTTCAATACCTGTTAATATTGCTATAATATTATTATACAGGAAAAATACGACAAATTTCTATTATCTGATAATATAATTTTTAAATGTTAAACTTTGTCTTTTAATGTAATTAGCATCACATTCAGTATCACATTTATAACTAGTTACTAGACTTTTGTTATAATACTTACTAGATTTTAAAGTGCTTACAAATTTAACAGAAATGTAGAAAAATCCAAAACATATTTTTAATTTAATCTTTCTCTTTGAAGCATGCTTTATAAAAACTGCATAAGTTAAGAAGTTATTACAAATTATTTGTTGTTGGTAATAACTTCTTAACTTATGCAGTGTTAAGAAGTTATTACCAATTATTTTCATAAAACTTATCTTAATGTTTCATAATCCTAAATGTAAAACGTTCTTTCTTAAATGGATTTTATTTTGTGCCCTTTGTAATGACTTTTCTCTATCAATAAGAAATTTCAAAGTATTATGAATGAATCAGAATGATACATTCATTAAATATTTTAAGCGTTGAATATATTAACTTAGTCATCAGTTATGAAGAATATAATTTACTTTTCATCATAATTAATAATTAAGTTAGTAAAATAAATACATAATACAATTAAATACAATTAATGCGATTGTCTGAAAAAGAATAATAAACTGTTAATTGTTTATTTATAAATTAGAAAATAAGATAAAATTTATTTTTTAACTATGTATTTTTATAATTCAAAATAAAAATTCATTTGTTCTTTTACATTTTCACTGTTTATTCATTATACTGTTTAGCAAGATACTTCTGCATAAAATATTTATCTATAATTACCACAAACACAATAACTTTTAATCATGGAAATAAAATAATATTATTTATCCTATATTTTTAATGCCTTTTACAGTTAAAATTTGTTTTTTACAAAAAGTTATGCGTAATAGGTTTTTAAATAATAATAATGATTTTTATGCTATAATACGATACAAGTACTTATCTATAATTAAAATATTTAAGAATTTTATACTGATTTCTTGAATATTTTAATTATAGATAAGTCTTTGTATCCTTCAGAAATCCAGATTTATGTAAAAATAGTATTATATTAAATTATCATTGATTTCGAAATATTTATACTCTCTAACGTCTTAATTTTTATTTCTAGATTTTAATAAATAATTTTGAAAACAACAAACAAATAATATAAACTATTTCATTTGTGGATAGTAATATTTTAAAGTTTACATCGATTATGTAACTTAAATTCATCACTTTCACAATTTAAAATTATTATAATTTTCTCTAAGATATCATGTTTGAATGTCTTAGTTTATCATTTAAGAACCTTAATGGGTTAGCACAAGATAATAAATGAATAATTATTAAATATGGAATGAAACCAATTATATCAATTATTAGACATTATTAAAATATTTTTAATTGTTTAATCTTTGACGTCATATTATTTATATTAGATTTATTTGATAAATTTTCTCTTTAACTCCTTTTGTTTAATTAGTCTTTTTATTGTGTTTCATACTGGGAAATGATGGATTAGTCTCAAAAGTCATCATCCCATTTTGCCGATCAAAGACTATTGAAAATCCATCCGTTTACACTTGGCAAAAGCCCGCTGCATTTAAAATCCAGGCTAAAAATTTTAAAAGGATCGCTTTAAACGGGGCAAGCACGCGTGCGGACAATCGGACGGACATCATAACATGTTCCCTACGTCACATTACACGCTTCGACAAGTCAGAGCTATGCGCCAAAATTAATGACTTGCAGAGGAGGGTTGGTTATGCCAAAGATTTTACCTTTTCACCACTTTTGTGCGTTAATTACATACGCTCGGAATGGCAACGGGAGAGAGAAGACCTCTGGCGGGATAATGGGTTTCGAGTAGCGTGTAATGTGGAATACGGGAACGGAGGTTTCACTACCCACTTTTATGCATGATTTAGCATCCCTAAGCCCTGCGTTTACACTTTGGGAAATTAAGCACATTGTCGAAAGAGAGATTTAAAAGAGGGTGGAAGACGGGGGGTGACTTTGACTCGAAGGTTATTGATGACTGTCATTAAGAGTGTGTGTGGTTCCCTTCTTTGGTTTAACTTAGAATGGCAGGAATGGAGAGATTGAACTTGATGACGCAGTTTCGGAAAACCGACCGCCAGTGAAAATGATTCTCTTATGCATCGATGGGGATCAAAAATGAGGAACTTCTTTTCCGATGAGTGATGCCATGACTTTGTTATGAAGCTGTATTTACATGATACGGGTTTTTCAAATTGCTATCTAACAAAAAGGGAAAATATTTTATGTGGCTTACATAGGAGGCTTTTCAAAGTCATGTTTGCAAATGACGACATTTATGGATTTTTCCATCCTTTGAGTAATTTGCATTTTATATTGTCTTAGCATTCATATACCTTATTGATATAAAAATATAAAAAAAAACAAAGTATTTCTTTAACCAAATATCCATACAGATTGGATTTTATAATTTTATTTTCTTAGATAAATCATTTTTCATGTACATATACATATATGGATACTCCTATATGCGTACATTAAAAAATATGTTGATAAATACTGATCATCCTGTAGTATAATTTGTTTTATTTGAAAAATCAATGATTTTAATAGCTAATTTGATATATTTAAGGATGCAAAAATATCTTCAACAAAAATAAAGGATATTCCTGGAAAATTAATATATTATATTTTCAAAATAAATAGAAAAAAAGCTTAAACAAATTATCAAAGATTTTTTACGAATAAATTTAACTGTAAGGTTAATAAATTAAAGATAAGATTTAAAATATTTTTTTTTAAAAAAAGAGAGCAGTTTAATTTTCCATATTCTTGAAATACGTACTGTTCAATTATTATTTTTTGCACGATATTTTTACCAGTAATCAGTCTTTAACCAAAAACTAATAAAATTTTAAAATAGGGATGTAATTTTATAATATATTAAAAATGACTCGTTTCCTTGAACTCACCAAATTTTGTAGATGATTCGAATATCACAACTTTCCCAATCTTCTGCAAATCTAATATTTTGAATATAAACCCAAAATTAAATCGTTCAAAACATTTTAAAATAAGTTCCAGGAGATTAATTTTAATAATGAGCAAGGTTGTGTAAATGTCAGTGCTTTTAATATAATTCTCCTGATAGCAGACTAAAAAGTAATGCTCATTCATTTCATAAATTGTCTGCTATCGCATTTCTATCAGAATCTTCTGAAATTTGTATTAATGTAATAATTTTCTAAACTAAAATATTCAAATGATACTTTTTTATATACAAGAATGTTTTAGTAACCGTGAAAATAACATGAATCTTACATCAATTGTATAAAACCCCTTTATGAATGTAACAAAGTAAAGACCTTTTACTTCCAATATATCATAACAAGTTCGGTATTCAGAAAGGAATATCGCTCTAGTGTTAAACTCTGAAATATTCAAAAGAATAAAGCAGGGAAAAAATATTCATTTTTGCACCTGGGGCGTGTTTGAAGGCGCGTGGAAAATCAAGTCTCTTGTCAAGTGGAGTCTCTAGTGAAGTGGAAGTTATAGGTATGATGCATCCATCATCGGGGGTTGGGGAGCACAGAATGTTCTTTTTTTATAAGAGGGGTTAGGTCATTTCGTTCCTTATGAATGATTGTTATGTCTTCGTAACACCAATCCTGTCTCCTATGGTATAAATCAGAAATTATTCACAGTTATATATATATATATATATATATATATATATATATATATATATATATATATATATATATATATATATATATATATATATATATATATAAAGAAATGAAACTTCACTTATTATGATTAAAAAGTAAAAATTAGAATTTTATATCTTCCAAATTCTAATTGCAAAATGCTTATTTGTTTGTAATACGCTTACAGCAGTATATTTCTGTCGATTGAAAAGCTGGTAACCCCAGGCTCGTAATTTAAAACAATGATCAAGTTTCTGAGTTGACATCTGAGCTGTCAGTATGCTATACATACCATGTCATACAGGTGGTGGAACATTGGAGTTTATGGAATTCTTAACACCCATAGGCGCTCTCCAAATGAGGGATATTTAGCTCTGTCATGTGTTACAGAATACTTTCCATGATTGGAAAGAACTTTTCCTCAACCAGATCATAAAAACTGCAAAAAAAAAAAAAAAAAAAAAAGATTGTATATAACACTAGGATTGAATGAGCTATTTATGGACATTAGTTTTACAGCCTAAACTAAATCAGGGGAAAATGTAATGTAACTTCCAAGAAGAATCAAGTACAAGATCAAAAATTCTGAGGGGGTTCCTTTCCTCAAAATATTATTATGAGAGGAAGATCATAACAAGAGTAGATTGGGCTTTGTTAAATCAAATCAAACTCGCTATTTATTTCTCACGATGACTTTATATTGCATTCAATATTTTATTTGCTTATAACCTATTTTTAAGTGAAAAACATTGTTTAATATAAGAATTTTATTATTTACAACAATTTATCTCTAGTTATTCTGTTGTTTATTCACATATAGACTTACTGGTAAAACTTGGAATGATATCTCAATTACATTATTGAAATAACTAACGGTGGACAATTGGATGTGATGGGTTGTTTTTAGCTTTATTATATAGTACTCAAGTAAAAGTCATAAATGTGTAGTTTTTGCTTCTTGCAACTCACATAAAGTTATGTTTAGAAACAGTATCAAGTGATTAACCAGAACAAATTAACTTAATACGACAAAATAAATGAGGACCACTTGATATTTATTGTATCTTTATAATCATTAAGTGCTGATAAATTCACTGGCTTAACAGCAGTTTTATATTTAAAATTACAGGTGTCGAAACAAATAGACAGGTATTCAATTCCATCATGGTCATGGACCCATAGTCAAAAGTTGCTGCTTTCACTTCTGCGGGACACAAGAGAATATCATTCACACTCTTTACAAAGTCTCTTAAACACGTTGCTCACTAGTAATGGTATTACTTTGCAAAATCTTTTGAAATTTAACTATCTACTATGCGATGGCAAAGTTAAGAATCAAAAATTCAACCAAAATATTCCAAATAAATTTGAAATTCAAAGTACACGATTCTCCATATGGTCAAGTTATAAAATCACAATCATTTAAATGTAATTGTTTCATCATGGATTCCACTCTGATACTATTATTCTGTACATATGCTATGATTCTATTTAGGTATAACTGAATAGTTGGAAATATGTTATACTTCTGTTCACACACATATCAATTGGGTTAAATGCTGAGAATTTTCCAAGTTTCTGGGAAAAATCTTCCAAGAGGATGAAAGTAATCCCAAATCTATGCTGAAAATAATCTCTAATCAAAATATAAAAAAAAGCCTTGAAATATATAATTACCCTCGAGGAGGAATAAAAACAACAGTATGGTAAAATTAATTCTTGTATAAAATATTTAAATTTCAATAAGGATTGAAAGAAAATAATTAAGAAATAGTGATGTTTCTATATCAACATAATTTGGAAATGTTAAAGGAGATACAATTTAACTTATAGAATTGATTCCAGTTTAAACTATTTAATTCAAGAAAATGAAAATAATTAATGATACAATTTTGTGTCATTGTTTCTGTTATATTCAAATAATCTTAATTTCAAAAATTGACGTTTTTAATTTTAGTTTTACTTAACATGAAAAATCTAAATTTCCCTTGTGATTTAACATTTATATGTGCAACATATGTATAGTTTTTCAAAATATTTTATAATCTTTAAAAATAAGTTTAGTACTTCCTGCATAGATCATACAAAGATATTAACTTATAATTGGCAATAAAACTAGAAAGAGCTAGGTCAAGAACTTTGTGTCAATCTTTATCATTCAATATTCTTGAAATTTATCATATGCAAGCCGATTGATTCCAAATAAAGTAAGCAAATCGAAACTTCTGATGTGTAAAAAAGTCTGCTAGTTTAGTAATATGCATTTTCAAATTAGAATAATTTTAAAAAAGTAAAATTATCACCAAAATTTAAAAAAAAAAAAAAAAATTGTATTTTTACACAAATGAATTCATTCAACTGTACATGGTATTCAAATCTGTCAATCATTTCAAGAATATTACCTCTTTAATTAATTGCCGGCCTTATTCATTAAATATTTTAGAAATTCGCTCTAGAAACCAGTTTTAAATAATGAATGCAAATCGAAACATTTTAAAAAGCGAAGAAACCCGCTGGGTTTTCCTTGTATATTATGACTATTTTAAAATTATAATAATTATAAAATAAAGAAACGATTGCTAAATATCGTAGATTCCCACCTATAATTGGCTTAATTAATAGATAGAAGATTGAAAGTTGAATTTATAAGAGTGTATCAGTCAAAATTGTTAAAAGTTTCACAAAAATTTGCTCTGAAGCCAATCAAATTTTATAAATATAGTATAAAAACAACTAATTTAATAAATAATGAAGCCACTAAGTATTTCTTCTATGTGATGGATATTTTTAAATCGAAATAATTATGAAGCAGATAACTATTACCAAAATTATAATTCATTTATTCACAACTTATGCACAAACTTTACCGTAGGTTTTTCTTTCCACATACATTAAAACACACTTTGCATTCTTTTTAAATAGGATTAAGTCATTTTTATATATAGGATTTAAGAAAGTTTAGATTTAAAATTCTTTGAGTTTGGGTAGAAGAAAATTAAAAGCTTTCTTCACTTTCACAAAAAACTAATTAAAACATTGAAATTTTTTATAGCATTACTGATAACGTTAATTATACTTTTTGCTTTAGATTTAGGAAAAATAAATTATTTCAATTTCAGAGAACAACTTTAATGCAATGATTCTAGAAATTTCATCATATTCTTATTTAATGATCACTGCAAAAATACAATACAAATTCAAAAATAAATGAATAAAAAAAATCCCTACTGAAAATAAGAAATAATAATTTAAAAGTATTTTTAAGGTATATTTAGAGATTTTGGAAGAGAAGATTATATTATTATATTATTAATATATATATATATATATATATATATATATATATATATATATATATATATATATATATATATATTGTATTATAAACTAGGAAGTTTTCTTTTTTTCGAATTTTCAGTAACTGTAAATTACTTATTAATTTGTAGGTTTTAACTGAACAATTAAAATTTTTATATTGGGATTATCTTCTATAAAGAAAGATTGATAAACTTTATTACAGTATAATATTTTGGTTCAATTGATTTTTTTCTATTTACCATTGCTTTACGTAAAAATATAAACAACTAATTTGAAATTACTCTCATAAATTTTCAATTACCTTTTACATCTTGCTTGATGGATGGGAAAACATTTAAATAAAATGTAAAGTAATCAGTAAACTGCTTTTGCTTCTCATTCCATTTGAAAGTTAATTTCATGAAAGATTAATGACGTAATGCTTCAGTTTTAAGTAATTCCTTTTTTTTTAAATTGTTAACAGATCTATTTATTATTTTCAAATGAAACTTTAACTAACAAATTTAATTCTGTGGAGTTTTGCTAAGAAAAAAATTTATGAAATTAAACATCCGGTTTTACAAAAGCGCTTAATTCAATAAATAAGATGGATCTCTTTACCTTACTTCCGTGTAGTTGATTGGAAACAGATTTCGGACTCTCTTCAATCTTTTAAAGAATCACTAGTTACAACCAGTGATTTATTTATTTGATTATTTTCTATTTATTTTAACAAATTAAATTGATTAAATTAAAAATCACTTCCTGAATTCTAGGAATAAATTACCCTGCTGATTGAAGGCGGTGACTTCTTAAATTACTTTGCGGTTCGTTTTTGACTGCTTTAGACCTGTAAAATAGCATTCAATGAATTTTAGTTACTTTCTGTGACCTTATAGTTTGGTAAGATTCAAAAGTTTTTCTTAACTATTAATGTAATCCTAATTTATTTTGTAATCACATATTATTGTGTGTGAATATTTATTTACAGATTCCATGCATG
This sequence comes from Latrodectus elegans, assembly GCA_030067965.1. Taxonomy (NCBI): domain Eukaryota; kingdom Metazoa; phylum Arthropoda; class Arachnida; order Araneae; family Theridiidae; genus Latrodectus; species Latrodectus elegans. The sequence goes on from CM057814.1 coordinate 115,909,792, forward strand.
CAGAAAAATAAATGTAGAAATAAAGCTTTAAACGAAGCCTTTGATGTAGAATATATTTCTTAGATAAGATCATAAACATGTAAATCGCACAATATTTTTACACATTGAATGATGGAATTAGATAAAAAATCAAGAAATAAAATAAAGCAGTTAAGTAAATTTCAAACCTTATTTCATTTCATTTCATTTTGTAAATGATAGAATTTAACAAAAAATAAATTCGTGATAAATTTGTAATAAAAATTTTAAAGCACTAACTTAGAATAGTTTAACTTTCATAATGTGTTATTTTTTGATTTCTTCAAATCAGTAGTTACAAAAACGCGTTTAAAAGAAAATTATGAAATAATTGGTGTAAATGAGTTTTTTCATATTTTTTAAATGCATAAAATAATTATTTCAAAAAAATTTGAAAAAATTTAGGTATTATTTAATAAAATCAATTAAAAAACAGTGCATTATTTGCCGAAAGCATTTATTTCTCTGGCTATTTTTATAATAAAATCAAATTTCAAGTACCTTAGCATATAGTTAATGTAATAGTGAATGTAAAAATTTATATATTACAAAGCATACAACTTAAAAAATTGTTAAAATTAAATTTAATATTAATATCACTACAAGTAAAGATTGATATCAATCCCTATATTGTACATATTGTGTTATTAGTATGTACACATTAACACTTTTTACCCACAAGTTTTTAAAACAGCACTTTATTCTGATCTTGTTAAATTGCAATCGTTACTTAAATTATTCTTAGTGTAGAATAGAAGAAGATAAAGTACAGAAAATGTGTATGCGTAAATTAATGCTTACAAGTATGTAAGTAGGCAATTATTGCATACATGTTTACTTAGTGTACACTTTTTTATTTTTAAATATTTTTAGAAAAAAACCTTTAGAACTTTTTCTTGAATTTGAACACAATAAACTTACAAACCATAACGATAACACCAATGAATGAATAAATAAATCTGCAACGAAACATACATTTTATTTATGATTTAAAATTTTAATGAATGAATCACTAAAGTAATTAAAAAAATGTACACAAATAAAGTTTATTATCAGTTTAAAATTTTTTATGCTTTGAACAATGCGATACCCAATATTTTTCAGAAATCATTGGAGTTAATGAAATTTCATCAAAAACGTTTTTCATATTTTACTTAAAATCATTTTTGGAAAATTTTACTGTTTACCAAATAAAATATTTTATTAAAAATACACGTTTATAAATTATTTATCAGTGTAGTTCAAAATATCTAAATTGCAAAACGCTCTTATTTCTTAAGAATTGAAATTTACATATTTCAAATGAAATTAACATTTATTATTGAAAGATGCAAACATGCATATTTTAATCATAAATATGAGTGTCAGATTTTATGTATATCATTTACTGACACTATTAGGTTACCATCAAATATCAATAAATTCTTCTTTGAAATTTCAGTAATTTTTTTTGTAGATTTAACAATTAAAACTACCATATTTAAAAATAAAACTTTTATTTAATTTCAAAGGCTAAAATTAGAAATTTTCAATACTAAATACTGATTATAATATGTATTAAAATCATTAACTAAATTTTTAATTATTTAAAAAATGCATTATTTTTTAAAAAAAAATTTTAACATTAAAAATATGTTATTTTTTTAAAGTTTAAAAAAATTTTAGTCAAGATTTTAAAGTTTCTAGCATTAATTACGAGATATATATTTTAAATTAATTGCATTATGAATACAGTTTGAAAATTAGTTTTGCAAATGGTTAGTAAATATAGGATCTGAGGATTTCAATTAATCTCTAATTTTTAAGTAAAAAATATATCACAATATATCTGACACCATAAAAGCTTTTTGAAAAATAAAATATTTCATCAGTTTAAAAAATTATGGAAAATTCCTTAATCCTTGATTCATTATCACTGGATATTTGTTGCTTTCTTATTGCATTACATCAATTCTTTCTCAATAACATTTCTTAGGAGGAAATTACAGTCAGGGAATTATATTGTGTCTGTTTATCCATGTTAATTTATACTTTCTAAAAGAAGCATTGTTATTATTTTTTAAAATTGGAGGATGTATAACACTATTTAAAAGAAAATTTCTCAGAAATTCTTCCTTGTATTTCTCAGTTTGTGAATTTAATTTTACGTAAAAAATTTAGATAAAATAAAATTATGGTGAAATTTTCTATTCATTCACAGAATAAAGACTTATAACAGGAATTTCAATTGTTCATTATTTTATGCAATCATTTGCTTTAACAAATATGTTTTCTCTTATTTGATGAAAAACAATTATTTAATTCCTTTTATCATAAAATATCCTCAGACTTCTCTTCATTTGATGAATTTATTACATCAAACCATTTAAATTATTTTTAATGGTTTCATTCACAACGCGCTTAAATTATATCCTTTTTGAATAATAGTGTTTCGTTTAAACTTTAAACAATTCCCTGAATAAAAAAATAATGGGAACAAAATAAAAAGAATTTTATAAATATGTTTTTTCTATTAATAAACGCATATTCAGATTAAAATGAAATGCCCATTTTGCTAATAGATTAATGCTATATAACAAACTTTTAACTGTTGTTTAATAATTAAATTAATATTATATAAAGACAATAATGACACTAATAAAAATAATAATATAATTTTGAATAACTAAATAAATAAGTGATAATTTTTCGAATAACAATTAATAAAAACCTTTTATAATTAACTGTTAATGAGATTTAACAAGATTAACGATTACACAAGTGACCTGCACAAGTGTTGCAAGTTAACTAGTGATTTGTTGCAATTCATATATAAATTATATTTCTAAATATTCGGTAACGAATTTTTAATTTTAAAGATTATTTTAAAATATTAATTCTTAAAAATGTTCCTATGAAATTTGAAGAATTTGAATTCATCAGTATATATATTTAAATAATATTAATTATATGTCATCGTGTGATCTATCAGTAAGGTTAAGTGACTCAATTATTTTTACCTTATTTTAAGAAAATTTATAAAAATATCATAAAACTTGTATTTTTTCAATATCATTTAAATTTATTATAAGTTTTTATTCTTCTAAATTAAATATCGTATAATATAGACTACAAGAAAATATATAAGTAATATCTGAACTTTGACTACAATGGAAATAATAATGCACTGCTGCCATCGTTTTTTGTCTAACAAGTGGGATGTTTTCAGATAATATAAATTATTTACTCTAAAAGCAATTCAGGACAATGATTTTGTTATTTTTCAGTAGTATTAAAGATTTATTTAAATTATCTTCTTATTTATCTATTATTTATATTTCATGATCACAAAAAATTTATCTTAACTTCATCACTTAATATTTGTTTTAAAAAGAAATGATGCAATCTTCAAAGAGAAACATAGCTAAAACATGTTCAAAATTGTATAAATTTTGATAAATTAGTAAGACGAAATAAAAAATATTTTGATAAAAATCCCATTAAAAAAGTTTTTACGATTTTACTTTGATGCTTCTTGTGAATATACTATACTGAATTCATGTATGAAAATAAGATTTCAAATGCCTTTGGAGGTCAAAATGGAAAAGGTAATTAATCTTCAACTTTTTTACATTTATCCTATATAAACTTCGAAGAATTTTCTTTATAGTAAATTGAAATACTTTAAAATTTAAATTGTTGATATTCTTAAGTTTTTAATTGCAAAATTATCTGATTTTTATTGAATAAGTAGTTATATGCCTCCAGAGTGAAATTTTATTCTTTCACAGAACTCTTAAACTCAAGAGGAAAGATTAATATTAGTCTAAAGAGAACATAATGACCATAAAATATTATCTAAATTTTCGATTTTATCTCAAAAATTTGACGATTTTATCTCAAAACGGCAATAAATAAAGAAAAATGCTAATACTCATTGTCTGACATTGATTTAATGTACTCTATAAGCGTGATTTTTTTTATTTTGATTTTGTTAAGGTATAAATGCGAACACACAACAATTCATTCTTTAAATATGCCATGAGCATATATAAAAAGGGTATTTTTTGGTGATAAATGGAAATAATTTGATGGAAAGATTTTATTATTTATTTCTATTTAAGAAATGATTTATGACTAATGATTATAAGATCTGCTACCATGAAAATTGAGTTTTATCATCATTTAATTTGTTAAGAACAATGTAGTCAGGATTTTCCTCATAATAAAAGACAAATAAATGAAGGACACACACACATAATATATATATATATATATATATATATATATATATATATATATATATATATATATATATATATATATATATATATATATATATATATATATATATATATATATATAGTAAATTATTTAAGATTTTTTTTAAATAGAGCAATTAAAAAATATGTTATATTATTATTTAAAGACGCAGCATATAATTAGTTTTCACAAATGTTTTGGCTCTAAAAATTCCAAGAAAAAATAGGCATCTCTTTGACATATTCTAGTAAAATATGATTTCATTAGTATCAATAGGAGAATGGAGAAAAAAAACAGCTGATTTACGAATCAAGTCTCAATATCATTAAACATCCAATAGATTTGAACTTTTGTCAAATTACGAGGTCGACAACTAAATCAGTATAAGCTCTCTTAAAATGCTACAGAAAAATGCCCCTACAAAAGTATATATATATATATATATATATATATATATATATATATATATATATATATATATATATATATATATATATATATATATATATATATATAGAGAGAGAGAGAGAGAGAGAGAGAGATGAATGCCAGGTATGCAGGTATGACAATATTATTAGTACAGACAATTTTTCTTAAGTTATATGCATTCTCACACAGTCATAGTGTATCACATTACCTTTGAAGTTCATGAATTATGACATTGGTCATTATTTAACCATGAGTTTTACGTTTTCTGTGTCAGATTATTAATGAAATTATATGTATATGCATATATATATATATATCATTATATCATACCTTTGGTCTTCTTATTCTACTCTGTAAATCATTGATTTCATATTTCTTTTCTTTTATGTATAATATATTTACATAAAAGATATGCTGTTTTTAGTAAATTAATTTTATTAATAATCTGACAAAGAAAACTTGACACTCATGATTAAATGATGACCGATTGACCATTGTTATAATTCTTGTACTTATAATTCTTGTGATAGAGTATGATTGCGAGAGCATGCAACTTGAAATTGAAGAATTGCCAGTATTATGATATTGTCATACTATTCTTCTTGGTAAGGAGGTAAAGCCTTCTACATTCTTATTCTTTAATGTTGACTGATAAATAAATCCTCTCACAATATTACTTATTAAAAAGATATTAAGGGTTAAACATAATTGAGTTGATTTTCACACTAACTAGCAACAAATGTACAGTAAAATAGTCTTAGCAATTTACTTTATCATCCGATAAATTTAATTTTAAATACTGAAAGAAATGGGTGACAGTGTTAATCAGTTTGAAGAATTTTATTTAATTTGTTATAATACTTCTAAATTTTTAATTAAGAGAACATGCAATTATGAAAAAATTATTAATAATATTGATTATCTGTTCATCATTTTTCACACAATTGGATTTACTTTTATGCAATTTTTTCATCATAAATTAAAGAATTCAAAGGTTATTCTTCATGAAAGTAGAAAAAAAAACTAAATTATTCAACCTGAAGCAATTAAATTAAGAAATTAGTAATTTATTTGGGTACAGTTTTCATTAAGTCCATTCTATAAATTTAATAATTCTAATTAAAGCAATCAAACTTATTTTTCTGTATTATTCCTCATTGATCTCGCATTCTTCGTAATAATTTTTACGGAATCAACATTTGTAACTACTGTAAAAATATACAAAAGTGTTACAATCAAATATTGATGTTTACTGAATCTATAATAATAATGCCTTTAAAATTAATTCTTCCGAATCTTTTGTCTTTTAAAAAAAGTAGCTTGTAAGCAATTAACTCTGATACCCATACTTATTAAATTTTGAATTCGTTGATATGAAGTTTTACTCAGAAAGTGAAACAAAACATACTCTTTGAATATTAAGTGAAATTTTTTAATTTTTCAAGCAGACATTTATAAACACGTTTTTATTATATTACATTATTTAAATAATTATTTTGTTCTGCTTATTTTTTTCAAAATTTATCTAATGATTTTATAAATAATGTTTTGCTGATGTTGATGGAAAAAGGGATTATTACAAAACTGTAGTGTGATATTTGGTCAAAATGACTTGGCAACCATTTGAATGATTTTTTATAAATTAAAAAATTTAATAATTATAATGGCAGTACATCGGCTACTATATTTATTACAAGCACTTTTATCATTTGAAATAAATGCTTTTGCCACATATTATAAAAATAATTTCAAATAAGTACCATTTTTTATATATTTTTTAGCAATTATAATTTATTAATACCACTTTCATATTTATGGACAATCATCACTCTCATTTACTATTATTAACTCAAACTCTTCAGTTTTTAAGTAATTTTAACTATTTCTTTTGCTTTCAATAAGTATGGCTGCCTCATGTTACCGAATTCATACTTGAATTTTATAGTTTATATACATCAATAAACGTAAATAATTTAACTTTAATTTTGAAAGAAAAGAATTTATTTATATACTCGCAAAAAGAAAATAGAGATAGTTTTAAATGTTTAAAAAATCTAATTTAATTGATGTTTGACCAAGGTAATTGAATGTGAATGCAAATGGTGATATCTCTCTATTTTTCAATATAATATATAATTTTAATTCTACTTTGTGAATACGTACTCTTACTACAACACATGGTTGCAGATAGGTCAAAATTTCTCTTCAAAATGAAATAAAAAGCTATGATTTTTTCACTATTGACCGATTCATAAATTGTTTTAATTTTGTTATATTAGAACACCTTTATCAGTTATGCGCAATTAATATCTTCTATTTTCCTATATTGCTTCACACAAGTATAACTATTCATAGCAATCCTTTCGGAAGACATGTTCCTGAGTTCAATTCTAATTGCGGTGTTTATCATGTCTAATGATCACTTGAACTACAAGTAAAATTAACTCAGTATAAATAAATTTAAAGTAAAAACTGCCAAAAGCGCATTGATATTGGGATCATTGCCCAATGGTAACATAGCCTTCTTCGAAGTATTAGCTCCCAAGTTCGATTCAAACTTCTGTTGTACAGTGAGAGATGGTTGTTGAGTTTCTACCTTTTGCATCTACGTTTGTCGGTGTGGGTGCTTGGAAGTTTTTCAGCTTCTTTCCTTGCGACACGTAAATACGTTTCACTTTCTATGAATTGTCCTCTCGAAGACAAATACATGGTAAAATTCCTTACAATAACTTTATGTCGTCAGCCTACAATGCGGTTAAAAGACATACTAGTATTTGTTGTATGGCATAATGATTTTTATGTCACACAACACATATGATTATTGGGCGAAAGATTTATCCAATAAACATAACATAAGAGAATGAAAAAAAATTTTCTACTGTTTGAGTTAGCATATCAGGGTTTTCTTTTATTTGATTTTTACACTAAAAAGTAATGCAATGATTTTTTACAACATTTGAATTCCAATTAGAATTCAATTTCCATTGCTAGAAACACAAAACATTAAATACTAAAACTTTAAAGAAGTCACTTTAAAAGACCTGTGAAAAAAAGATAATCTATTCGTACATATTTGCACAACTGATTATTCAGCTTCATTACACGTTCTAAACGTGTTTAAACTTATTAAATAAATAGTAAAGAAAAATTAACTAGAATAAATAAAAGGAATTTATGATACAACACAACTCAAAATTAAAACATATTCTGTCTGATTCATATTTTAATGATATAGTTAAATAAATATTCAAATAAATATTGATAAGGCACTTGAAAAGTAGTTAAATCATCACAAATAAATTTGTTTAAAGCTTACTTTAATCCTCTCGTAAGATACAACTGATAAAAATTACATTGAAATGAAAATTGAGACTGATAATAAAAAACGTGCCATAATTTGACGAATTGCTGCAGTTTTAAAAAAAAAAAGGACGTCTTCCAGCTCTTGCACAATTTTTGAAAAATAGGATGAGATCCAGAACAGTGCGCACAAAGGACGTCACTACAAATCTCATTAAGAAAATCGTGCATAAGAATTTGTATTTTACGGTGATCACATCTTTTCATAACCTTTATGGCTCTTATCCAAGCTTGGAGCTCTTTCATTAAGATGTCATGTGAGCATCCTGGTGGTAACACCCTCAGCAAATAAGGTATACAGACTCCCGACCTTAGCTTCAAAATGTGGAAAAGGTGTAGGGGTATATAAACTTGAGGAATGAATAAAAAAAATAAAATAAAGAAAAAAGATTTTTTATTTCTAATTCCTTCTTGAAATGAAGGAGAAAGAAAGATTCGAAAAAGAAGAAAAGAATATCACTTTTTCATTAGCTACTTTTCGTCTTTTAACCACCCTTTCTATGGACTAGGGCTGGCTTGTCGGCGACTTCAAAGGCTCTTCCGAAATTGTTCGTTCACGCTCAGGCCTTTTCACGCCCCTGGAAGACCAGCAAAAGACAGTGTTCGATGTGTGTTAGTCTGGTTGGAAAATCGAAGCAGCGTCACTGAGGGAAAAGACCATGTCTGGAGATGAAAAAATGCTTGCTTTTTACTCTCGGAACAGGTTTTCAGACTTTTGAAAGAGAGTAGAAATTACGCATTTTCAGATGATTTCCAACTGGTTACGTTTATTCAGCGCGAAATAATGAATGGAAGATTGTAGACGGACATGATGTTTAGAGAAAGAAGTTGCGTTGCTCGTCCCTTTCATCCGTTTTTTTTTTTTTTTTTTTTTTTTTTTAATTTTTATTTTTGATGGCAGTAAAATCAATTTTTTTCAAGCGTGATTATTTTAAAATGAGTTGTTTAGAAGATTTGAAACTCTGAAGGGAAAATAAGTTATGATATTGTTTATGAATGTAAATGTACTTTATGTTTATATGTTAGCAAATTTTTAAATAGTTATAAAAGTCATATCACACGTAAGATCAATTTAATTTTCAATTCTTTCGAAGAGTTGTTTCTTTGAAAGAATTGTTAATACTTTAAAGGCAAAGGACTCAAAATAAATCATTTTGCTTTAGTTTAGGAGAATACAAATAAATATGACATTATATTTTTTACATTAAAATTAATGTATATAATAATATATGTACAAAAAATTAATAATGGAGAAATAAAAATTAACAATGTTGAAGTAAATAATTTATAATTCACATTATGTCACTTATTAAGCTACTAATTACAATACTGGTAATCGTTTTTCTAAGAAATCTAATCGATGAAGTGTGAAAATAATCGATTGAAAAAATATCTATAATCGTTAAGCTATTTTAAACTATTTAGTATAACTTAAAATAATTGATATACTGCGGAAACAAAATAATTATTATATATTACTTAGAGAATTTATTATATATTTGGACTAATAAGAGATTTATTTAAGATAATCCAAATAATATTCATAAATCTTTTAGTTTTCGTAAATCTTTTGTAATTTCTTCATCCTACGTATGTAATAAATGATGTAATATTATTTGGATTATCTTTCTCTTATTAAGTAAGAATATCTACAGTTTCTCTATTACCAGTAAATTACGCTAAATAGGAGATGAATACTAAAATAAAACTTTGCGGTTAAATTGTGTTTAATGTACAAAATGGTGATAGGTCGACTAGCGTGATAAGAAAAATAAACATGTTCAGCTAAAGTGAGTAGGCAGACGAGGCTAAATCAATCTTCTACTTTTGGTTTCCCAGGTCCACGTATCAATCGTAACTGCTTTCTTTCTAATACCATGAAACCCAATCTGAATTTATAGTTTTATTGAGATGGCGTAGCAACGCTTAGAAACAACAAAATAAAATATATAAATTATATAAGTGGGATATGGTCATTTATGTTAAATGCTAAACGATAATGTTAAAGGTTACCAAATTTTTTTTATATTGCTGATCAACTCATTCTTAATTATTAATTACACCAATTTGTTAAGCATATAGTCTCAAACAAACAAGTATCTTAAGAAGAAAAAGAATAGTTAAAACAAAACTAAAGATGACCGATCGTTTCGCAAATTGGTTCTTACGAGCCAGTTATACCTACAGAACGAGTGAAAAGCGACTCAGAAAAAAAGAGCAGGAACTCTCAAGAATTCTCCAGCTCTTAGTCTGAAACCACTCATTCTACATCAATCAGCGATTCTGTTCCAAGGATTTTTTTTATCATCATTAGACAGTAGAGAGTCACCAGTTCAACTCCATTTTTCGTGTTTGATATCTACATTACCATTTAATTTTGCATTAGTCCTGCTTTTTCACCACTTCTTTTTTTATTCGTTATGATTTGCTCATGTATTCCCGAAAACATGAACAATTAGCAATTCAACTATTCATAATTCTTGTCAATAATTATTAATCACAATTTAAATTGTGTCACAACAATGTGGAATAATATCATAAAACTATACTAACAATATATTTAATTTTTCCACATATTTAATAAAGACTTATTTTTTTATTTCGTTTTATTATATGTATTTATCAATTCATAATTTAATTCTCAGTTGTAAATAAAGTTTGATATTTTTAAACTATGTTTAAATGTTTCTTTGAGGAGTTCAATAATGAGTATTGCTGAAAAATGTAGAAAAAAAAGCATTGATGGAAACGAAATGAAAAAAAATACTGCAATCAGCTTCGGCACAAATAATCAAATAAAAATATTCAGTTCAGTGGATAACTTTGCATATTATGGAAATATTTAATCCCTTTCCTCCAAATGCCGAATTATTTCATGATTGAGTATCTGAGTATTCTTGTGGGTGATTTAATTTACAAATGTATATATATTTACAATTTACAATATATATATATATAATGTCCTGATAGAGCCTGTTGTTCTATACAAGAGTGAATGTTGGATTCCAAATAGGAAAGAAGAAGGTCGCTTATTGTTTTTAGAAAAAAAAATTTTGAACCAATGATGCAAAACATTCTGAGAATCTCTCAAAATCACAAAATATTTAAAAGTAAGTCAAACCCTAGAGACTAAAATTGGCAAGAGAATCTCATTATTGGTGTCTGAAGTATTTAGACATATTTATAATTAAATATGTAGTGTTAAGTACTTAGACACGACACATTTTCCACACAAAAAACTTCATCCTTTTCATTTGGAGGGAAAAATGATAAAAGAAAGACCTTCAGCCAGATAATTGGAGGATATAGAGAAGGATATAAAACAATAGGAGTGACCAGATGGAGGACTAGATGGGGAAAAATAGGCAAGTCGGTTTCCATCTACAATAGGTTGTTGATCTAGTGATGAAGACATTTCTTACAATTGTAACAAAATAACAAATTTGTAAAATATGTGATGAAAGTTTATTTCATTCTTCATCAGTTGAACTACAATATTTTTAAACACAAAGTTTAAAATGGTTGTTAATTACACTCATTTAACTCTATTCAAGAATTAGAAACAAAATATAGTTGAATATAGTTATGAAAAATAATTTTAAGACATAAATGCCTGAATTGCTTGATAAATTTCAATGCATCATTCTTTCATGTAAATAAGATAATGACATTCATTGTCTACCTTGGAGAGAAAGGAGACTTTTTACAGAAAAGTTTAAAAATAAGCATGAATATATCAAAACAATCACTCAGGGTCAGCGCGATAAACTGGTTAAGATGATTTATTTAGTTTTCAGATTTCGTCTGAATAGCATTTAGGGTTACTCTTTTATTATTATTCTTTATTTGTCATTCAAATCTTGATAGTCAAATAGTTGCATGTTTTGTTTATTTGACTGTTCAAGAAACATTTGATGTATGATTCTAAGATTAACAAAACTTGTTTGTGTATAAAATTAATCTCTTTGAAAAAGCTCATAGTAAAAGTGTTTATAATGATTACAATTTATTCCAGAAATCTAGATTCAAAACGAATAAGTAATAGCTTATTCAGTTTAAAAATAAGTATTTTTTAAGAAAATTTTAATCAAACTTACTTTTTTTCTTTGCGTATGAAGTCATTTGTTCGACTGCAGCTATAAAAGAATTTAACTGCAAAAATTTATTTACTAAAAATTATTTAAAAAAACAAAGTATTTAATTTTCTACACTTTGATTTTGATAATTTTAAATCGATTTCAATGCAGATACTTTTGAATATAAAATCTCTTCCTGTAAATTATTTTAATATGCTTTAAAGTAAATGAATTGTAAAATACACTTGCGAAAATATACCTTTATAAGTATTATAAATTGTTTTCAATAAGCTCGTTGGTCAGCATTTGAGAGCTTTCAGCCCCATGTAATATTCCAAATTATTTTATGTTGATGTGAGACATTTCAGAAACAAAGAAAAAAAATAAGGTTTTATGATTAAAATATTTAAATTGTTTAATTTCATATTCTTTTCATTTTCATAACATTATATTTTATGTTTAATATATAGTTTCTAGACTCTAATTTTTATAAAAAAGGAATTCAGCAATATTCAGTAAGATAGTATATTTGGTAGTAAGCCATACTACAACTTTCGGAAATTTAATACGGTCATAGATTTAAAGTATTTCTGCATTTCGTTTAAATTGGGAAATAAGATTGAATATAAATTATACCTATGATAAAATTTATGAAAACATTGCTAGGAGTGAAAGAAGTAACTTATAGATTAAATTTAAACAATTGCATATGTATTAAGAACTAATATATTTTAATGAAATGTATTTAAGAAAAATAAATTTATAACTTAACTTTATTATTAATTTTATAATAAGTCCTTCTAAGAAGATTATTGTAATTTGTTTCAAATACAAAAAGGTATGCAATACTGTACATTCTATGAAAACATACTGATAACTTTTTTCATATTTCAAACTTTTGGTTTATGGAAATAAATTTTCTTTGAAAATATAATTATTACACTTTCACGGTTTTCTTTTGCATAATTTATTCATTTTGTTGTACAACATATGATTCTTTACACCAATGAATATATTAATTTTAGTCTTAATAACATGAAATTTTCTACAATCTTATGAGATATCAAAATATCTTTTATCGTTATTGATAGTAACATTTATTGTTCCATAAAATATAATTCTTCTTACTGAAAAATATCAACATTCGTTTTAACAATTTGTTAAATCTCTGATAAATGTATATAAAGTTATCAAAATAATGGATATAGTTGTTAATTGTAAGAAATTTGCTGAATTATAGTACAGGAATTATAAGATTATTTTTAGAGAAAGTTAGCAGCGTTTATCTTAATATAGTTTTTTTCAGCATTTTTTTAAAATTTAAGATTTCCTATAAACTTATAATGAGTTATCAAAACAGATGATAGCTATTAATTTGTAAAACATATATTTATTATTTTACTGAATAAATTTTTCTTATATGAATAAAATAAAATTAAAAAAATAGTCATTGCACTTTGAAATGTTATATGAATTTATAAAGAGATATCAAAATAGCACAAATATATAGTTATTAATTTTAAGGTATTCATTACTGAGTTCTCTATTATCAGTATTAATTCATGCATATATACATATATTAAATTAAATTATTTAATTAATTAATATATGTATTATAATTTTAATAAAATTAATCAAATACTAAATGAATAGTTATGCATGGAAAATACGAAATATAATAAACAGATGGAAAATATGTCCAATAGAGAGTTTAAAAGTTCAAAGAAAATAGAATAAAAGGAAAATGTAACGAAGTACCAATATATATATATATATATTGTTACTTCGTTACATTTTCCTTTTATTCTATTTTCTATTTATTATTCTTTTATTTTATTTTTTGAATGTTATATATATATATATATAAATGTGTGTGTGTGTTAGTATGTATATGTAGGTACATAATTACATTTTTTATAAACATTTAAGATAGACCATAATAGAAATTTTATAATTCATTCTTTTTTTTTTTAACAGAAAGAATGATTGATGTGTTATAATCTCTTAAAAACTATAAACTGTCCTCACTTAACGCTATTATTATCAACAGCTGATTGCTTTTTTGGTTGTGGAATTGGAAATTCTGATAGCATGTAACATATGAATGAAAACTATAGCTGCTAATCACAACTTTGATTTAAAAAAATAGCCGAATCTGAGCAATAAGGACCATTAGAAGAAAGCGAAACTAACGCATCGCGAAAATATAGATGACCATAATCCATGTGACTAATTAGCATTTACAGGTTTCTGTCAGAAAAAACTATCAAAAATAAATCTGTTGTATAGAAATAATTTCAAAACAAAGAGTATTTGTGTACCAAAAAATCTTATTACGAAATCCGAATGAAATTTCTAACTGTTAGTTTTTTACCTATTTAATGTAATATTAATAAGCCATTTGTAGAATATAAAACAAATATCTATTGATAAGTTAAGCATACCCAAAATTTGTTGCAATTTAGTAACTTTATTATGAACATATTTTGTTACAATCAACTTTTTATTACCAGATAAAAAGCAAACAACTACCATTACCATTCTTAACTTACATACATGCTTGCACACAGAGTTATCTATGAAAATAAGTAAAATAATATGTATAGAATCCATTGAATGATTGTTTACATTTTTCTTCAATATGACCTTTTTACCACTAAAACTAATTTCTTAAATTTGTCCTTTAGATTGTGAAAAATTGAAGCAGAATAGTTTGGACTCTATGTAGTTTATTGACTTATAATCATCACAGGAAATCAAGTAAATGGTAAGTGATTACCTAATAAGGAAAGAAAAAATCAATGATGCAAAAACAATTTCTCTCGAGCAACTATTATCATTTTCTTATGATGTAATTCATAAAATCCGTGTAAGTATTTTATAATTTCTCTTTTTCATATATTACTAAAGTTTTACATAAGTATGATTAGTAGAAATTAAATCTTTTATAAATATTTTTACTTTTATATTTTCCAATATTATTAAATACCTTAAATCTGATTAAAAGAGTTGTGGCCACTGTTTACATTTAATCTCATCATGAATGCAAAAACTTTCAGAATTTTATATGGTAAATTATATATGATATCATTTTAAACATAATTCGTAAAATTGATCTCTAAAACTCTTTCCATTTTTTTCATGATATGTAATGTAAAAACGAAAAACATTTACATTTTCAAAATAGTTAATCTCTGATTTCGACCAGTTTCATCATTAAGTTGGTAACGATTTAATTTTATTAGGTAAACAAGGAAGTTCCGGTCGTTTTCGTGTTGCCATTAAATGAAGCTAAAATAAGTATGCAAATTAGTGTATGAAGTGGTTAAGACAATGATCAGTTGAGAATAGGCATATCCGTCGTTATAAAAGCGGGTTCACCGGGCACATTCATCAATCATAACTCAATAAATAACTAAAAGAAATGGGCGTGCCGAAAGAGCTCGTTCTATTTGTTTGCTTAAATATTTCAAAGAGCTGCTGCATCAAGTCGCCGAATATGACAAGCTTTTGGGGATGGTGCTGTGAATGAAAGTACAGAAAAGCATTGGATTCACAAATTCAGGTCGGAATATTTGTTCTTCTGTGATGAAGCTGATGTCTGGTGGAATAATCATCAGATGGTTCACTATGAGCTGTTACCAACAGCTCAGACAGTCATAGAGGACCTGTACTCACAGCAATTGGGATGTGCACAACAGGCATTACAACAGAAAAAGCAAGCACTGGTTAATCACAATAGTGTGTTGTTCTTGGCCAACTATGTGAGGTAGCATGTCGCACAGGTGGTCAGGAATTCCATTCAGAGTGTCTTGGTTGGGAGACTTTGTGCCCTCCTCCGTTTAATATCCATCACCAATGAAGCAGACCTGCGCCAAACACTTACGAACTTTGCATCCAAAACCACTAAGTTTTACCACAAGGGGATTGCACAATTGGAGACACGTTGGCAGAAGGTGCTAGATGCCAGTGGTGATTACTTCGAGGACTAAAATTAGGCTACACTTTCAGTAGGTCATGTTTTTTTGGGTTATTAAAAACCTCAAGAGCTATCTTGTTTACCTTGTATTATAAAAATGATGAATAATATAGTCGTCTATTTCAACATTTTATTTTAAATATATTATTTTAAAGCAAAGAAGTAGGTTAAAAGTTTTGTTGGAACATTATCAGACTTTATCAAAGAATCAAGCTCAGATACCAAAAGTTTATATATTACCGTAATATTCGATATCTTGTGCAGAAAAAAATGGATATTTACTTAGCATTCACTGTTTCATTTTATATATACAATTCTATACAACTTAGGAGTCAGTAATTGTGATAATGAATATCAGAAAATCAAATATTGCTTTTCTATTTTATCATAGCTTTCTCTCATTACAATTATAATTAGGAATGCAGTTAACCTATTTTTTATACGTGATTCTTCGGGTATGGAGATACTTGTCAAGCATACCAGTGCATCTTGTCAATTCAAATTTATATACAGATCAAAGAATGTCATGAAAAAAAAAACTTTAACTGCTTTTTCTGCGTGAATTAAAATTTTAAATCAAATCTCATGATCATTATGCAGTTAATAGCAATGAAAATAAGAAAATTTGTGAAAATATTATGATTTATTTATGTTATAGATTTCTTCATTGCATTTTTAAGTTCTTAGATTATTAAAAATTACATTGTATTTTTAACAATTTTGATTTTTTTTTCCTTGATATATGATTGTACTTTTTTAATTTTAAATTTAATTGCGATTTACTAGTAGTTTAATTTATATAATTTTATTGCCTATGATTTAAATGAATTAAAATTAAAAAGCTTGTTAATTATAAAGTTGTACATTACTAACTTTTTTTAATTTAAGAGATGGACTTAGTTTTATTAACTGCTTTACTATTATTTTTAATACAAGGATTAATTTAGTCCACAGACGTCTGAACATTCAACATTTTATTTTCTTCAGAAAATTGGATCCATTGTTTTGAGGTCGGAGGATTAAGAAGGCCATGCCAAAAATTCACATAGCTCCAATCGACATAGCTCCAGTACCTTCAGTATTAGCTAATCTATCGTGTGAAATATGGCATTCAAAAGTATCTGGTCATTCCGTAAAAGTGTGTTGAGTCTTCATCCTTCATAAACTGCATATCTTCTACAATATAATGCTAAACAGCAATTAAAATAAACAGTGAAACACTTGCTCCAAGAAGATACAGTGTGCTGCGAAAGTGAAATGGTATGGCAAGACGTAGGACCTGCTATTTTATCACCAAAAAGTTCTCTTATTTGTTAAAATGATACAAGGATTTGAGGTGAAGGTGACGTGACGCTATTTGATCACCAAAAAGTTCTCTTATTTGTTAAAATGATACAAGGATTTGAGGTGAAGGTGACGTGACGCTATTTTATCACCAAAAAGTTCTCTTATTTGTTAAAATGATACAAGGATTTGAGGTGAAGGTGACGTGACGCTATTTTATCACCAAAAAGTTCTCTTATTTGTTAAAATGATACAAAGATTTGAGGTGAAGGTGATGTGACGCTATTTTATCACCAAAAAGTTCTCTTATTTGTTAAAATGATACAAGGATTTGAGGTGATGGTGATGTGACACTATTTTATCACCAAAAAGTTCTCTTATTTGTTAAAATGATTCAAGGATTTGAGGTGAAGATGATGTGTTAAAAGTCGAATCCTCGAACTGTTGAAGTAAAATTAACAGCACTAATAACTCTTTCTATAGTATTAGAATAAAAAATTATCATTGTTAGATCTTCAATAAATCATTTTTCCATGAAAAACTATTATTTATTTCTTTATTTTATTTGTTTCAAACCTGTGACATTTTTGAAAAAAATATTTTTGTCTTAAATTTTCTAATTACTACAATACCTTAAAAAACAATTAATCTTTAAACTTTAAGCAAATTATCATAAAAACAATTGATAGTATACGATTTCAATATAACATTCACTTGCGTGAACATTCATCAATCTAGAATTGTGAAAGGAAGTGTTTCACATAAACCAACAATAGAATCGCAATTTCTTATTGATTCACTGTTCTGTTATGCAACTGTTATGAAATATTGCCATCATCACGCAAACAGTTACCTGAAAAGCAAGTAAAAATGTTACAGAATGCGGAAAAGATCGTAATACACAGAGGACGTCTCATTAATCGAATTACATTCCCGAAAAATGAAAGTAAAGGAACAGAAAGGGACTAATATATCATTAGTAATATTTTGTATATCAAATTACTGTTTAATATTTTATATAATCATTCAAAGATAAAAAATTAACAAATAAGCATGAATATTGAAATTTCAATATTGCATATTTTTCTTATCACGCTAAACGACTTATCACCATTTTGTACATTAAACACAATTTAATTGCAAAGTTTTAGTATAGTATTCATCTCACATTTAGCGTAATTTACTGATAATAGAGAAACTGTAGGTATTCTTACCTAATAAGAGAAAGATAATCGAAATAATATTATATCATGTATTACATACGTAGGATGAAGAAATTACAAACAATTTACGAAAACTAAAAGATTTATGAATATTTTTTGGATTATTTTAAATAAATCTCTTACTAGTCCAAATATGTTATAAATTCTCTAAGGAATATAAAATAATAACTATTTTAATTCCGCTCTGTATCAGTTTTTTAAAGTTATACTAAATAGTTTAAATACATAGCTTAACGATTATAGATATTTTTCAATCGATTATTTTCATACTTCATCGATTAGATTTCTTAGAAAAACGATTGCCAGTATTGTAATTAGTAGCTTATTAAGTGACATGTAATGTGAATTATAAATTATTTACTTCAGCATTGTTTATTTTTGTTTCTCCATTATTAATTTTTTGGACATATATTATTATATACATTAATTTTAATGTAAAAACAAAATGTCATATTTATTTGTATTCCCCTAAACAAAAGTAAAATGATTTATTTTGATTCCTTTGCCTTTAAAGTATTAACAATGGTTCGTTTTACGATCTTACGTGTGATATGACTTTTATAACTATTTTAAAATTTGCGAACATATATTGCATTTTTCAAATTTTGTTATTATTTCATACAATAAAAAAAAAAAAAAACATTGTATTTTACCTTTTAAAATTATACTGTTTTCATCAATAAAGCTAAACCTAAACAAGATTTAACTATACAAATGATTTTATTGATTCAATAATCGTTAATACAATTTATCAAGCATTTTGAAATCACAACTTTTATTTAAAAAACATTACTAATTCTCTCTGAATTTTCGTCATTATGTGCAAATTTTTCAGTAACTTTTTGACGAAATCTTTATTTAGATATTTTTTTTACTTCCGATGGCCAAGCAAATTGCAAAGATCTAGATAGTTACAAAAAGTAAACTACAGAAAATAGAATGAAGTCATTTCAGTAAGGAGTTATCTTGGCTCTCAATATCTCGCTTCCTCCGTTGAGCAGGAAAGAGCCCCACAAAGGGGCAGATGATCCCTGTCCATTACTTCTCCCAGAGCCGTAGAGTGGGCAGGCAGGAACAGTATGAATGCCTAAGCGTTTCAAATGAGAGGCTAGGCAGTCATGTCCTATTTATAGACGAAAGGTAGCAAATGCATTTCGTCTTGGTAAATCAGGAATAAGAGAGAGTTCTAATTTACTCCAACTTTTCTGTGCTATACAAGTCTGTAGATCTCGTGAAGCATTAGAAGCAAGTAGATGCTTTAGAAACAGTTGACTTTAAAAAACTCAATGATTCCCCTTTTTACTGACGGGTCCCAGTTTGTTCAGATAAAAATGCATACCAAATTTTATGATACAAGCTATTAAATGCGGCTACCTGATTAAAAAATAAAAATATATGCAAAAATATCAAATAAGGAAATAATAATAGTAAGACATAAAAAATACATTTTCCAGTTCTTTTCTATTTAAAAAATTGATTTCTTTTCTTAACCTTCTATTTTTCCAATTTTCCTTAAATGGCATTATACACGTAAATCTTATGAGAAAAAAACACTTAAGATAATAAGATACATTCATTACATTTTACAAAAAGTTCGATAAAATTCTCAGATATCTCAAAGAAAATTTTATAGCAAAATTTTTTATCAATTTTCACATAGACGATATAATGTTTCTTACATTTGTCTTGTTTTACATGCATATTTTAAGTTTATTTTAAAAAAGCTTTAATTTAAAATCTGATATAGGGAAATATAAATAAATTTTACAACATTTTCTTTCTTATAATTCAATAAAGCAATAATTTATTATCAGTTACAATTTAGTATTATAGTCAGAAATCAAAAAAATTGTGCATATAAAAAGCAATATATAAATATTAATTTTTATTCTGAATATTTTTATATGTATGCCTTGATTAAGGAAAAGTGATAAAAAGCATTGTTAAATTTATATAATTAAAAAAATTCTTTTAAAATCATCATTTTACACTCCCGGAAACATTTAGGATGAATCACTTAAAAAATAGCCAAATCAATCGAAAGAAACTATGTTATTGATAGCAAAATGCCATCTCTATGGTGCGAGTCATAAGCTCAGCATTCATAAATTAATAGCAAATTTAAGTTTAAATCTTATAAAAATAATCAAATTTAAGTTTAAATCTTATAATAAGTTTAAACCTTATAAAAATAATCAAGAAAGAAAGAGCGGGGAAAAGATAAAATGAAATCTGCAGCCACTAAGGCACACACAATTGCTTTTGACTTTAAAAGAACAGTTATCTGAAAATAATGTAAAAATCAATCAATAATGGGTTTAACAGAAATTAAAATGATTATTCTTTGTGATTGAAAATTATATATCTAAAAAAATTGGCAATAATAGTTAGAAATTTAGCAGTCTATCTAAGCAAAAAGAACTTAGTTTTTATAAAGACAAATAAAATGAAGTTGAAGTGAGTAGTTTTTATAAAACGAGGATTAGTTTTTTCTTTATAAAATGTAAGACAAATATTTTACTTTCTTACATTTCATTTAAAAAATCTGTTTAAAAACAATAATCATTTACCATAAAGTATACGTAAAAAATCACACTATTTACTTTTCCATGTAAAATAATATCAGTTTTCTACAATTTGTGATTTCATAATGGAAATTCTAATATCTCAAACCTTAGAGTGTATAGATTTAAAATACAAATAAAGGCAATCATGAAAGTTCTTGCCATTTTTATGGCAAGAGCTATCCATTTTTATTGTAAGAACTATCCATTTTCCATTTTTATGGCCTATAAGAACAAGACCTACTGAAAGTGTAGCCTATTGTTAATTCTCGAAATATTCACTATCGGCATTTAGCATCTTCTGCCATCGAGCCTCCAATTGTGCAATTCCCTTGGGATAAAACTATGAGGTTTTGTACTCAAAGAGGTCCGTGAGTGCTTGGTGAAAGTCGGGCTCATTGGTGAAGAACTATCCACGAAGATGTTTATCCAGGTAAGGTATTAATCAGATTATGTAATATCAGGTGAGTAAGGATACGGCACAAAATCTCCCATCCAAGTCACGTTATGTAATTCCTAACCACCTGCGTGATATGCGGCGTCGTGTTATCAGATAACAACAAGAGTACACACTTGAGATTAAATATGTGCAAGCTTCTTCTGGGTCAATTCCTGTTACACCCAATTCAATTACTGTGAGCTTAAGTCCACAGTGACTATTTGGTCCATTGATATCAGCTCATAGTGAACCGATTGGCAATTATCCCACCAGACATCAGTTTCATCACAGACTGACAAATCTGCCTACTTGAATTTTGAAACAAATGCCTTGCTGTAAGCTCATTCACAGCACTACCCCCAAAAGCTTGACACATTTGGTGACTTCTTACAGTAGCTTATAACCCTTCTTAGAAGAAGTAAAGCAAACACAGAACTGAATGAACTCCTCTGACACGATCGTTTCTTTTAACTACTGTATGATTTACGATTGATGAATGTGCAGATTGGACCTTTTTGCGACTAATATTCCTACTCTCGACTTACCCATTGTCTCACCCACATGATACACTAATATGCATTCTTACTCTCACTTCATTGAATGACAAAGCGAAAAGCTTTCTCATTTACCTTATATTTTCAGTATCTCAGTGATCAGCAAAATATCTACTGAACTAACATTGGATGTTTTTAATTTATTTTAACTGTTTAACAATCGTTATAATTAATTAGAAACAACAGTAATATTTAATCAGATTCTTAAAGGAATCATTAAGAGAATTTTATGCAAATGTAAAGATAAAAATAATAAAAAATATTCAATATTTAAAGAAAAAATAAAAATTTAAGCTAATATCTGAAAGAGCTAAAAGAAAATCAATAACTTTTGGATATAATAATCAATTTATTAAATATTGAATTTTCAACCAATAATGATAAAACATTCACTTGATTAATAAATTTGATACATTTGGGAATACATCAAACCGGTGTCTATAAATAATACAATCTTCCTGACCGCCTATGATTACGTAGAATTCTTAGGAATTTTAATAATAGTAGATTTTACAAGACGCATCATCTGAGTCACGAATTATAATTTTTCAGTTCACAAATACCATCACAACGTACCCTTTTTAAATTGCATTTAATTTTAAAATCAAATCAGTTAATTTTAATAACTTGCCTATTCGGCAACTTAGACTTTAGCAATAAGTTAAAAACAAAGAAACTCACTAAAATTTGCTTAGTGAAAAGAGCAAGGGAAAAAAAATATTTCATTCATTTTTGAAATTATTTTCATCATTAGCTAATCCTTTACGTTTCCTATTGAAATAAAATTTAAGTAATTAAGCAACTGGCATTATTTAATTTCTGTTTCTACATAAAATTTGGCTTGAAATTGTTTTTCTTCAGTATGACATGTTTTTGACGCATTTTTTGAAAGATTATAATGAATGATTTCGACAGTAAGAGAAAAAGAATTCCTTTGCCAAAATTATAGATGATTATATTAAGATATTACCACTATTTCTGAAGACAGAATAAATAAGATCAATAATAACAGATATCCGTGGAATAAATAAGTTGTGATATTGTAGAGAGAAATGCTGCTGCCATACTCTTACAATATAAAGATTTCTTAAAAGATAGGAAATTAAGAAATGTGTGTAAAGAATAGTCCTATTGTTAAGAAAACACAAATATATTATTTTTGAAAAGGTAGTTATAAGTTTAGATTTCTATTTTGCTATAATTGAATGTCTATAAAGTCTATTTTTAGATTAAAAAAAATATTCTTTTATTATTTTTTATTACTACTTGGTACAACACAATTTTAAATCAATTTTAAAGTATAAATATATTAAAGGGAATTGTTTTTAGTGATATGTCATTTACAAAATAATCATTGCCACGAATAGAAGATACTTTTTATCTAAGAATATTATTTATAGACATTAATTTATAACGAAACAAAAATTTTAATTTATAATCACCACTCATCCCTTTTCTCTTCTTATTTTTTCTAGTAATAAATAGGAGAATCTTTTTATTTTCTTTACGATAACAAGATTGAGAATATAGATGATAAAAGGTATTAAATTAATCTGTATGTTTAAACATTTGTTCTTAAATATCTTATATTTATATAACGTCTGTGAAAAGTTGTTAAAATTCATCGAAATTTTACCCAAGATACTTTTAAAGAAGTTGAAATAAAAATTATACACACAAAACTTATTTACTGTCAAAATAATGAATTCGCTTTTATAGATAATCAATTTATTTTTGACTTGTAAATAATAATCAAATCCTTATTAGGTACATTGAAACAACTACAAAAATGTTCAGCAATTATTTACAATCTGTACGTATTATATAGTTTACAGGTTTCTTTCTTTCTTATTTTTTTTTTTTTTTTTCTGCCTTAATTCTCTTTCTCACATTTTTCAACATTTTGAGGTATCTTGAAATATTAGTATATTTAAAATGTTATTTTCAAATAAACTCTTCACTCTATTTCAATTTCCTTAGTATCTTTGTTTAAAAATAATTTTTAATAGCTCTATTGTATGGAAATATTTGAGAACATCATAAAAAGCTTCTTCCACATTTTTTAAAACTGTGTATTATTATGAATATCATTGACAAATGAATAAACTCGAATATTTCTATGACAAATGCTTTCATACTTGTTTATTTTAAATATTTTTTTAAAAAATATTTTGTCATACATTATTAAAAAAAAAGACTCTTCTAATCTAATTGGGAAATTCCTTGTTGTGTCATTGGGAGAAAGTTTTATATCCGACTTAGTTGGAGATTCATCGTGTTCACTTATAGTGGATAAAGCATGAAAAATAAATTTTAGGCGTAATATTCTCGAATTGAACTGATATCCTCGTGAGTGGCTATTCAATTATAGAGGTCTTCTGCTTCCACAACCTCGAAGCTATCAGCAACAATCTGGATAAAAATGGCATACCTTTTAATGGTTTTCTGTACAAATAACCTTTAATTTTATTATTTTCAGTATCTATTGGCTTAAGCGAAATAGCAGAGCATTAGCAAATCTTAATGCATAAAATTATATATCATACAGACTCATTTGATTAATTATATTAAAAACATGGTGTACTGCTTCAGTGATTCTTTAGTAAAATATTCAAATTAAGACTTTTTTTGGTTAAAACATTAGCATTATTATTTACAATAATTTAAATAGAAAATTATCAATAATTGATTTAAAAATTAAAGCCTACACTTTCACTCACTAAAAAAATTCAATTGAGCTTTTATCTCTGTATTGATATCAAAAAGTCTAGATTATTACTTTGCGTTACTTACAAACTTTAACTTAAACTTTGTAAATATTGGGATTCTAAATCTACAGATTTCATGGCTCAACATTGTTTATCTGTATTGAAAACATTTTGGATGATACCATATAAATTGGGTTTAATTCATAAGCTTTTATGCAGGATTAACCATTTCCGCTTTATCTTAAAAACTAATTATAAAAAAATAAACCATTCACAGCCAGCTTATGAGTTGCTTTATTTGGTAATTTTATAACTTATCAGTTATAAGTACTCTAAATTAGGAATTACCTATAATATAAAACCTCAGAGAGAGAGAGAGAGAAGCGATCAAAAATTATTGAATATCACACAATTTTACATATATGAAAAGAAAGACAACATAATAAAATATTAAAAGCTTTTATTAATGGGGTGACGTGGGTTTAGTAATAAAAAATTTGGTAATGAAAAATAATAAAAAAATCATAAAAATAATAAAAATAATAATAGAAAATTTAATAATAAAAATCGTTCATGTAAACAAATATTATTTGAATTTAATTTGAGAGAAAACAAAAAGACAAATATTAATAACTTTTTCATCAATTTTATAGATTACTTACTTCAACATCAGAACTAAAGCTTGATTTCATAAAAATTACTGTCCCATCAGGTGACAGAATATTATTTTTTCATTCACTGCATTTACTTTCTGTCATTTATGTAACACCTCATGCGAATAAAGCCTCGTTATATTTAAATTTCTCTTACGATTTCTTGTGATTGATTATTTTATTTTCTGGGTTAATAACATATAAATCCAATGCAGCTTTGTGGGTGATAACTTATTTTGTTGTACTGTTGCAGAAATTCTCCGTTACATAAAATTTTATTAGCAACTTGAGTACAGAAATTTTTTGGTGCTTAAAATAGATTTTCTTGTATTCAAAATGGAATTTTTTCCCCTAAATTCATTTACTTAAAATGATTCATCAAAAATTATTCCTGCTATAAAACAATGATGAATATAATACAATATTTTTACACAAGTAAAAAAAAAGTTTTCTTCACCAGTGAAATAATTATTTTAATTTCGCATCAAGATATTTGATAAATAAATTTTGATTCACATCTGCTTATATTTTATATTATTTAGTTGCATTTGTTTCGAATTGTGAGTGTATGAAAAAAAAAGCCGAATATTACATGAGACTACTTTATGAATTATTCAATGTAAAAATGTATATTGTAAAATCCATTTGCATTTTA
Source organism: Latrodectus elegans (assembly GCA_030067965.1). Classification (NCBI taxonomy): domain Eukaryota; kingdom Metazoa; phylum Arthropoda; class Arachnida; order Araneae; family Theridiidae; genus Latrodectus; species Latrodectus elegans. Next base: position 115,935,976 of record CM057814.1, read on the forward strand.
GCATTTTTAGGAATATAAAATGCAAAATTATAAGTAGATTTTGGTTGTAAGAGACAAAGGATTTTTTTACCCTAATATTCAATCTTATATTTAATTCTAAATATTACTTTAAAAACTTGTGTATTTAACAAGTAGTTCATTGTGCTTCACAATAGATCACAAAAAAAAAAAAAACGTCTTACCAAATTCTACTGTAGTTTCATTGAAATTTTCTATATTTTCTGAGCAGATAAATCATAAATAGATATAATTTTTTAATGTTTTTTCTTGGAAGGAAAAAGAGCAAAATTTTGCAAAATAAATAAAGTAAAAAAAATTAAATAAATAAATAAATCTAGACTATATACAAAGAAGTGTGACACCTACACTAAATTATTTGGTACTTTTAAAAGTTATAAAAAATAATTTAAAAACATACCTTAGAAAAATAAACTGAAATTATAGAATGAATAAATTTTAATTTTAGCTAAAAACGAATCTTTTTTAATTTCCCATATAACAAAATCTTAAGACATATTTTTCCTAGTGAATTACTATCTTTCTCAGCTTTTGTATTGCTGGACAAGTATTGATTTTGATTGATACAGGAATTTTTTTGATATATATGTAAGTAATCTCTCTCTCTCTCTCTCTTATGTATTTCTAAAACTGCAACTTATATCATTGTTGCTATCTCAATATGTCCTTTCTTAAATAAAATTAAATAAAAATTTGCATCATTATTAGCTTTCGAATGCGTATCAAAATATATCTAGTTTAATCCTACAAACACAATTTAATAATATAACTTAAATACAAATAGATACATATTGTGGGTTATAAACCAATAATAAAAAGTTAACAAAAGTGGAAGTAATAATAAAATGTTCATGACTTAAAAAAACTCATAGCTTTTCAAGTTGAAACTTTATCAAGTCTTTTTCCAATTCTTAAGGAAGATTAACAGAAAATCTAGAATATGACCTGGGTTATCTCATCAATGTTTTCTTTCCCTACTTTATTCAAAATTTAAATATTTGAATTTTATTCGCAGTTTATCTATATACTGAAAATTTGTTTTTAGGATTTAAGTTACCTATGAAAAATCTTGCTTAGATTTTTTAATATAACGTAAAACTCAGATGTAAGTGTTAACACAGTATACTTTTCTTATGAATAACTTTCCAACTCTTGTTTGCATGTCTTACAGTATGAACGAAATAAATGCATTTCCTTATAAAACTTTTGCCTGAGTGTACTGAATTTTTGTCGTCTGCTACACAATTCCTAAGTTCTACTCCTACTTAGAACATGATTGTTTGTTGTGAAACTTACATTGAAAATAAAAATATTCAAGAGCAGAAAGAGACAGAGAGATAATGCATACATTCAAAGAAATATGCTGAACTGCATTAATGTTCCGATTCTTCTTATTGATTGATATATATACATATATATGTGTGTGTGTGTGTGTGTGTGCGTGTGTGCGTGTGTGCGTGTGTGTGTGTGTGTGTATAAGCTAATTATAAATAAGTAGCCAAAAATTTAATATAAACATCCATGAAACGAAAATGTGTAATATGTGATATATAAAATAAAAAAAAAACTGTGTAAGTATATTATTTAGTCGAGTTCTGCTACTTTTTGCTCACGAAAGCAAAATTTCATCAGAAAAAACGATTTAAAGTGAGTTTTGAATTACTATAAGCATTTTAGCTTGATGTAAGAATCAAACCTATGAAAAATTAAACTGAAAACCAGAGCACATTAGTCATTTAATTGGCCAATTAGACTTACTAGCTTAGTGAATGGTTCTCAGATATTCAAGTGCTATAATTTACACTCAGATAAATTATTTTATAATCAATACTATCAAGTATTGTAATTAAATCAGTTAAAATTTATTTAATTTTAAAATATATATTAGTGTTTATGTGCTTATTAAAATTTGATTATAAATATAAAGTTACATCCTTTTTTTCATTCTTAGACCAAAAAATAAATAAATAAAAATAATATATTTGGTTTTTAAGTAATCAAAATTTTAACTAAATGTAAAAATAAAAAATAAATTCCTGAAGTTTATATATGCTGGAAACATATTTCTATTGTATGATTTTCTACAATTAATTATTTAATATTAATGCTTCAGTATATTGAATCAAATGATACCTTTCAAGAAATGATTCGATGTTCATTTATTATTGTAAAAATTTCAACTTTAAATCCTTACAAGTTGAACTGACAAACTTATTTATGAAAACAATCAACCATTGAGTGTTTATATTGGTTTTAATAAATGAAAGTAATAAGAATTTTTCTTAAGAGTAATTAAATAAGCAACAATCATATAAGTTAATGAAACTAAACTTTCTAGTGTTTTTATTATTTTGTACTTTGTATAAAACAATTGAAACTAATTAAAAAACAAATCATTATGAAATTAAAACTATAAAAGAGTTATAAATCTGATGATCCAGCTCAAATCAACAAGCTTTCATGGTTTTTCTAGTTTTGTCATTGTCACCAACCACAGAAGTTGAAGTCTACATTTTGGGAAAGCAGTCAGCAAGCATTTGAAACATGTTTGTGAGCAAGCGTTGAAAAGAATGGAAAAATGCGTGAAGGACCACACAAATATCGTTTCATTCACTTATAACCAGTAGTGGAAAGGAAACAAGAAGTGATTGTTAGGGTCTATAGAGTGCACGGAGTCTATTACTTTTATGCGCGGTCTACCGCGTTGACAACGGCGTCCTCTTCTCCCCCTTTCTTCCCTTTCCTTGGGGCTCTATTCAATAGAGCTGATATTATTAGGTGGGTAATGGGCCGCATAGTGTAGGGACTTTCAAAATAAAAAAAAATCGTTTTCCTCCCCCTGCTTTCGTTTTCTATAAGCCATAGACCTCTACTAGTGCCTCCTCCTTTACCATCTCCTTGGTCTTGATTTCATTAATCTCAGCTTTTTCTTGGGCCGTGGAGACGTTCAGATATTGTGTATTGTAAATCCCTCACGATGTTTATAAGAAAAACCTGCCTGGCAGAAACCTGGAGAACAGAGACGGAATTATAACAGATCACTTCCTGCCTGTGGTTCAGCGATATGAAATAGGTTTGGAAGAATGTTGTCATTCTTCATAGGAGTTACAGAGGCTGAATCGCAAAGGGAACTTAAGGAAGCCAGAAGTTATTGCGGATCAAATTTCATTCACAAAGCAAGTTCTATTCATAGATTTATGATATATATATATATATATATATATATATATATATATATATATATATATATATATATATATATATATATATATATATATATAAACAAATGACAACAAAACGTTTATAATTTGATTCTTATTTTAAATTAACTAAATTTCCAATTGTATACGAAGCTTATACTCTTATGCTATGAAGAATAACAATGAAATGCGTTTATTCTGAACTAAGAGTATATAAGACAAATTATGAGGTATAATGTCTCACAATTTGAGTTTATGTTATTTTAATCAACAACATGATTAGCAAACGCTTTTATTTGATATTACAAATATATATATATATATATATATTACAAAATTACACGGATGAAGAATCAAAATACAAATATAGGAAAAACGTAATCATTTACTTTGCGCCAAGGCATCAAAAGGTAAAAGTAAATTTACCAAAAATAGACAAAAAACAAAATCTTCAAATGTAAAGTAAACTATGGAAATACAAACATTAAAAGCAGAAAAGAACTTTCATAAAGCACAACTGAAACTGAAATTTAACTTTAATATAAAGATGAAATTCAGGAACATACAGATGGAATTAAGTACCAATTTGGTCAGATTCATCTTAGTGTAACGGGCGCAAAAGCATAATTTTGACGATTTTTCTTTACCATTGCTGAAAAGCGAAACTTTTATGTTAATGTGGTCAAAGTCTCTTGCTAAAGCTGACCATATATTGCCATTTAATTCAATTTTTTCCCATTTTGTTTTGCATATTAAATTTGAATTTCGATTTCATTTGTACTTCATTGTTTTTTTTCCTTTATTTCCTCATATTTGAATTGTTATCGTGTACATTAAATTTGAAGATCTTCACTTTTTTCAAAAAATTTCTTTAAAAGTGACATGAGAAAATATTTTTTAATAGGTAACATTCTACAGAGTTATATTATACATTCAAAGCTATATATACTGCAAAAATTTGTGATGAAAATTTTTTTTAACATTGACATCTTTTAAGAGATAATTTCCCACGTCAGTTCGAAATTGTGGAAAGTCTGAAAAGTCGATCAATGAAGTATTTATTGATAAGCTTCAGATGTAATTTTAAAGTGTGAATATATTAAATAGTTTAAAAATCGCTATACTAATTTATCAATGTAAATCAGTCATTAAAAATTATGTACTGAAATATTTAAATATTTATTAAGTACTTGTAAATGTTTAATTTTATTGAAATATAAAGCATAAATAAACCAGAAATACTAAAAGCATTATACTCAAATTATCAAGTAATTCATTAACAAGTATTACAAATAATAGTGTCTGACTATCGTATATGATTTAATATTACCTACTGAATTTAAAACCTTACTTCTTATATTGAATCCAATGCTTTTATTCTTTTAAAAATTGGTATTATTGAAATATAATTTACAAGCAAATATCTTATTTGTAACGCATAAAAATATCAAATTTCTAACGCTAAAAAAAAGTCACAAAACATAGTTTTTTTTCTAAAGTATTTTAAAATTCACTTTCAATAATTCAAAAAACGTTTTAAACTTCATTTTCAATAATTTTTCCTGAATCACGGGATCAATGATTCACTTGAATCTCATGGTAACATCAGTGTCGTTCTCCAACTACGTGAAGATGTTTGTTTCTTTTCAGGTGCCAGCTTATCTTCAATTCATCCACATCTAGTTACCAGGCTCCAGCAAGTCAGGGGTTGAAAAAAAAAATGGTCTCGTTGAAAATCCGCTAAAATTACCGTTAATCGTATGTCGCGAAAGCGAACTTGGCGTTCCGGGTCTATAACGGGGGTGGAATCATCAGTCCATTCGTCTTCCACTCAACCCGAGATTGATGCTAGACGGACGACCGGGCCTTTGTCGGCTCCGATTCGTTTTATTAACCCCAGTGAAAGGGTGTAGGGCAGTGCAGCAATTAGGCAAGGTAAGTTCACATGTGTGTGTCGCCGCCGGCAAATCAGCATCCGGTCAGACGGCGGTGGGTACATTGGCGACCTGTTGAGAAATAAGAATTTAGTGGTATTTATTACTTAGAGGATGATAAACGAAAAGAGTTATACGAAAGTTTCTGTTTTGTTTGAAATGAAAAAAGTTATATTTTATATTTCATAATATATTAAAGTTTAAATTAAAGCAAACTTTTATAAGTTAATTAGTGATATATTTTTTATTCATGAAATTCAAACAAAACTCGAGTACCACAACATATGCCACGAGACTATAAAACCATTTGCAAGACAACAATAAAAGAACTAAAAGTTTAAAAGATAATTTTTTGTAAAATAACAATCGTTTCAATACTCATCAAAAGATAAGGAAAAGAACTAACAAATGGAGAAACATTTAATTTGGTTCTAAAAATCATTCTGGCATTTGCAAGCAACTTGCAGTGAATTAAAACGTATTCAGTATTTTCCACGGTGTTGCCAACAAACACAAAGAGTTCTCTATCCGCGTTATTAAAACAAATAATCTATTTGTTTTAATACCAAATGGTCATAATGACGGCTGGTTTTATTGAATTAATTTTGGAATTGCAAATAATTGCTTTTTTTTATTTGACATCATACAGAGCATATTGGAAACGATTATAAATTTTAATTACCAAGAAATGAAACGATGATTTTTTCATAATTTAATTCTCAACGTTGGTGAAATATGTAAATTCGCTAAGGTTGTAATTTGCTTTAGGGATTTTACACTAAAAAATGCCAGCGTTCACCAATCATACAGGCTGTCGTGAATGAGATAATGAAAAGAAAAAAATAGAATTGCATATAATTGATTATTTTGTCATAATAACACTCACAAATATAATCTAAATTATAATGTTTAATCAAATTAGGAAAAGATAAAGATAAAATTATTGCAAAAGAAGTAACTGAATCATTATAAAATCTAAAAAAAAAAAAAAAAAAAAAAAAAAAAAACATTTTTGACAATTGATAAAATTATTCTAAAAGTCAAAATTATAAATTTTATTTTTAAAAATTAACAATACTTTTAAAAATTGCTTAATTACTTAAAAAGGTTTTAAATATTTGAGGTCAATTTTTAATTTTCTCTCTTGCATTATTTTATGTGTATGGTATTTTTATTTCTTTCCATTAGTTATAAATCTACTAAATTAATTTAAATTAATAGATTCCCTGGATTTAATTCTTTTAATTTCCTTATCCATATTAATTACCCAAAAAAGAGGAGTTATACTATAAGAAGCTTCATTACGTTTTATCATTTTCATGAAGGTTATAATACTAGATTTTATTTACTTATTAACATGTTTCATTAAAAAGAACTAGACTTAATTTGCGTAGATAAAATGGAGCTTTAATTACCATCCTTAACGAGAGCAAATTAAAAGACTTTCATTTTAATCGCTTTAGTCGTTAAGAAAAGACAAAAAATAAAACTGCAATCAGCAACATTTTTTACAAGAATTAAGCTTCTCTGTAATGCTTTATTTTAAGTGAATGCAGAATATTTTCCATGATCAATAACGAAGAATGACAGTTTTAGTCATTTTACAACTGCATCGATATTTCGCCCTTGATTCACACGTTTTTTTCATCTTTCTTATATGTACAAAATAAACATTTTTGGAAATAACTAACGATTGCAGTAAAATTCTGCTTATAGTTTGAAGATGACTTTTATATCAGTTTTCCCATTATAATACTGTTTAAATTAAGTTACAGGTCCAATAATGTGTAATATAACACATGCTCTTATATATATATATATATATATATATATATATATATATATATATATATATATATATATATATATATATATATATATATATATATATATATATATATATATATATATATATATAATTCCATGTGCAATAGTTTTAAATGTTGACTTTAAGAGATCTGAAATAATATAATAACAACAATAAATAATAACAATAATTTGACAATAACAACAAATAAAAGATATTATTTGTATAAACTTGATTAAAAATTATTAAATTTGCTTTGTAAAAATCTAAATTGTGGCAAGAGTCTTCTAAATTTATAATACATATGTCAAACTATTTTTTTTGAACAACGGCTTTTTTTATTTTTATTTTATTTATTTATTTTATTATTATTTCATTTTGGACAAATGAAATTAAAAATTTGTGATTGATTAACTTTCTAATTATAATTCTGAGTGAAATCAATTTTCCACAATTATAAATTTATATTTTTAACCTTTCATACTTTTTACATTCTTCATGGAATAAGAAATGATCAATAAATAAATAAATATACGCAAACTTCATGCTAGTAATAAATACATAAGATAAAATTAAATCTAATATCTTTCTTAACACATGTTGACTCATTGTTTGATTTATTTAACTAAGTTCTGGAGAAACAAGCACGGGAAATATATGGTGTGATCTGAAATCTTATGGGGTTATCTGAACTGGTGGGAATATCTTTAAAATGTTGTGATTACTACAACATTTTAAATGTGGGTTACAAATTTAATCAAATTTTAATATAAAATTTCTACTATTTATCTTTGACTAATAAGTTGTCAAAAAATAATTTATAAATGATTTTTTAATGTAATTTTTAAAATTTTGTGAACTGCTTTTGGTGACATGTTGTCAACAAATTATGATTTCCTTATATCAACAGCTCTACAAAAATTTTCGGCAGTTTTTTTCTAAAATAATCAAATCTTTTTTTATGAAGAATTTTTTACTTAAATAAAACTTTAAAATAATTTTTTGATAAAGTTATAACAACTTAGAGTTTCAAATTATATTTAATTTTGTTTTTATACAGAGAATTAATTTTATTAAATATATATTTGTAACATTTCTTTTAAAGAAAATATATTAAATCCAAGATAAAAATAGCTTCCACTTTTTAAATAGTATTTGCAGTCAATATTTACCTTATTATTTTCTTGACAATGACTGTTATCTTTATGATATCCGCGGATACATAATGAAATTATTGTGTTTGTTACGTTTGTTATTCAGAAGAATTTAAAGAATTTTGCATTTAAGAACTCCACGAAAAAAATGAATCAGTAATCCTAAATTCAAAGAATGATTGGTTCAGGTAACATGAAAGAAGTAACTAATATTTGTTGGTTTTATTTTATGTTTTGTCCAAAGTCTCATTCATTCGAAATATAATAAGCACAATATATATAATCTAGATTTATTATACTTTACTCCGAATTTTTTTTCAGAAAGCTTCTAGTATGCTTCATTACTTTTATGGTTTGTTTTTCTCTTAATGGTCACACAAAAATCCAAACCAAAGAGGAGATTCGAACCTATGAACTGTTGAAATGAAATCAAGAGTGATTACTGCTCGGCTGTCAGCTCGAGCACTAATTTAATTCCAATATTCAAGTGCTATAATTGTAATAGAATTTGGTGTAACTAGGAAAAATAAGTAATTTATATTAATAAATATTTGCATATGTTCTATTTTCTTTTAATTATATTTATTATAAAATAATATGATACTCTTTAAGCAATACATTTTCAATTCTCAATAAATAAACCCGTTACTCTTGAAGAAAAAAAATTAAAAATTAAAGAAAAACTGAGTTATCTTCTATTTTCTACCGATAAATTATGAAGTGTCTTATAATCATATAAATTAAGCAATTTTAGAAAAAAATTATACCTTCCTGCTTTACATCTTACATTTCATAACAACGAATCACAATATTAAAAATCTACCTCTTCCTTATCCTAAGTAATCAATAAATGTTCTGATTTCTAATGAATTATTGTTTCACCATGTCTCGATCATTATTTAGAATTGCGGTGGGATTAAAAAAAATAAATCATTTGTGAAGATAAAAATTATTTTCAATATCATTTACATTATTAAATAAATTTCTCCATTCCGAAAAAAAAGAGACTTCACCCATTTCACGAAGAGCTTACCACCACAGCAGCTGCAGTTCTCTGTTCTGCTCCCCGACAAAGTGATCCTATCCCCTTGCTATCCATTTATCTTCGTTAGCAACCCGAGGCACTGTTGTATTGAATGGTTTGACCGGTGGCAGTAATTATTTAGGCACACTTTATTACGCTCCATAGAGAAGTGAGTTCACAATGGGCCGTAATTTTTGCCTCATGTTTCGTGTAACATTTATGGAAAGCAAGACCAATCATCTCTGGGAAGTCGTGAAGAATCCTGCAAAATGACTCAATCAACGCCTTTGCAGGTCACAGTTTTTGTTTAGGTTTTTAAAGCCAACAGCACAACCTGTGAGCAACAATGGCAACAGCAATGAATGAATGAGTAGTGCATCATTTTAAAGAGATTTGTAATGATGTATTACTTAAAATAAAATATTAACTTGGAAAAAATTCTGACTGAAATATTTCACAAATATTCGACAAATACTGTTACAGTTATATATAAAAATTTTTAAATCTTAAAGTAATACATAAAAATTGTTAAGTTGATATTTCAAATATGTTTTGACTTGTCTATCACAATACTTTGAAAAGAAATACGTCGTAAAAATGTACTCAACATAAACACATTAATGTAAAATATAAAATGATTGAAACATTTTAAAAATATAGGTTTCAGATTTTCAAATAATTATATACAATTTGACAATATCTTTATGTGTTATCAAATTTCATTAATTACATGTTAATATCATAATTATACACCTGTATTAATAATTTAAAAATAAATGGACATTTCAAATTATCAAATTATAGCGTATAATTTGACAATACTACTTTGTGTGTTAACAAATTTCAGGGGTATCCTAGTATAAACTTTTTACAAGAACCAACTGATATATATATATATATATATATATATATATATATATATATATATATATATATATATATATATATATATATATATATATATATATATATATATATATATATATATATATATATATATATATATATCAAGGAATTTTGACAAATACATAGTTATTAAATATATCTCCATATTAAGAAAAAATGGAAATTGAAGAATTAATTATAAAGATTAATTTAAAATAAACCTTCTTACACCATTTAATTACCAAAAGAGGGATGCGCCAGTGTGAATTTTTTAAATGAAAACGCACACAACTCAATGTAAGTGGTAGAATGGAAAACAGAATTTTCAGTCGCATAGATAATGAGGATAATCTTGGTCTTGAAGGTCAAACGAACCCATCATTAAGTTTTCAAGGCATCGTTGCTTACAATATATCAATAACAGACAAAGCCTTGCCTTTACTAAGCTCAATTTTCAAATGAATTCCAGCCATGATACAAATTTCCAGCCAGACATGTTGCAAGTATTTTTGTATTACATGTAACAATAAAAGAACTACTCGAAATTCCATGCATACGCATTGAAGAACCAAACAACTGCAGAATCACTCATCGTCTAACTTAGCAAGAGGTATTCTACCCAACTCCCTAATTTATTGACATTTTATTGTTTGAAGCTTTGAATTCATCTATTAATCTGTGCTCATAACGTAAATACACGTCAAATCAAGTCTAAATACGTAAAACGGGAATCCAAATCTCTTGGGTAAGAATCAGCGTGGAAATTTGAGAATGAGATTACTGAAATCAAAATATATGGAACTATATAGCTACTAACTTAAACTTAAAACACTCCTAACTAACATTTCCTCGCTTCTCATTCATTCGTGGTTCTTCTTCAAATCTAAGAAATACGATCCTTAAAAAAATGAAAAATGCACGTTTACGAGTTCGCTTCACCCACATCTCGTGATAACTGGTATAACCGAGAAATTAGACGATGATACATTGATTAAATGTCTTATGGTATCTTCTTTTGTAACATTATGGATTTCTGAAATCCACGATTTCCATCTTCTGCTGTGGAAGAGAAGGACAATTCAATGTTTCTATGTGAATTCAATGATTTGGAATCTTCCACTGAAGAAATATTAAGGATAAATTGAGAGCAATAAAGAATTTTCCTTTTAAATAATATTTACAAAGATTCAAAGTCATAATGAAAGTGTTATAGAACAAAACAATGCAACTCTGAAAAGATCTAGAAACTCCAGCCATTTAAATCTTCGATTCCGACACAAAATAGTAAATTGTATGAATAAAGCTTTAAGTCACTTAACCAAGTGTGTTTATAAGTTAAATAAACATTACTATTTATTTAGATGAAACACCTACGAATGAAACACGTATTAAATGAAGCACATACAAATGAAATGATAGCAAATTTTTGTTTACAATTAAAAATATTCCTGAACATTTAGAATTGTAAATATTGAATAATTATCAAATGTTACAAATAATCAAGATTCAAGGTAAATTCATTGTTAAATTGTCCAAAAATTATTAACTAAGAACTTTCCTCTATGTAACTTGCTTATATAATTCCCAGATAAGTTTTGAGATATCTATTGTTTCTGAATGTATATTTTCTTTTGTATTTTGCACTCCAATTTATTTCACTGGATCAAAAAATTGAGGAAGAAAATATTGCACTTGAGAGCCACATATTGTCGAGTCCTATCATTGTTGAATTGATTAAATCTTTTTTGGAGAGTTACAGTATTTCAAAAAATCTCAAGGAATTTCTTGGAGTTTAGCATTTTTTATAATGTTTGAAGCATATTTATCTTGATATTTTCTTAATGTAACATTGGTCAATCGAGTATCTCAGAGCTTAAATCCCAGAATCAACTTTATCCATAGTTGAACTAACGTAGAAGGATGTTGGGTTTATGTTTTCTGGATTTGTTGAAGGTTTATTCGGAGTGTCCGAGAATTCTTTTATTGTGACATGTGAATGTCGCCAACTAACTATGTAAAGTCCCACCGAATAGTACTTTGCTATCAAGAGATACAAAGAAAGCTTAAAACATTTTCCGGCAAATAGACAACCACTACACCGACCGAAAGTAAAAATTGATATTCTCCAATTTGTGATACATTTAGATCTTTATATTGCTAAACTAATGAAAGACAAATTATTCTATTTTACATTATATTAAAGTAAATGTGAAAGAATCATATTAAGCCTGATATGAGAAAGTTGATATTATTCATGACACTTGTTTCTATTTAACAAATCCTGACACAAGAAAGTCATTTTTTGCATGAATAAATTTCTAGTTGAACAAGACATCAGATTTTGTACGGACGTAGAATTTCATCTAAGTGTTTTCATTATACAGAAATCAATATTTCCACTAAATTATACTATTTAATATGAAAATCAATAAAACTTCTTCACAAAAAATTTTGTTATTTTTAAACGCATTATGTTTAAATAGCTAATTTTGTACTTTTTAAAAATTTTTCAATAATTTACCAGATAATGTTAGCAAAAAATAGCAAAAGTTCTCTCTTCAGAAATATTTCCACAACAAAGGAAAATTTGCGTTTCCCTTAATAACTGAAGATTTAGAATTAAAAATATATATTTTTTTGTAAAATAATACTAATACATGTTAGCTTTAAAAAGAAATATTATATAATGTAAGAATTTATAAGGTAATATAAATTTCAATTGTAAAAACGAAGCAAATTTCAACTCGGGGAAAAAATGCGTGAAAAATAACCTTCAAACTTCTTGCCCATTAACTTGAACACAATTAATGGAGCTAATTGATTAATAAAACTCTTGCAGTCATTTACAAATTATCCTTTTCACGGATGGAAAATTTTCAAGTTACGCACCTCAAGGCAATAATGAATCTTTCTTCTCCCCTACCCTTCCAACCCCCTCTTTTTATCAAGGCATAAACAGGATGTCAACTATTCTCTGCGGACCACAGACTCATCCCCTAATTTTTCAAAGTTCAAAGACGTCTCGTCTGCAGATCACAGTTCTCAACACTCTTCACCACGCGCATGCTCCACGCAGTTCAGCCCCTATGCACATTTTTTTTCAACACTCGCAAAAGAGAAAACAGTATTTTCCAACTTCTGACGCAAGCCGTCTATCTTCCTCGGCCTCTTTCTGGATTGGATTATTTCTGTAATAGTAAGGCGGAGTTTCCACTGAGGAAGGCGGTGCGAAAGAGAGTGGGTGGGCTCTGAACCGTCAAGTCCCGGTTGGCCTCTTTGAGTGACTGAGTGATTATGTGCCTAACCAGGGTAACAACTTTCTTTTCCCCCTGTTTTGAGAAGACTGGTTCTTGGTCCTAGCTATCCGACGAGTCAGCAGGCGATGCTTAAAGGCCATATTTCATCAACTATACTCTAACGCGTGACGCAAAGCAACGAGTTTTTGAAAAAGTGCCATTCAAGACTGCCGATCGCGCCGGCTTGTTTTGCATCGTATTTAGCTTCAGGCGTTGATGTCAAGACCATGCTTTTCGTTGCATGCTGATAACTCTTGATATATTTCTTACTTAGTTAATCTGCAATATTTAACTCCTTCTTTGACGAAAGAGTTTCATGTTTTTCACAAAACATAAAAGAAAACAAGCCATCTCTTAATAGTTTGCCCTCTTATCCATGATCTTACATATACACTACTTTAAGTAGCTGCAACCAATATTTTGTTTTTAATCTACAGAAAATATGTTATGAAACATCACTGTGGAAATCGCAGATTCGATGGATTTTAAAATGTTGTAACAACAACAAATACGTTGGTGCAACTTCTTTGATCAACAATCCATTTTATGACATTTCAGTTACTGAAGTGTGAGATTGCTGGAACTGATCAAGTTTCTCATCAGTAAAGTTCCTAACTTCCAAAGACATGTCCAACCTGACAGATTCTGAATCACAGTCCTCTGAGAAAGTACCTTCTCCTCAACCAGTCACTTCTGACGACAAGGAGTTGGAAGAAGATAACGAAGATGTGGACATAGATGTGACCAGTGTACCCTCAGAAGGAGATCACCTGGTGTCCTCGGACGTCGAAGCAGTGTCCGAGGATGAAGAGTACTTCAAACCAATTAAGAAACTTTGCATGGCCCCTTCCAGACCCGCTGCACCTCCGATTCCAGTGCCGGCACCTATCAGCAAGCCCCTCAGTTCGTTTTTCATTAAAGACATCCTGAGCCATAAGCCGGCTTCCATCCAGCGGACGCTGTCCAGCGAGGTCCGCGGGATCGTGAGGCCATGGGACTTGGACAGCTCGGCAGCGTCGAGAAGGAGACCTCGGTCCGCAGACGACGACTCGCGGTCGGAGAGATCGGAGAGTGATTCTCCCGAAAGCCCCGCCGTTGCTAACCCTAATGCCTCGCCCCTGGATGCCCTCTTCGAGATGACCAGCAAGGCTTTCGAAGGACTCGAGGCCAACGAAAAGAGTGCAGGTAAGCTCATATGCATTCATGTCTCTCCCTCGGTACAACCAGTAAACGTCATTTCATCAGTATATAAACAAAATTCAACACTGAAATTTCAATGTTTACATATTCACTTGCAATAAAAATGCAGAAATCTCCTTTATATTTTCCAAATATTCTACTTGTAAGCTATATTTTACCTCAAATATCAATATTAAAGGATTTAAGATCATTTATTATTAAGACAAGTAAAGACATTTACAAAGATTAAATAAAAAGGATTATTTATAAATAATTTTAAATAAACACGTATAAAAATAGGGCCATAATTTGGAAAATAAAAAAGCTAATACTTACAGTTTTTAGTGATTTGCTTCTGCATGTACGAAATGAATGTTTCTGATAATAAGATATAAAGGATATAAATATATAAAGGAATGGTGTCCAAAATAAACCCAAAAGAGATGAAATACATCTCTTTTGGGTTTATTTTGGACACCATTCCTTTCTCTTGTTTCTTAGTGATCTTTCTCTTTAAAACTGTACTCAAGATGTGAAAAAGCCCATGAAGCTATCTTGTAGATAGCCTACGAATTTATTCTTTATCACTAAAAGAAAAAATTTAAAGAGTGTACATTGATTTCTTAACTCATATAGATTTTTTGAATATATTCCTTCAGTTTAAGTGTAAGGAAGAAATTTATGAATAGTTTCATGTAATTTTTAGAATTCTACCATCAAATTCTGTAAATATATCTCTTCAAAGGTATAGATTGTTAAAATAAGGAGTACTTAAATATAAAATAATGAATAAGTAAAATAAAATTGTGTGTAAATAAAAATAGCATAAAACATTCAGCGTATCTCCTTTCTTCATACAATAAACTGGTATATTTTAAGTCAATTAATTCATTGATTATGAAAACAAATTCAACGATTTAGAAGTGCTTTTAAGCATTTTTATTTGCTTATCCAGAATGAATTTGATGCAAATGTTAAAGGTGTAATGACTTTAACATTCCTGTTTCATCTATATCATAAATCTTGAGTTAATTTGAGAAAGCAGTCAAAGTGTCTAAGATTAAAACAATACTAGTCAAGCTAAGACCTTTGTTATTTATAATCATTACTATTTCTAACTGATGCTGAATTCGCCGCTTATTTCTATGAATATTATCATAAAAAAGTTCTGCTCTTTAAAGTGATCTTTGAGAATTTCAAAATGTAACGAAGAAAATATTCTTTATTGATAAAATCCTTCAGAATTTGAAAGAGAATAGTTAATTACATAATTTTGTTAAATGTAGCCGTAAACTGTAGTCTTAAATTTTAATCCTGAAGTTTTTGTTCAGGTAGATATTTAGAAAGCATCTTCACTCCTCGATATTTTTCAGCTATGGCAAGAATATATTTACATGTATACAGATACAAGGAAAGAGTTATTCAGCTAAACTTTATTTTGTGACAAAAATACTTGAATCGCTCTTTTCTTTATTTCTAAACAGATAATATGATAAAAGGAAGATTTAAACCTTTAAACTTTTTACTATAGTTAAAGTCTTAAATCAGTTTTGTATTACATAATAAGATAATAAATTAGATACTATTAAACACTAAATAATACAACGATGTATTTATTCAACACCAAATGCTCTAATTCAAGTAATTTAAAATAATGTAGTCGAATAATATTACAAAACTAAAGGGAAACAAAATGGGCTTTTAACAATTTTAACCATTTAAATTATTATTGTTCTCATGCAAAATCAAAGAAGCGTTTAGTCAATAATGACTATTTTCATATAGTTAAACTAGTTTGAACTATACTTTGTTAAAACATAAAAATTCTCAAACCTTTGTTATTTTTAAATCCTTGAAATATTTTAATAGTATACATATAAAATTCAATGTATAAAATATTAAGAGCTATGAACACATATATGTTAAATTAAAGTATGGCTTATTGCAGATTGTATTTATGAAAAGTGGTAGCCTTTCCTCAGCAAATAATTCTAAGAATGATTTTCTTTTACTGTTCGAATTGCTTAGCTAAGAATATATTAAAATGCAAATCAAATATCGGTTAAAGAGCTCTTAATACTCAGTATTATATTTCAGTAAATATCTCATTATACGGAAAATTCCATTAATACTTTCAGAAAGAATATGCCTAATTTAAATTTACAGATATTAAGCAGTCTTTGAGATACATTTATTAGATCTACTTTTTTTTAAATAGATGCATCTTTAGCAATACCTAAATCAAGACACTTTTCTTGATGAAATTTATTAATCATTTGTATTTTTTGTTAGGGTTTTAGAAAAATGAAGTCTAAAGACTGATAAAGCTGTTAAGTTTCTCAAATAATACATTTAATTTAAATAAAAATTTCCTATTATTTCTATGACTTCTTTTAATGATTTCATCTGTATGATTATGAAGCTTAATAACTTATGAAAGGTTATATACTTTTCAACATAAACTAATATTGATAATAACTATTTCAGTAAAAGTGAGCAATTCTAAATTATTCTAATAAATAAAAATAACGATATAAGTTAATCAATAATAGTTACTGATATGTTTTATTCTGATTTTATTAACTGCAGCAAATTATTTAAATAAGCTTTTGATGCTAATTGAATTCATTGATGTAAAAAATTTTCATTTCTTTAATTCTGGTATCCGATTTTGAATACATTTAATCTCACATATTTCAAATTGAAAAACTACAAAAGAACTTATAAGTTACTTTAAATTTCAAATTTTCTAACATTTTACTTAAGCCTTTCATTTTAGAGTTAAACGAATCTTTTTTTAAAATATATGTTTTTGTTAAATGTAAATTTTTTACCATAATGATTGAATAAATAAATATATAAACTAAAATGTATTATTGAATTAATAAATTAGTTTTAGTTAATAATTGATCAGAAGTTTAGGATAAAGTTACTTATAGAAAATATAATTTTATATCAAGTTAATTAACTAGACAAGTTGTATTATCAACATGAGTTATAGATCCTAGTTTAATTTAATTCAAAAATACGAATATGCAATGTTGATAAATTAATCAGCAAACTCAATTCAGATAAAAGTTTAAATTCAATTCATAGTTAACATATAGTTAAAATTCAATTCAATCAGTATAAGTCGTAATTTGTTTCTCTATACTGTTTTCTCCTTTTTACATCGTATTTAGTTAAAGTTTTTAAAAGACAACAGCAATTAATAGTATAATAGTAAATAATATAATTTTTGCTTCTTAGTAACACTATACAAGTACCTTCACATTTACTATACAACTTCCCTCTAACTTCGTTCAAATTAAAATACTACTAACTCTTAAAAGGACCATAAATTTTTCCAAAAATTAAATTTTCTATCAGCAATTGAGAATGCAATTAAAGTTAATGTGAAAATTATTTCCTCAACTCCGTTTAAATATAAAGAAAGAAAGAAAAAATTACTTTTAAACTCTGAATACAGTAATTCCTTAATTTCAAGTTTAGTTTAAAATAGGTTTTCATTCACATAAATTCTTTTATAATGGAAATCAAGCTTTCATTTAGTAGTAACTAACTTAAATCTTTTATTTACAAACTTTGTATAACGTATATTATTCCACCCAATTACAAGAACTTGATGAATGACGCATTTCTGTTATTCGAAAACAAGAAAGGAAATTACATCTTTCAACACCCAGCGGAATGTTACTTAGAAAAACTACCAATGTGTGGGCAAACAAGTTGCAGTTTCTGAGAAAATTAGAAACAAATTAGGCACTTCCGTTTTAAAATTTAAAAAAACATTTACTTTCTTTATTTAGAAATAAGTTCAGAATTTTGTTTAAAATAAATTCTGAAAATTTTAGTTTATTTTTTCCAATAATAGACAGTTATAACGTGAACTATAACATTATAAAAATAACGAATTATTAAACAATAATTTAATAATACGATTAAGCTTAGAAAGTTGTCAGAAATATCTTATTTATATTCCTTAATAATATCTTAGTTATCTGTCATTTTTCAAACTGAAGAATGATTAAATATATAATGAATTACAGGAAGTTGCTTTTGCATAATGATTTTTTACAAGCATAATTATAAGAAGAGATTAATAAACTTTAAAAGCTAATCTCTAGCTTTTATTAATTTTATAATCTTGATTAAATATATTTTAATTTATCTTAGGGTTGAGTTAATTATTGATGAAATATAATGCTTTCTATTATAAGTTATAACTAACTATATCTTACTAAAAATCCGTTTCAAATTATTTCTTTAGGTATTAAAGTTTTATACAAAAATTTAATCATGGTGCTTTTATATTTGCATTTTATATTTGTAGTTTAAATTAAAATTTTTTAAAAGTTGTTAAATAAATTAAAAAATATAAAAAGTTTTCTTTTTTTAAATATTAAATAATTCGCTATAAAACATTTTTTTAAAACTAGAACTGTCTAAGTCATTTAATATTTTTTCAGTTTTTGAAGGATAGAATTTGCGTATTAAGTTACAGCTCTATTATACTTCAAAATACCCTTCAAAATTTACTCAAAATAAATGAGATTTTTAAATCTGTGAAAATAAAAATCTTAAAAATCAAGTGAGAGAGGGAAAATTTTGGTTACAAAAGATTTCCTTCGAGAAAAAAAGATTTTTTAAAATTAAAATGAATCATTGAGTTGTAGAAAGAAGTTTAAACTTATCATTGCATTTTTTCTGGCATAAAAATTAAATATTTATAAAAACAAATAAATAACATAAACATAATCAACATTTTCATTTTTCTAACTAACACATTTAACCTCATTTGACCAAAAACCCCATCCATCAAGTAAACCTTTTACAATAGATATTGTTTTCTACTTCTTCAGTTGATAAGGAAATAATGAAGTTGTGCATTGACCAGAGTGTAAATATTGATTTCTAATTTAAATTTTCCTCAAATTGGAAGTTAACATCAGTTATCTTAATTTAAATAAGAAATTTACCTAATTCCATTTATCTTACGAATTTCACTAAAGTACTTGGTAATGACACATTTCCCATCAAAAAGTAATTTATATTTAAAGAATCAATGAATATTTTATCCTTGCTTCAATAAATACTACAGATTAAAGAGTTTCTTCAGTGTTTTGCCAAATTATCGGATTTATCTGAGGAAAAATAAATTACTTAATCTATTTTTCAAATACAATAAGAGTTTCAATGAGAATTTTCAATTAAGAATTTTCGAATAATGATAGGTATAATGTAAGTTTCACTTTACGTTGAAAGGAAATAAATAAGCAGTAATGATCAATTTTCACTTAAATCCAAGGTCATGCATTATTTCAATTTTAAATTTTATCATTATTTCTCATTTTGATTTATTCGTGACTAGTCAAGAACATATTAAGCATTGTATGATTTATTACACACAGTTTACTAAGTAGAAAACTAGTGTGTTTGTCTTTTGAGAAATTAATTTTCCTGATGATAATCCGCAAGCAATTTTGTGTAATATTTTTAATATTCAGTTTTTGATAAACTATGGTGATTAAAAAATTGTCTAAATATTTAATGTGAAATCAAAGCATTTGTGTTTCAAAATCACGTTTAATATTTCAATATGGGAAACGAGTTTAATTTATTTAGAATAAATAAATGAATTTTCATCAAAAGAAAAGAAAAAAAAAACATGTAAAATGCTTAAATCAACATCTAAATATTAAGTAAAAACTCTCGATGACGACAAATAAATTCTCTCGACAAATAAGAACATCGTTGTCAGCAGTTTTTTTTAAAAAAATTGCAATTTGAACCCAACCTTAAAGAGTTTTAAATTAGAAAAAGAATACACATACACAAATCATACTGCATTATTTATTATAATCATTATTATCAAAATAAACAAATAAATTCAAAATGAATTTCTGATCATAGTTTAAAATTTTACACAAGCATCTGTATGTGTTAAATAAGAGTCGTTGTTTCCGTGAAAATGCAAGAGGATATTTAAGAAACAAGCGAAATTGCTTATAAAAGTGAAAACTGAAATGAAATAAATAAAATTATCAAACTTTATTTAATTGATAAAATTTAATAAATAAAAAAAGCACCACGATTTGCAAAAATAAATGTATAAATTTCCCGATTTATTTCCAAGAATCTGTGTAAATTTCACTGTGCTACCAATTGAAATTACTGATCATAGAGTTTGAAATTTTACTTTAGCAAAAAATCTTACAGAAACATTAATATTTTGGTTTAATTTACATTGATAGGATTTTTATTCTATTTCAAGTTTTTTTTTCTATTTTAACGAAAGTTTAAATACTGAAATACAATTAACTCTTATTTGAATGAGCTGGAACATCAGAATTTATTGGCTTAGTTGAAACTTCACAATAAAGGAATTTCTTGTAATATTAATATTTTAATGATACTAACACTGAAAAAAATGTATATTATAAATTATAAAGAAAAATTTATTTGTTATGTATTATCAACCCTTATTTAAATTAGTTTAACATGAAATTTTCTCTCATAAAGCTAAGAGAAAAATTTCTTTTATAAAAGTGTAATTTTACTATCAAACTCTTAAAAAAAAAAAAATTGCAATCACTTTACAAATTTGAAAAATTTTGATAAAATTTCTGTATAAACTTTTTTTTTTTTTTTTTTTTTTACAATGAAAGTTAAATTTTGTTGAAAAGACATTAAAAAAGATAAACAATGAAAACCCAAGTAGTAAAATCTTTTTTTTTAATATATTTAGCTGTAAATGGTAACATGTTTTAGCTTACATATGCACTTTGATACATTTTTATATAAAAAAGTGCATGTGTAAGAACAGTATTACGAAGTGTCTATTAGTGAAATTGCTTTTTTATGTTAAAAAATTAGATGGAAAAGCATATAATTTGTTGCTAAGCTGAAAAATATTGTTCCAATAGAAGAAAAATGTTCGAAAATTTGCGTTACCGTAAAAAGAATTTTCACCTAAGCGAAGTTCATTTCAGTATAGAGCTATATGAAAATTTTAACATTAAGGAATTCGGAAAATTTTATTGTTCGAATTTTTATTGTACTGGCATTCGATATAATGTATTTAATTTTACCCTAATTTATGAAAAATACCTACATACGTAATAATGTTTGGATGTAGCATGTTTATTAAGTTTCAAATAATTTGCAGTTATTTAGTAGTATTTATTAATTTCATTATTTACATTCAAACCTTTGATACTGAGTTATGCTCTTTGTATTTCTGATCACACTCCTCAGATAAACAAATTGCCAGTACTGAGGCTAAAAACGTAACAAAAAGAAACTCAAACTGTAAAGGAAACAAAGGAAGAAAGACTTTTAGCCATGACATTGGCTTGGTGAGGGCAAGCCAAAGGTGGCTCAAATACAATTTGTCATTTATTCTTTAGCTAATTTTACAGTCTTATAACTCCAGGTCACTGACAGGAGCGTATTGAGAATGGCCACTTTAAGGAAAGCACACAATCTATGGCTTGAAGTGTATAATTTTCTCAAGTATGTAATTATATACGAATTATGTGAATCTGGTTAACTTTTAACAGCAATTGACAGCCCATGGGTGCATGCGGTCAATCAGGAAAATGTGTATGTGAAAGAAACATTGATCAGTGGTATTGTAAGTTTATTGAAATGCACATCCTTTATTTTTTTCAATGTTGTTAAAGAGAATGTTTCTTTCCGAAGAAAATTAATCTGTCAGTTTGAATGATAGTTCATCAAAAGAAAAGGGATTCTGTTCAAGAAAGAAATTATAAATTTCACACACTGAGGTAATTATTTTTTGCAGCATATTCAATATTTTCCAATGAGTTGATTTTATTAAGACACTCATAATAAAGAACTCTCGTTCATAAAAAAGTATCTCTACTTTAAGTAGAAGAAAAAAATTCATGTAAAAATATAAACTAAAATTTTACTTACTCTATATAATATTTAAAGGCCAAAATATTATGTAGAATTATCATTGATTTTGCTTTTTCATGAACAACCTTTTTTTATTGCAATCTTACAAAATTAAAATAAAAATGAATACTAATAAGATTTTTATTTCCATGTTACAAAAAAATTCTTTTTGGCTTCTTACAGAGTAAAATACATTCAAATGGCTTCATCAATAAAATAAGTGTATTCTTTATTCAGTTATTAGACTCATTTCAACTTATGCTTCAGAGACTCGGGCCATGACACAGAAACATGAATACCGTTTGGCTATTTTTGAAAGGAAAATTTTGAGAAGCATCTATGGTGGAGTGGAGACAGATGGGGTATGGCGTAGAAGGTATAACCATGAATTATACAAAAGTTTTAAGGACATTGATGTTGTCAAATACATTAAAATACAAAGGATGAGATGGGCTGGCCATGTTATTCGTATGCCAACTGAACGCAACCCTAAAAAAATCTTTCTTGCAAGGGCAGTGGGAAAGCGTTCCAGAGGTAGGCCCAAAATCAGATGGATTGATTGTCTTGATAGGGATTTTAATACTATTGGAATATCTAATTGGAAAAGTGCTGCTGAGTACAGGCCAAGATGGAATAAGCTCATTGAGAAGGCCAGGACCCACACAGGGTTGTAGTGCCATTATTGATTGATTAATTCTTTATTCATTACATTTTTGTAAATAATTCTTTATTCTGAGCTAAATTAATTTCAAAAGATATAAATTTAAACTCAATTTAAGTGCTAATATATTAATATGTTTGAAGACACCTTTCAATGCAAACTCAATTTCTTTCTTAATATAATAATAGTCATTCATTAAACATATAAATTTTGCATACTGATTTTCATCTTTAAATTAAAAATCTACTCAATAAATATAAATACAATAAGAAGAATTATCTATCTGTCTATCTATCTATCTATATATATATATATATATATGTGTGTGTGTGTGTGTGTTTCTTATAAATACATACATAAATATATATATATATATATATATATATATATATATATATATATATATATATATATATATATATATATATATATATATATATATATATATATATATATATATATATATATATATATATATATATATTATTTCTTAAAAAAAATAAAAATATTTTAGCTTACCAAGCTTATTTTTGTCTTTCAAAATTATTAACATTGGTTATTTCAGTCAAATTTCAAGACAAAAATTGGTAAGCTAAAATGTTTTTAATTTTTTAAGAAAAAATTTTGTTTTTTATTCAAAAGAAGCAATATTATTTCATATGAAATTAAAAAAAGGTATTGTAAAAAAAAGTGCGCATGATTTAACAAATCTTCAAAACGAATTTTTTCTCTTAAATTTTATAATTATAAATATCTATAATTATTATTAAAGTAAAGCCTGAAAATAATAGGCGACTCTTATAAAATACAATGAAACAATTTTATCTATATCTATATATGTAGATAGATATAGATACATGAGATATAAATGATAAGAATGTTATGTAACTGACACTCATATAAATTATTAAGAAAACAAATCATGATGAATAAAATTCAGATAAAAAGAAAATTCAATGACACATTGTCTCTTTTTTTAAAAAAAAAATTTGAATTCTTAATATGGGATTAAGAATAACTATTTTTATGCTCTCGATTCTATGCCAAGTAACCTAAGATGTGAATCACTATTTAGTTTTTTTTCAATAACAAAATCAAAAAATGATGAAATTGGTAGAAACACAGCTTTTTTTTTTTTGACAAATTAGCTTGCAATTTTCAGCTTTACTCTTTATACTTTACCTCTATGATTTTGTGAATTCAACTTATGTTTTAATTCAAATGAAACATTCAATTTACTTCTCAATATATAAGAAATAAAGCTTATTTTCCTACTCTTTGTTAAGTCCAAAATAAACTAGTATTCTGACCACTGTTTAGTTTATTCAAGCATCAAAACAAAGCATACACGAAATTGTAAGCAAGCATGTATTTTACCACCAAATTAACTCATAATTTTTCCCAAAAAATTAACTCATAATCTCGACATCGGGATTTTATTTAGTCAATTTAAACATCTTAATGCAAATAAAAATTTTATAAAGTGTTTTAATTAGTTCTGAAATAATGGCTTAACACAATTGTATATCAATCCTTATTTAAACTTATAATTTCAATTAAATCAAAACTTCCTACACGAAAATCATCATTATTAGTATGTTAATCCTTATACAGGAAAGCTTTATGATAAAACTCATATGGATTCGTAATAGTTTTTCTTTTAATAAACTATTTCCATTTTTTGTGAATGACAGCATTAGGCAATTATTTCAACTAATGATTTCATAAAGCCGCTTTAATTTTTTTTATACAGTTTAGGCATATAGTAAAGAAAACAATTCCCTGCATTTTTATGAATTTAAATTTTTACAAAAAAATTTAGAAAGAGCTTGAAAAGAAAAGGATATAATAACTATAAAAGTATGTAGAACTTGTGCCTTTCTAGTACAATAAACAGTTATAATCCATCTTGTTTTTCGTTAATTAATGGAGTTGTTGTCAAAGCAGTAAATGGAACTGATGGTTACAAAAAATGGCAAAAAAATTTACTCTTCGTCAGTTAATTAATTTGCCAAACTGTACACAAAGGAATTCAATTAAGAAATGTAATTAATTACGATAGAAATCAGGTTTCAGCTCATTAACGTAACATGATTAATATTTCTGATAATATATTAACACATAAGGAATTGACAATCATATTATGTCAGTTTCTTAAAAACTGGTATTTTTACAAAAATTTCTAAAACGGAGCATTTTAATGATAAAGCAAATGCTAGTGTTTTTTTTTTTTTTTTTTTTTTTTTTAAATGTGTCCCAAAGCGTCATGTTGATTTACTATAATCTTTCATTTATTGAAATTTTTAACAAATCTCATTTTTCTAAGACTGAGGTATAATAAAAGGGAAAAAAGATATATATTTAAAAGAAAAATTGTTATTTAGGATCAACACTATTCACATAATTAATGTGTGCTTAAAAAGTATGTAAATATCGAGCAAACTTTCGCTTAAATGGTTCATAAATAAGTGCATCATAAAAATAGTAAAAATGTACAGAATAAATGGAAGCCTATAAAATTTTCTTCTTTTTTTTCCATTTTGTTCTTTTTATTTGATGATGTGTTAAATGATCAATCAGTTCATTAAATATTCATAAATACTTAATTTCAAATTGTTTATAAAATTATGTGGAAATGTAACTTTTCCACACACATTACTCGTTTTCAAAACTATAAACTCAACATATTGTGCAAACTTAGGACTGTTACGTTCATTAGTTTCAATATTTCATACACTTTTTTATTACAATTGTATCAGATTTATTGAGCCATAAAATTTATAGAATTATTACTGATGAGAAACTGAAATTAAATACAACTTGTGAATAGTTGTATTTAATTTCAGTTTCTTTAAATAGTTATGCTAAAACTGCTCAATGCATGTTAAAAACCAGAAATTCTTTGACGAAATTAATCAATTGATCACTTATCAGTACATAAATACTTATAAGTTCAATGCGTTTAAGGTAATATAAAATTATTTTAAAAATTCAATTTTTGGAGCACTTTTTTTTTAAAAAAAAATTGTAAATGAAAAAATTACTTTTATCATCTGAAAGGTTAAAGATCTTTTTTTCTAATGGTGGTAAATATTAATATTGCTGTCAAAATCTTCGTAAAAACGCTTTATTTGGAACTTATTTAATCTTTGGTTCATTCAATCAGATGATAAAACCTAATTTGCATTTTAACATTAGTATTTATTTACTAAATAAGTGCTTACTATTTGAAGCGTCATTAAGCTGATTATAAGCATTTCAGTAAGCACATGATTCTAAGAAGCTGAGATTTCTTCAGAGTTGAATTGTTTATTGAATCCTTTTAATAGCTTTTAATATATCTGGACTATTTATGTAGAATAATCAGTGGTTGCGAAATAATTATCGGCCTTAAGAACGGTAAATCCGCAAAGAAACTCATTATCATTGAGATAAAACCAAACAAAAATTTGTAAAATATGGTTGACTTATCTGGATACCATATTTATTAATGATTGAAATGATTCTTTATGTTTCCTCGCATGTTTAATATAATGTTTTGCAATTATAGTAGAAATTACATGAAATGAAATCGCATCAGTTTTAATTCGTTTCATTCAAAGTTTCTCAGTGAGCAGTTTTTACTTATTCTGTTTATATGTTTTTATGGTTTATTGTATTTTTATAAATAAATAAGAGTCTATTATATCTAACAAAAAATATTGCTAAAACTATAAAATGGAGTTAAATTGAACACAAATAAAAATAAAAATATATAATATCTAAAATTGTGTTCAAAATATTCATTTGAAATACATTTACTAATAATAATTGTTAAATTATAAACAACTATTATTGAACAATTATTGAAATAATTAATAATATAATTGTTTAGAATTAGGAAATATTAAATTACATGAATTGCGTAACACCCGTGTATTTTTCTTAGTATTTTCCGAGTATTTTAATAAACTGTTTTATAATGGATTTGATAAGATGTGAGTTAAAAACTTTCAAATAATTACCAAAAGCAGTAACATAGCATGAGATAAAATTTTTGATAACATAGAAAGCAATGAAATCTATTATTTCCCTTAAAATTTTAAATAAAAAACTAAATGTATTTCGTATAAATTTAAACATGTATTAAATTAGTTTTTTTTTTTTTTTTAAGAAAAATGATTTTGCAAAATATTTTTTGGTATTTAAAATCAAAAAATAACAGAAATACTTGATAATTATGCAAGAGAAGTTAATTTAGAGTTGAACATAGCTAATAGATTGAGAAATATAATGCACTGATTAAGATAGAGGAATTAAATTATTGTTGCTATTATACATACTCATGCTTGTTATGTAAATATTCATTTTCTAATCTTTAGTAACTAAAATGGTTTTATATTTTCTAAATGTTATGATCATATTCATAACTATGCTTTCATATTCAATCTGCAAAATTTTATATTGTTTCAACATAATTAAACAAAATTTCTTAGTTATTAAAGTATTTAAAATTGAATTCTTATTTAAAATCAATTTTTCCAGTTATTAAAAATTTTTGTGTCTGTATTTCGGAGAAATGTAAAAACAGCGAATGAAACTGAATAATAAATTCTATTTTACAGAAATAATTTTTGAAATGTCAATAATGCTATGATTATTTAAAGTTTTGTAACAAATGTGTCATTGAAAAAGGAACGAGAAATAATTCAGAACACAATTAGAAGTCCATTCTCTTACCAAGATGAAAATAATAATTAAAATGCATGTTCTACAAAAATTAATAACAATCGACAGCTTATTTCTTCACGTAATTTAAAGTTCTTTGAATTATTCGCATTGAGAAAACCATCGAAAATTATTTTTATATTATAAGAGATGAAGAAAAATTATATTTTCTTCATTAATCTTCACATTGTATATTGGTAATTAAGTCAATCTTCCATTTTTAAGTTTTATTTAGTCTATTAACACATAGAGCGTTCATCAAAAATATTTCAAAGAGCAATAAAATTAACTTGTGTTACGTTAAAATCTTTTATATTTTTAAATTATGATTTTCAAAGCATTCTTAATTTTTGTGTATTTTCATTAATAATTTATTAAGAAAATTACACATAATGTAAATAGTGGTGTGTTTCTATCTATTATTTCATTTAAGTAAATATATTGTTTTAATAAACCAATTAATCTATATATAAATCAAGATAGATTTTATTTTTTTTAGTTAGTCTTAACTCATAAATTGATAATTTTTAGGTATCATTTAAAAAATTTAAAATTTTTTGAAGCCAAAACAATGTGTGAAACACAACTTTCTAACTAAATGTAAAGCTAGTATATTACTTATTTGTAAAAGTTTGCTAGTTATTAATACAACATTCGATTATCAAACCATTCGATTATTACAACATTCGATCATCGATTACAAAACAATAATAATTTATCATTGAATAATTTACATTGTCAAGGCTATTCATTAGAAAATTTATAACCCAATTATTTTACTATGCATCATTATTTCATATTTATTTGTTTATTTTTTGTGTTGACTTTTATAATACTATATTTGTTATTTTTTCCCTTCAAAGTTATATTATTTATTACAGCTTATGAATTGTAATTAAATATTAAAAAAGTTAATTGCAATCAAGATGTTTAGTGAATTCTGTTAATATTTATGTATGACCCAATAAAAGTTAAAGCTAAAACTAAGCTAATAATGATTTTGTGTCCCAAATGCAATGCAATCATTACATGAGAGGTCTTATATTCATTAAATTTATTGCCTTTTTTAAGTGTTTCAAAAGTTAAACTTTATCTGTTCACAATGTTTTATCGAAATTAAAATTCTACCCATAGTTTAATTTCATTAATTATTTTGTTAAAATTAATTTTTTCAAAGAATTTATTCATTATTCATATTTATAAATATTCCATTTATATTTGCTGCAAATTTAATAGAAACAAAAATAGAGGTAGGAAAATTCGAAACGTTGTTTAGAATATATAGTACTTTTGAAAAAGATATCTTTCAAGAATACATCAATTTCCATAATCAGTTTGTCCAATTAATCCAATTTAATTATAAATTCCCATTTTGTCATGCATATACGAATTTTTGGGCTGAAAATTCCAATACAATATACACAAAATATATATTAAGGTAGAAAGATTTACAAATACGTTTCGATTATTTGAATTTATCAAAATAAATATTTGAATTTCACTATAAATAATAATTTATAATTAAGATATGTAGCATGAAACTATGTTAAGCATGGTAAGTTTAATTTTAAATAACATTAAATGAAAACAATGATTCTAAATCATTATTTCCAGATATTATTTCATAAGCCCTGTTTAAAATAAAATATTTTCTTCGGAATCAACATTCTCCGCTTTAATAATATTTTAGGAATATATGCTTTAAACTTTTATGAAATATTTTAAAACTATCTGAAACTCCCAAGAATGGACAATTAATATTACATAATTAATAAAACTACAATTTAATATATACTTTGATATTTTGGAAATCATTTTAGAATTACGAATTCAATTAGAATTTATTTTGCGGAAATCAATCGTGAGATATTTCTAATGAAATGGCAAATTTTGACGTTTTTTTTTCTTTGTATGATAATAAGAATTACATTAAATTATTTCTCTTTTTAAAATGATCTTAGTTTCTAACTTCGAAAAAAAAAAAAACAAATTTTGTGTGGGAAAATTTCCTAAATTTCAAAATAACACAAGTCGTAACTATTTGAAAATACAACTGGGAAATTTTTTCTTATAACTCAACCATTTAATAAACCCAATTTGATTTATGCTAAATTGCTTTTTTGCACGCGATGGTAGCAAATAAAAGCATGATTTAATCTTGTTTCATGGCGTAAAATATTCAATATTTAATTCGTGTTCTACGTCATTCTGTGTACTGTGTGTTACTTGTACATAAATTGAAAGCGTTACAATGATTTATAAGGGGCAAACATTTCGTTTACAAAGCCATAATCGTAATTTATCTTCAACAAGCAATCACCTAGCAAACATAAAATCGATTAGTTGGTTCAGAAAACAGTAATGGTGACAGGCTTTCACCGCCAGGTAGCAAACGAATTTTAACCGTTAAGACAAACGACAGATTTTTTTCCCTCACTTACAAAACAGCTAAGTTATTAAACCATTCAATTAATTTTGTCACTAACTTTAATTAACATCTGGCAGGTTATCATTTAGCATATAATCTTCTTTAAGATTGTTTTTAATCCTATACTTCTTACCCCCCAGTTTGTTGTAATCTCCTTTGGTTAAAGTAGCTTGGCATCTGGTAACATAAAATGAACGACAATAAAAAAAAAGAAAAAAGAAAACGAGAAATAAAATAAGCTATGAATTATGCTAAAATGTCACCAGATTAAAGACAGGTGTTGTTACAAAAGGCTTACTCTATTAAATGGTATTTTTTATAGTAATATTTTTTCAACTTTTGCTGCATGCTTCGTCGCATAAAGTAGTTAATTGGTTCATTAATTCGTCGGACACATTTGGGATTTTTTTTCTTGCTGGTAATTAATACTTCCAGAAAAGTAGTATGGAAAAAAGCGTATAAAAATTAGTAACTGATCGCTTAAGTCTTAGTAAAAAACATATAAATAAGAAACAAGTTTAATTTTATGTAATTAAGCAGTTTTGATAAATAGTTATTTCTGTATCGATCCCTTGATACTGCAAGGCATCCTGGGAAGTTTAAAATGCATAAAATTGCTGAATACTATATTTTATTTATTTTAGTATTAACTAATTATAATTAGGGTAATACTTTTTGTAATTGAGTAAGCTAAAATGTACGCTTATTAATATCAATAAAAAATGTAATAAAATCCAATAAAAAATCCTGTGCTCCTTTTCTTTTGCATATATAAATAGGCTGTAAAAATATTTTATACGGGCTGTATCTTTTTAGCAGTATGTTCTTGTTAAAATATTTACTGTAAAAAAAAGTGTTTATTTTTTATATTGATATATTGCATAGTCTTAGAATTAAATCTAATAAACGTTTTATTTTTTAAAATATTTTGTATAGTTTATATATGAGCAGTATATATATATATATATATATATATATATATATATATATATATATATATATATATGTATGTAAAAGAATATGTATATTAAAGAATAATTTTCTTTTCTTCTTTATGGTAGAAATAAATCTTTTATAACAGTTAAGTTTTTGACTTACTGCATGCTATTAAAACAACTTTTATGAAAGAGTATATCAAGGAGAACTTTTTATCATTTTTGTAAGTGCAGACACTTTTTATATTTGCTATGTATACATATCTATATATATATATATATATGTATGTATGTATATATATATAGATATATCTATATATATATGTATGTATGTATATATATATAGATATATATATATATAGCAAATCTAAAAAGTGTCTGCACTTACAAAAATGATAAAAAGTTCTCCTTGATATACTCTTTCATAAAAGTTGTTTTAATAGCATGCAGTAAGTCAAAAACTTAACTGTTATAAAAGATTTATTTCTACCATAAAGAAGAAAAGAAAATTATTCTTTAATATAGAAATCAATCCCAAAAAAATTGTATTTGTCAATAAGAAAATTGTGTGTGTAATTTTCAATATTTTTCCATGCTGTGGGTACGTGTGAATCATACATGAAACACTTTACTAACTGAACCACTTATAACTAGTAAAAAGAATAATTACTAATATTATAAAGTACTTATATTATTTATAACATGCTGCATAATTTTATAAATTATTAATAAGTAATAGCCAAAACATAATTACTGTTTGTAAAATATTATCAAAATGATATTGGTGAAACATTTAAAGTGATATAATTAATTGTAGAAGAGAAAAATACCAATATCTTTATAGAGAGATTAGAAAATTATTTTGTATAGTTTATGCTTTTTCTTTAACATATTACTTTCCTTAATAGAATCTATTATTGAAAGAGCTTATATTTTAAAATAAACATTTGTACTTTAATCTTAAGAAAATATCTATCTTACGCATGTTTTACTTAATGCATATAAATAATAAATATTGCTAATATTAAACTACCGAAAAAAAATTAATAGATATTAACTATTTCATTTAAAATATTCTCGAAGTGGTACAGATGGAAGAATCAACATTTTTGTAATTTATAGCAAATATAAAAAAATATGCCTATATATTTTCACAAGTGTGGAAAAATTTTACACTTTTTTAGATAGATATAATAAAATAGTTCATATATTCTTCACAGACTATATTTTCATTATCTAACACAAAGCTGTTTTATATAACACCTGTTATCATTTTGATATACTTCAGCAAAAATAAAGATTTCTGTTACGGTTTTATTTATAAAATGAATTCCTTGATGTATTTGAATAATAAATTTACCATTTTACCTATTAAACTATTAGTAACGATGTATGCTAATTATATTAAATTTGAAATATTTTTAAATGGCGGAAAAGGAACAATTAAATGATGCAAATAAATTTTATTATCGTTTTCTTTCTAGAAATAAACTCAGAAATTTGCCATCATTTTGTTGACTACTTTCAGCTCCATAAAGTATTTTTAACAACCTTGTCGGCAAAGATCAAACATGCAAATTTATCTTCAAGCTTTATTGTTTTCACTTCTCTGAAAATTTCTTTATCGTTTCGGTATTTCCTTTCATACGCACTCAGTCAGGAAGATATGCATTTCACACACCATTGCATTTATCTATAAAGGGAAGACGCTTCAGCGGTTGTTGCATTTTTATGAGACAAACAATTCCTTTTTTTCTCACTTTTACGCTACTTCTGACTCTCAAACTTTTTTATTAATAAAACTCCTTTTTTTATTTATTACGTACTTGTCAAGCTGATCGAGATGTAGTTTTTATTAAAATAGTTTGGTAACGTTGTCAGAAGATGTTTCTCATTTCTGATGATATGCTTATGTCTCGCTTATTAATCACAAAAGTTACTCCGGATTCTTATTTATTATTTTTTAGGCTTTTTCTTCCACTGAGTGAGTCTTATTAGTTGTGTTTCCTGTAAGGTCATCAACAGTTTTCTTACTGACCACATTCAATAATTGTTGCAACTGTATAAAGTAACATAAGTTCATAAACACTGAACCGAATCCTTATGAGTTTGAGGTTATTGCCAAAAATTCAAACTGTTATTGTTGTAGAAAATGATGAGGTAACGCATGAAGTAACAAAATATTTATTTCAAACAATTTAATTACGAATGCATACAGCCTATCTTTCAAGCGGGATTTGTCATAGCGTAACTAATGAGAACCTCTGTAATAGTCAATTAGGATAATCATTACAGTTTTAACCAATTTATAAACTATCGTATTTAACTCAACTTACAAGAAACTTACTTTTGAATGACACACTTTGTGAATTGTTAATTTACTTGTAATTAAAAACATATAATTAATTGCAGGATTTATGTGAAAATTAACTGACGAATAGATTTATATAAATACTTTAGAATAGTTGAATCTTTATCAACTTTTACACATTTAATAGTGAAAAATATTTATTTAGTAATTTGATTTTAGCTATTAGCAATGGAAACAATTTTGAATATTAATCAAAAACCAATTAATATTAAACAAAACAATTTCGGTATTGCTTTGTTTAATATTTGCCAAAACATTTAATTTACTTTTAAAAATTTAATCTAATTTTATCTATAAAAACACTAATATTTAGAGCTAAGAAGACAATACTGAGAATAAATTAAAGGTATAATATTTAAGAGATAAATTTTTTAATTAATTTAAATGTGTTGTAACGTAACTTAATTAAAATTTATTTAATGAAAAACATAAGGTAGATTTTAATTATTTGCCTACCTATTAATAATAATAATAATATTGACTTGAAGAGCTTTTAAAATGTGCAACAATCTTTGAGGTTTTTAGAATTTCAAAGTAATTTTTATTGACCAAATTAATTACATTTTTAAAAATTGGCGTATTTCAGCAAATGCTATTTATATATTTCAAGTAATTTATATTTGTAAATACTTATTGTTATTAAAAATTTCATGAACAATAATGTTATTACTCAGTAAAATCATTCTCCATAAAACATTATTCAAATACACATTTAAGTATCACTAAGATATAATTCAAAATTCTTTTAAACAAAGATACGAACTATAGAATATTAAAATTTAGAATCTTATATTTTTGGAGATTAGAAACTCAGTGTAACATGTTTGGATGTACAAATTTAAGAAATAGTACTTTTACTTTAGATTTACTGATTAAGAAATATATAGTTACATTTTTTATTTACATTTTATAGATCGGCAATTTTATTGAGTGTTTTACATGTAAATTTGATTTTGAAGTTTCTTTCATTAGTAAAATCTGAAACACAAATTTACAAAAATCTTGACTCTTTT
Source organism: Latrodectus elegans (assembly GCA_030067965.1). NCBI lineage: Eukaryota > Metazoa > Arthropoda > Arachnida > Araneae > Theridiidae > Latrodectus > Latrodectus elegans. The sequence goes on from CM057814.1 coordinate 115,970,511, forward strand.
CTTAAATTACTCCCAAACATTTAATACTAACCTTCCATCAAAGCAGTGAGTTGAAATTATTTTTTACAGTCTTTTTTTTTATTCCTAAAGATAGCAGAACAAATTATTCCGTTGTTTATAAGCTCTTAATATCTTGGTAGCATGTCGTAAATTCTTAGAGCTGTGTACGCAGTCAAACTTTACGCGCTCTTGCTCGTATTAGATTATCAAGGATTGATATTTTTTCTCCAGCAGAAATTTTCTTCTTCCTTTTATTTAGTTAATGCTTTTCCAAGAGTACTCGATGATTGATACTGTAAATAGAAATCTTGTTGTAGTCATGATGGATTGAAAGTTTCGTCAAATTCTCTCCGCGATTATGTGAACACTTGAGTCTCCGTTTAGATAACGCAAATTCTCCCGTGAAAGCTTATTTTAATGCTAACCAGTCACTAATCGACTGGATGGCTCTAGACACTTATTATTTTTTTTTCATTAAGAAATACTGCAAAAAGAGCATTTATAATAGTATTTTTATGTTAGCATTTATACAATATCACATTTCTAATGAACATAATATACATAACAAGGTCATCTATTAAATTAACATTATATTAAATATAAAAAAAATCTCCAACTAAAATTACTTTACAACCTAAGAAAAAAAATGTCTAGAATAAGAAACAAAATTTTATTTTACCCAATTATAGTATCAAAATACAAAAGTACAATGTTAATTCCTAAGTTTATTAAGTTTATTTCAACGACATTATATACTTCATTTGTCATTTTGAATATACTCTAATAAACCCCGAATGATATATGCTAATGAAGAACGTCATGGCTACTTAGAATAAAAATTTTATTTGGTGTTCGAATGTTTTATAAATAGTTTTTTATGATTACAAATATTTTTACGTAAAAATGTATATAATTACAAGAAGGTTTAAATTCAAAATATATGTATTTAAATGTACTCTTCTTCGTTGCCATTGACTATTAATATGTGCTATATACAAAAATGCAATTAATTCTAAAATTTTGTAAATATTGATAGATTGAACAATTCAATTCATAAAAGGAAAATCTCACTTCATTTAGTTTTTATTTATAACAATCTTTATAAATTATAAAGTTAAAAAAAAACTTTTAGAATTAACTAACTTTTCAAATTTATATTAGAAAATTTTTTTAAAAAATACATAAAAATTTCCTTTTAGAATTTCCTTAAATTTCAATTTTGTTTTTGACATTTCCTTTTTGCTTATATTTAATTCCAGTTTGTAAACATAATATAAGTATATGTTGGATTATAATGATCTTTATTTTGAAGGCACTGATGAAAAGTTATAATAAAAATATTTCCATCAAGTATTGCTTAGGAAGATACATATAAGATTACTTACATTTTATCTATTTCTTTCTAAATATCTGCTTGTTATCTAGGAAAATATTTAGATTGAAATGAAATTAATTTAATCTCTGGATTTATTGGATTTAAAAAGAAAAACTAATATTGCATTAAGAATATCATAAAATATCTATTGTTCAAAGAATGCATTAATATAAGAACAGAATTATTTGATTATATGATTCAAATTACGAATTGACGTTTCCTTTGTAAGAAACAATACTCAAAATTTAACAATTTGCTTGCAACATCAGTTATATCATCATTAACTTCTGATATATAGGCCATATCCTGTGACAATCCAAATGAAATAAATTAAAAAAAATTTTAAAGTAATTATTTTTTTTAACTTTTGGATTTATTTTATTTAACTCTTACTATTACTTTTAAACAATATTTTCATATTTCTCTAAACAGATTCCAATGTTTGGAAATATATGCCATTTAAGAAAGCGTAATATTTTACTCATTTTTTTTAATATTTATTTTACATCAAGTTCATTTAAGTAGTTCGAATATAAATGTATGAACAAGTTTTCAATTTATTTGAAGACAAAAAGACAAATAAATTTTAAATTGCGCTTTCTATACTTATTTTTCCTTTGTTCATTTAATATATATATATATATATATATATATATATATCAAACTTACTTTTATATTGCATTTTAAGATGATTATAGATTGATTCCTTAAAGAAGAAATGGATAACACTACATTTAAGTCAGTTGAGCTACTTAAAATCTTATAAGTAATCTTTGAAAGTTAAAATTTTGTTATTTAATCTCTTTTTTTTTTAATAAGGAATTTAAAGTAAAAATTTACAACTTAATTGAAGGGGAATTTAGGTATGCAGATATTTTCTCTCTGCCTTAGAGGAATTATTGCTTACACGAGAGATGAATTCCTCGATTTTTTTTCTTTCTCTTTTTCTGAAGAAGTGATATAAAAAGAAAGAGTTGAGCGCGGCACCCCGTTGATTTATATGCTCTACTAACGACTTTACTGCAACTCAGATTCTGAATTTCATGAAAAGGGGTGGAATATAAAAAATGAGTCAAAACATCCCCTAAAGGGAACGATTAAACATTACAAATCATATTTTCAAGTAGGTGTAATCAGAACTAAAGTTTTGTGATTTTCATTAAAAATGTGCATTATTTTATTTACATTATTCTTATTCTTCAATTATAATTCTCTTAATAAATATTTTAGAAAAATTATTTATCTTGTAGAGTTTTTAAGCAAACAAACATGATAACTATAAAATACCCTGTAAATGCAGTTTTCCTAAAATATAGTATTTTTCGTATATTAAATATAAATTACACATTTAAAATTAGAAAAAATATATTCCTCAAATTCATAAGCTTTAAAGTTACTCTAGGAGTCTTCAATTATATTTTTAAAAGCAATGTTAGAATGCTTTAAGTAAAATTGTAATCTAAGTCTGTATGCAAAATTCAAGATTGAATAATGAAATATAAATTAAAATAAACTAAATTATAAAATTTAAATCCAAAATTAATATAAAATTCTACTAAAAAAATTAAAAACTCTTTGCTGTTGTTAAAATTAATGTAATTTATATATTAATGAGAGCAATTTTTTAGAATTTTGTCATTAAAGAATTAAAGAATTGAGTAAAAATCCAAAAGATTTTCTTAAATTCCCAATAACTCTTCATAAATTTCTATAAGATATCATAAAAATTATACTAAAAGCATTCTCTTTTATTTTAAATATAATTTTAGATAAAAGATTCTAATTAGGGATTATTTAGAAAGTAGGCTTATTCAGTTTGAATATGAATAAAGCTTATTCCTTTTTAATCTATCCTTTATTCAGATTTTGTTGTACCCAACTAATAAGAATAACCATATATTTTTTTTTATAAAAATGTACATTTATATGAGATGAGTAAGTAAATTCTTCAGAACTAATGAAATATTGTTTTAATACTTCTGAGCCAACCTTGCAAAGAAAACTGAAGTCCTTAAATGCAGTGAGAAATCCCAAAATAGAGCTGAGAAATCCCTTTAAAGGATGAAACTCCCAAACAGGTGTCAATGTTAATTGTCAACTAATTAACTTTATACTCAACTGGCAGCCTTCTCACCTTCGCCTAAAATGATCTCAACTCCTTATTTGAAACCTTCAAGGGCAGCTTAATGAAGAAGACATTCGAATTTCCTCATAATCCGAAACAGAGCATCTTTTAATTTAGAGAACCACCCCTCGCTGACATATTCGTTTTCACAAACCCACTCTTCTCTCTCTTATGTATAAGAAAGACTGTTGGTGATTGGGTGTCTTACTGACTTAAAAGACTGAACAAAAGTGGCGTTTAGCGGTATGGTAGAGCAGCGACGAGAAGCCACGCGCCTTCCCACCTTTTTACCCCCACACCCACCTTTTCACCATCCTCCGGATAAAATATAAATTTATGTCGAGGGAGTGGGGCGCGAGGAGATTGAGGGTGTGAGAGAAAAGGAAGGTGGGGGAAGTCCCATTGAAAAGAGAAATTGCTCAAAAAGACCCCCTGCTTCCCTCGACTATAATCGGGAAAGGAAAAGGAGAAATTCGCAATATATGTTGTCGAGGAACGGAAACTCAATTTCCCGGAGAATTCTAGGAATTTTGCCTCGTGAGTCAGGTTACCTCCCCTCAGCCCTTGTGCTCAACAAAAGAGAGCGCTTGGGACGGGGGTGTGTGGGTATGGGTGGGCACCGAGGAAGCCACACGCACAAACATAAGTTGCACCGTCTGTCCGTCCGTCTTCCACATTCAAGTGGTAATCAGCGCGGTATGTGCGGATGGTTGAATGTCGTCCACCACCCTAAAAAGAGGCAAGGATTTTCCCGAAATGGTCTCATTCACCACAAAGCCATCTTCCCTCCTTCTTGTCATTTTTTGTTTGTTTACGACTGGGACATTTTTCTTTTACTTTTTTTATTATTACACTCACCTCGACTTTTTGTGCACTGGTCTACCTTAATGGCGATTTCTGAACGTCTTTTGTGCTCGGGGTCTTGTTTTTCTTTTTTTTATGCTTTGTTTGCCAGTTCCTCGAGATACGCCTTTTTAACCGCTTTTTCCAGCCAGCAAACGACACCAAAAATCAGAAACTAAAAGAAGCTTGAGGAAATTATATCGGATCTTTTGTTTTCCTCGCGTTTTTCTTTTGTGTTAATGTAGAATCATTTTTTTTCCTTCTTTGCTATATTTTTGTCTGGTTTTATTTTGGTTCGCGAATATATAGAGTAAATTCGAAAAATAGGTTGCGAAAAGATGGTTTCTGTGATATTGTTTGGACTAATATAGCAGAACTAAATTATGCCAAGTATTTGATTACAGAAGTAAGCATTCTAATGTTTCCAAATGCACAAAGTAATTGCGATTCACCATATGGAATGAAGAGTCATTTAAGTATAGTAAAATACTCATTCATAAAGAAATAGAAAATCCTATTAACTCAAATGTAAATTACAAATAATACAAAATAAAATTTCAGTAAACTGCTCTTAATTTGTTTTTAAAGTTAATTCGAATGTGTAGTATAAGTAGGAAACGATAAAAATAATTTTAAAATTCAGAATCTCAAAATTTAATCTTATTATAGTCATCATAGTGGAATAATAATTATTACAAGAATCAGTTTTTGTTTTTCTTCTTAGTTATTTTAAAATAAATTATTTATTTCAAAATTTTTTATTCAAAATTTAAAGAATAAAAAATTTATAATTACCATAATTACAATAAACTTGTGAACTGGTAAGGGTAAATCTGAATTAGCTCTTTTTCTGAAATTATTTCTACAGATTAAAAATATTAATTCAATTTATCATGATTCATTTTCATTTATTTAATTTATTTGATCGCACAAATTTGAATATTCATTTTCACTTGATAATTGATGAACTTAATTAATGTTATAAGCAAAAGAATTTTAAAATTTTGTTCACATATAAAGAGAAACAAAATATTGAAATTGGTAAAAAAAAAAAAAAAAAAAAACTTTAGCAATTAAGTCAACTATTTGAATTCATATGTTTAATCATTTAAAAAGTCAAGATATGTGATCTAAATAACTCAAAATATTGTATTATCTTGAAATAATTTATCTTCTCAATCTGTAAAACAACACTTTATAATGGAATATTGCCAATTTTTAAGATATAGAGAATTTCTAGCCAATATATTGTCTAATATATGGATTTGCTAGCCATGTTTAAGATAAGGACTTGTTTCTAGAAATGTTAAAATAGATTAATAATGTTAAACATTGATTATTAAACATGTTGACATGATGTTAAACATGATTGACATATCATTGATTGTAGAGAACATGTAAAAAGATAATGTACTACTTCCTTTCAGTATTATTCGAGGTTTTTGACTGTGAAAAAAGTGATTAGAAGATGAATCAATCCCAATGAATTTTTTGGATCAATAAGAGATCATAGTGTTGATAAAGATTGTGTTTCTTAAAGTTAGAATCATTTTGGAGGGGTGTGGAAATTGGAAGGAAAGCGTTTCTTTTCGAGCATGTACCTTACCTTTTGACAATATTCAAAATTAAGGTATGGCTAGTAGTTTTTAAGCAATATCTCCGGAACAATATGAAAATTTGTAAAAATGAATTTCAACATTTAGTTGTCTATTTCATTATTTGAGAGTGATTTGAAATTAAAAAGATCGTTCCCAAACTTTTTTTCCCGTGAACCACTTTCAAAGTTTTTCTATTTTCGGTAGGCCCCCTCTTGCTGCACTTCTACTGTAAAAACTTCTAAAATATATCACCCTAAATTGCGGGTGTTAAGAAGGAAAAAAAGTAGCACATTTTCATTTTCTTGTGTTCTGTTTATTAAAATAATATATGCGGTTATGCAAAATTATAAACATTTATTATTGCAAACAATCAACAATTGACAAAAAATCAACAATGACAACAAATTAACTGATATGTAAATGAACAATAATGAATAGTCATACTTTTAATAAGATGGCGCATGGAAGGCACTTTGCAAATCTCAACATGTAGTGTATATTTGTACTAATATCTATTATTCTATTCAATTCTGTGTTTGAACTGAATCTCGAATATTTTTGAGTATCTACCTTGTGAAGGATGTTACCTGCCGACGTTGATAGGTAAATCCAAGCCGAAATGTTTGTTCTTTATTATGAAAACAACCAGAAAATTTTTGTGGACCCCCACTTATAACTTGTGAACCCCTTCCTTTTCACATGTAAGGTGACCCCAGTGTTTTCTCCTATGAACCCGTGGGGGTCCACCTGGACCACTTTGGGACCCTATGGCCTAGTTACTTCAAGTCAACAGAACCAAGCAACCAGAAATGCAATATAAGAAATAGGATATTATAAATGAATAGAATTTTCCATTTGCATTACAGAAGAACTATAACATAATAGTTTACAATTCATTCTGATCTATTATAATATATATTTATAAAATTACAATAGTACAATTTATGAAAAATTACTTTTGTAAAATAATAAAAAAAAATACCAGTTTCAGAATGTGGTTTTTTCATTAGTAAATTTACTTGATTAATCAATGAAAATAATAAATGACAATATCACTTTAAGCACCTTTAATTACCAATTTTCATAAGTTTATTTAAATTTGATATAAAATGCTCTTTATCATTAATTTCATATGTTGATTTAATTTTAATTAAAACTTTAATAAAAGATGAAGTATATGATTTTCGAAGTGCATTGAATAAAAACTTAAAATTTCATCTAAAGTGCTTGGCCATTTTAAAGCAGATACCAACAGAGATGATGGAATAAATACTTCTTTTTCCTGACCAAATTTCTCGTATGACAAAGCGTCGAGTTATATATTCCCATTTATTATATTTTTTACTCACTTTTAAAGAGAAAATGTAAGAAATTCCTCCCACCTATTTGATAGATTAGTGGCTGTGAAAATCTGGCACCTCCACTTCCAAGTATTTGATTCAAGACGTGAGAGGACTCTTGAAGACGTGATAATTTATAACTCTTGGCCTTCCTGAACGCTCGTTTTGAAAAGGAAGATGAGCAAAGCGATCCCCACATTATTTATCACCGAGATATTCTGCTGTCGTTGAGCATAGATTCCGTTCAGGGAACCACGGATATTTCCTCGATAATGCAGGCAAGCCAAGTTTACAGTTACAGTTAATTGCTGTTAACATTGCACTAGCCTTTATTACAACATTAAAAAACGGGAGGACCTTCACTATATAGTCTTAAAATTCAAAGGTTAATAAAGGTCATCGTGATTTAATTTTTATTTTTCTCCAAGGAAAATCTATCCTCGTGCGAATATTTCTTTTCCCCCTTGGTATATCTTGGTTTTAAACCCTTGAAAAATGTATTTAGCATTTTACATTAAATTGTACCATTAAAGAAATTTATTCCAAAATGTTGTTAAGGAATATACAAAAAAATTATCAAAAATTGATTGTGCAAATGTGGGTCCTCATTAAAACACTAGTTTCTCAACAGCCCATTTTAACTAAATGTGAAAGCTCTGTGGCATTTACTTCAAGTTTTTTAAAAGATTGAACCAAGGAAATATTTCAGAAATCTGAAATAAGGACACATTGTAATAAGGATTCATTTATCTAATCTTTCCATCTATGTAACTTGTAAGTTGATACCTCTGTAGAAATTCATTTACTTTTAAGTTCGCGTGATTTTAATAATTTTCAATATTTCCAGCGCAATTTCTATTTTACTACAATACATTTTTAACCTCAACTTTCTTTATTTTTGCTTAATTTTTACAGTTTTCTACTTTAATTATTACATTAATTTTTACTTATATTTTTGAATAAGTTTATTATCATTTTTTGACACATAATCTCATTATTTACTGAAGAATATTTTTTAAATACATAAAATTAATTTCTCAAAACTTGCTTCTAATTCAAATGCTATCAATGTTAGAACTTATATTTAACTATTGATATTTAACTTATGAAATAGCCTCCATTCTTCAAATCATTAAATATGTATACAAATTTTTTCCTTTTAATTTATTTGCATACTTATATTAAAAAAAAGTAATAAATTGCATCATCACAGATACATAATGGAAATCTATGTATATAGATTGAAATTTATTCAATATTAATATAAAACTTCTATTTTTGATGGTAGACTGTTGTTTTACAAAATAATAACAGTTATAATAACGGAAGAAAATATTAAGAAAAAGTTTATTTTGTTCTGTTTACGAATAGAGAATACATTTTAGTTTTTTTTAAAACGTAGGAATTTCCACAAAAAAGCACATACAAAAATAAATATTTATGTTTTAAAAATTAATTTTAAGAATCAAAATGCAGAGTATCATTAATAAACATGTAGCAAATGCACTAAATTACAATGATACAATGTATTCTGGGTAGTATATGGACTTCGCTTATCAATATTAGATGAAAATTTCCGTTTAATACAGCTTAGAATCACTTTCTACATTCATTAAATTATAGCTTAAAACCAATTAGTAGATTTACTTAGCGATTAAGTTTGTTTACAGAACACCCCAAGTTTTATTAAATTTAAGCATCCGCTATTGCTCTTATGGAGAATCCTTCCGAAATAAAACAAAGGGGAAATTTTGAAAATCTTCCTTAAAACCCCAAACAACTTTCATGTCTGGATGATTAACAATAGCAAAATCGGATTGCCCTATTTCATTCTGATGAATATATATATTTTTTGATTACATGTGTATCTTTTATTTGAAGACATATTGCATATTTTATTTTACAGCATATATTTTAATAAAGATGTTAAAACATGATTAAAATGTATTCTAAGTATACTAACTGTACCAGGTAAATGTACAGATACCTACAATGGATATGTGTGTGAGGCCCCCAGATATTTGAAGAGATATCCAATAAATCATTCTTATGTTTGTTTTTAATAGGTGCACTTAAAAAAGAAAAAGTAAAGTTACTAAGTATAATTGCTAAAAAAAGACATTAGTGATTAAAAAAATAGTGATATAAAAAGAAGGAAAATACTACATGCAAAAATTAAATTTGCATAGCTTATTGTTTAAATGATAATATTAATTAAATGATTTCATTACATAAAAATACAATATGATTATAAAATTAATTTAATTTAATACGGTTACATAATTTAATGGAAAGGAATACATATTTTAATTTTATTTCATTATTATATTTCCTTCTTACAATATCAATAAATATGCAAATCTCAAACCATTGTTCAGCAAAATTGCTAAGCATTAAAATTTTAATCTCATAAATTATTTTTCTATAATTTACATTAATTACTCTTTTTATGATAATATTTTCAATATTTTGTGAACATTTCAACAGCTAAATGCTCTGACATGACATTATAACAAGTAATTGAAATCATCCCTTTCCAAAGATAAGACAATTCTTAAGAAGTTCTGCAATTATTTTCCAGTTCAGTTACTTCCCACATTTTCCAAATGTTTTTTTCTGATTTTTATTTTAATTCATTTCTTGTCTAATCCCTCACAATCACTAAATGATCTTCTAGGATAAATTAATATCAACTATTTTTAGACCCTGAGTGCTTAATTATTAAGTGGAGGAATTGAATATTTTCCCCATAATTTAAGACCATATTATTAATCAAACAACAACGTTTATTGTTCTAACAAAGCTTCCATAGGGGAAACTAATTTTTTTGTATTGGGTGAACATTAATTGATTGCAAAGACTTCATTACTTAAATACAAGTAGAATGGTAACTATTTAATCTTTTTTTTTAAATGAAATGATCTAAATACTGTAAATTAAAACTTTGTACAGTTATTCAAATTAATTGAGTAAATATGTAGATGTTCTTCTTATTGGCACTATATATGAAAAATTTAGCCCATCATCTCCAGTATTATATACATATTGTAACACAGTAAAATTAAGGAAGCTCAATAATTTTCTGAGCTCAAAATTAAACTGAACAAAATACATTAAATTAGCAGTAAGATTGGTTGGTTTATTTGTCATCGTATTGTTATTTTTTTCCAAAACAGAGCTCACTTGATAGGGATTTACAGCTCAAAATGAATTCTGACTCACTCTCTTCTGAGCTTGAGAAAGGCATGCCATCAACACATTTGTACCAGCTACAGGAGTTTCTTTATTAAAAAGTATTATTTTGTTGCTTACTACATTGAGATAATTAAATGCAAAAAAATAAGGATAAAGTTGTACCAAAAAATTATTTTTATTGTGTGTGGTCTGTAGATTCAAATCATAAATAAGATTTATTTTGAATTCCTAAGCTTTTTGGCATAAATGTAATATCGCATAATCATAAGGGAGCCCTTTTCGAAGAAAATTCTGGTCTTTTTATCCATTGGTATCAAGAGAGGAAGTTGTGGGGTTAAATTTCCTCGTGATACCGAGAAAGGAATGGTGAGTTTAGATAACAAGAATTGTAAGTTGAACATTTATCTGCTGAATCTCTTAACGCTTATGGTGGTAGCATGGTGCTTATGCATGGTGCTTATGGTGGTAGCACGCTTCCTAGGAGTTTCCTAAATGTTGTTAACAAAATGAAGTTTATAAAAAGGTGCTTGGAAAGTATTAGTAGACATTTTTTTAAAATAAAAACTTCTAAAAAATCATGAACGTTTTTATTTTTAAGTTCACTGTTAGGGACAAAAATAGAAAAGTAATTAAAAAAAGTTTTTTGCAATAACTTTTTCTCTATATTCTGTATTGTTGAAAAGATTTATGAAAGGAATACTTTTTTTACAATTTTTTTCATTATGCATGAAATAAATTTCACTTATTATGTGAAATATCCTTATAAATCAACCAAAATAATGATTTGGGTTTTTGTAATGTTGATCCAAGCAAAAATTTTAAAAGAGAGAAAATAAATAAGATAAATAAACTTTATGGTTTTAATTGGTCCAATAATTCAAGAGTATAAGCTATTGGCTAATTTAAAGCATAGAAACTCATATTTGATTTTTATTTAATACATTTAAAACATTTAAATATTTGTACATATAACACTAGTTATAAAAATTCAAAGTAAAATATACTAAAATTTTCGTAATACATTCACTTTGCTAATAAAATTAATCACAGAAACTGCAAAAATATATTATGAAATTACTATTGTTATTTTCAGCATAATAATTGTTGGTGACAAATGTAACTAAATAATAGAGAATTTAGTAGCATATGCTAGAAATTAAAATAAATTCCAGGTAACCTCTCCCAAAAACATAGTCTTATATTTTTTATTAATCTAGTATTTTAATATATAGATTAATTTGACAAAGGTAAACGTTTCGAAATATCAAAAAGAAAAAGAAAAAAGTGGGAAATGTAAAGAAAATTCACTCGACGTACAGAAACAAAACCCAGTTTTGGTACTCTTCATTTTGTTTAGAAATTCAAATGATATATGTATTTATAAAAATCGTAATAAATGAAAAAGATTTTTATCACTTTCGATCTTCAGTATTGTTTATTTATTAGTTTCTCACAAACAAAAAATATTGATAAAATTGTTTTCACTGTTTTTGAATATTTTCTCAAAAATCAGATTAGGAAACAATATTTCCCTTATAATTAATAAATTTTTAAATTTCTCCTTTTCTTATAATTTTAAGTAATAAGAATTATTTCAATTTACTAACTTTAAAAATTATTAACTAATTTATTCTATATATTTTATTATTAACTATATATAATTTAATTTTTATATTATATTGTTAACTAATTTTAAAAATTTATAACTTTATATTTTTGAATACATAAAATCAGTTTCCTATTATTTCCTTTCCATTTATAACATTTTAAATCTAAAATAAGATTTACATTTTTCTGAATAGAAATGCAATTTCTCGTCCTTTATGTGTGTAATATTAGTTCAAATTCTTTTTTTCTAGTAGCAGATTTCTTTTCATTAAATAATGAATAAACGATTACAAATTCATCATAATGAGTCCTCACTTGAATACATAGTAACTGCTGCAAAGAAAATCCGTTTAATATTTTAAAATGATCCATCAAGTTGATCGTAAACATTACTTTTTTTTATGTGTTTATCCTTTTCCCATTCTTCATCTTGAATTAATTATTTTAAATATTCGAAATGAAAAAAAAAACGAATGCCTCAATCTCAAATGAAGGACATTTGTATGTACTGGGAAGCATTTTTGGAAGGAAAAGAGTCGACTGTCAGATGGAATGTGACCGATATCTAATAAATAAAACAGAAAAGTGAGACATGCGTATAATTCATTTCCGGAGAGATCATATTTATAACCGATCCCTTTTTATATCACCCTCATAACGTTAAAATCTTCACAATTTCAGGCAATTTCTCTCTTTTATAATATTTCCCGCCACAGTCTTACCTACCCAATGAAAAAGAACACTTCGCAATGCAACGACAATTGTTGCCATTTGTCAATACGTGAAGCAACGTCGTGGATGGGGGATGTCACGGCTTGCAAAACGATATTCTCTTCAAATAAATGACTTTTGTAAAGATGGAAATAACTTTTCTGAGGCATTTTGGGGTGCAATCGATTGTACCCCTTCTCCTGTGCACCACACTCTTGAAATCTTGCTTTGTGCACGCTCCGGAAAACGTCAGGTTGTTCGCTTATCACTTTGGTTTTGTATTTATGGTATTTTCCTCGCCATTTTGCTGAGTGAAGAAAAATGGGCGGGCATTTGTTGGTGTCTCGGTTGTTGTCGCTTACCGTATCGTCATCTAAAAAGGATGGCTTGTCATTGTTGTTGCTTGCGTGCCCAGCAGCGTGTTGAAATAAACGATTTCGTAACCGTTGTTTGCCTGGAAGATGAGATTTTTGACAACCTTGCTTAATCTTCATCGCTTTCTGGAAAGATTTGTGGTCCTGAATGTCTCCATTATTGGTATTCCAGATTTTTTTCTATGTGTTTCAAATTAAGTCATTTCTTCAGAAATTCCAAGGCTTAGTCATTCAGGTGTTTCTGTTCATCACAAATTCTTTTTCAAATACAGTAATAACCAATAATTAATTATGAGCTTTATCATTTTCCAGTGTGTTTTGTTTTTTCAAAAGCTTGAATTTAAATAGAATGATTGCTTCGTACCAATTTATACATATAATTCTAAGTTTTAAATTTCTTTTTTTTCCTCTTAATTGAAATATTAAAAAAATTTATATATTTTTTAATATTTCAATGATAACCAAAGCAATAACTGAAAACTTTTAATTTATAAATATATCTTTTTACAATATAAATAAGTAGATTTAGGATTCACAAATTTAAAAAATTCATTTTAATGTTTAATTGTAGAATTTTGAAATTTAAATGAATTCTTTTGTGTTTTATTGAAGAACGCATAAGGATTTTATGATTAGCAAACACTTTAAGCTCTTTATTTAATAGAAACTAAGACGTTATTTTCACAGATGAAAAAAATATTTATTCTTTTTTTTATTTTTTATTTTTCCTTATACATGTAAAAAGTTCGTCAAAAAATATATATTCGCACAGTGAATTTACGTTTAAATTTTATTTCCCACTCTATAACATTAAATTTCTAAAAAGGAAAAAGTTAATTCTCAGTGGAAAAAAAAAGTATACTCTCTGATGAAAATGTAATTGATGTTGAAAATGTTGGTCTTCACAGAATCAATACGGCTCTAAGTACACGAGTCACAACTAATTCTGTATATAATATCAAAATGTTCAAAAAGATTTCCACGCATACTTTGTTCAAAGTATGTCTAGGTTACATGATTGTCGTTAATACAGCTCACTTTTTAATTGTGACCCAACAAAGGAGAAATAGCCAATGGATAGGACTCAGTGATAATTGAGCTTCCTGAACTAATTGTAGACTTTACTCCATTAAATTTTTTGTTATGGTACACCATAAGAGATGACATTACCAAAAAAATGTATACTCTCTGATGATAATGTATACTCTAAGGAACACCGTCCCACCCGATGGTATACGGTGGACCATAAGAGATGAAGTGTACAGACCAAAGCAATGAAATTCGGACAAGTTTGGAAATGAGATTCGAACGCTGTGAACAGAAATCTCATTGAATGCTTTCGTGCGAGGTACAGAGACAATTGCAGTGTACCCTAAAAATGTATTGATGCTGAAGGCCATTGTTTTCGACAATAATCACATTTTTATCCGGAAACATTCATTTTTTAAATTGTATATTAAGTTTGCAATTTCCACAAATTTCCAGTAACTAGGATGTTGAAATAAATATTCCATGTCAGTTTGTAGTGTGTACACATTCACATTTACACATATACATGTATATATTTATGTGTGTGTATGTGTATGGGTATAGACATTGCAACGTAATGATACAACTATGCAATAGTAAAATAATTAATGTACTTTTTATAATGGTTAAGTAAACTGCAAAATTAAAACGTAATACATAAAGAATACAATAATTATTATTAAATGACACATAATTTGTGGAACATCAGATACTTAAAAATATAAAATTTGCAGTCATTTTAAAAAGAAAATAATTTGTTTAAAATTTACTCATTATTAATGTATTAAACAGTTTTAAAAAAACTACAATCTATTGCTGAAAATCAACTACTTATAAAGAATTAAACAAAAATAAAATGAATATGGAAATAATTCTTACAAAAAAATAAATAAATATGAAAGTTATACTTAGTGTATCGCTTAAGGATGTTTTCGCATTTGTAATATAAAACCCCATACAGGAATTTTTATTTTTATTTTCAGAGGTTTAATTACTTAGCCTAAAACTATGATCATGTTCTGGGCACACGGAAACAAGCCATTAAACAAGATGAAAAGCATAAGCAAAAGCAGTGCTGGCATTCCTAAATCCTCCTTAGCAGTTGACAACGTCTGTAGGTACGACTGCTAAAAAATCCATCTTACTTCTTTCTGCTCATATTTTTCAGTGCGCTCAAAATCCAAATGACATCTCAGCTTAACTTTGAACAATAGGCTTGCCCATCGTTATGTCTGAGATGAATCGATAATGCACTCCCCCCCCCATACTTTTTTTCCATATACAGAGTATAAAAAGGGGCAGAAGTTATGGGGGAAGTAAAGGCTTTTTTCGAAGGGAAGGTGAGAAGAGGGGTACCGAGATGATACCAGATTCGCAGAGCATCAAAGGTGCCGACAGTGGCGGCTCTTTTGCTCCGTGACGTAGGCAAAAGGGAAACCGGCATATAATTAAAAAAAACGAGAGGTGCGAATCACTGAGGGCGCGAAAAAGAGGGTCCAAACAGGTTTCTTTTCTTTACGTATTTATTTTTTATAGACATACAATTTTTATATCTTTCATTCTGCAGATCTGACTAGTTTGCGCCATGAGCAGTGTAAGTGGTATGTGTTGTTCTTCTCATCTTTAGGAGCTTTCTCAGAAGAAACTATGATGGAGAAAAAGAAAAAAAAAAAGAGGCAATCATATTTTAGTGAAGTAACTCACTTGGTCGAGGATAAAGAAAGAGCTCGTTTATTACGCTTTGCGATTTGAGGTATTTATTCTTTCAGCACATGTCAATTTGTCGTTTCAGTACTCGGCAATGAAGCAAGAAAAGAGAAAAAAACTCTTATACAGACCCTTTGCTTTTTTCAATAAACTTCTTCGTTTTATTCCAAAAGGTTTCTCAAGCCTATTTAAGTTGCTTCTTCAAATAAGTTTTGTGCTATGGTCTTCAAATCAATTTTTTAGCCATGAAATACTGCATGAAAATTCGATTATGAGGTGAAGTTAAAAGTTCATTACTTTATGCGCTTCATAATCAGATATCTATAGGTAGTGTCTTATATGTGTTTGAATAAAATATTGCTTGACTCAAAAGTTCCCTTAGACATAATAACTTTTAAAATATTCGTTAAATTGGTATTAATAAAATCATATGAATCCTCCACAGAATTAAAAATAAGTTGTGATTACTTTTCATGATAATTTTCACGTAAATAAAAAAAATTCGCCAAGGCTAAAATCATTTGCATATAAAGATAATCAATCATGCTTGTTATTATGTCATCCTGTAGTTGCATGAGGAGAGATTCATCATTATTCATTCATATCATGAAAGCATACAAATGAAGGCATATTAAAGTTTTACTGTTTAGGGTTTTCAGCAAGTGAAAATAAACTGTAATTTCATCAACACTCTAGTTTTAGCAATTTAAAGCGGATTTTGATATTAAATAGAAGACTGCATAATCAGTTCCAGTATTACAATACAGATCGAATTTTTACATTAATCTACCTGTAACTGCTTAAACTTGAAGGGCAAAGTTTTTTCAATAAATTCTTTTAGAAATGTTCAGTGAATAAATATTAATGTGTACAGAGTGTTTGTAAAAATTTTTCATAAAAATTTGGACTGTGTATCAAACATTTTAAGCGCATTAAATAATTATTTGAGAGTTTTAGTTATATAATTTATGTACTCACAAATACATGAAAAACGTTTTTGGGATAGCTTGAAACATTTTTAAAAAAGAACAATTTTGTAATTATTTGTCAGTTTGAAAAATATTTTGCGATTATTCAGAGAAAAACAAATTTTTAAAATTTCATTTAAATATAAATTCTAATAAACCCAAAATATTTAAAATTCATTGAAATTTTCCTAATATACAGCAGATAATTGAAGTTTCCTTCTAAGAATTATAGTAAATACCAGTAACAATCAATTGCATCAATTTATAAATATACCTCGCCAAAGTCTGTATGTAAAACAAAAACTAAATATGTGATTCAACTGATTATTAATTGGACAAAGTTTGGTTGACAAATTAGAACACATGCAGCTTCTCATTTTTGTTCCAAAGTAGCCCAAATACAGTGAATAGCAAGTTGTGACGCTTTAATTTCGTAACAGAAGATAATTATTTAATATTTATTCTATTTAAAAAATCGTGTTGGCCAGAGAGAGAACTAGTCAAACATTAGATTTGAAGAGGATGGTTAGAACAACTCGGTAAATAAGTACTAGTGTTCAATCTTGATAAATCTTGGTGTTAACTAAGCTTCAAAGATAACTAAAGCTTTAGGCAGAACAGTTATCATTAACGCAACCACTATTATGCGCTCTGTTGACAGTGTGGATAAAAGTAACTGATTTGTGTATGCAATGAGCAATGTCTCCATACTTTCTGCAGTGACCATATAATGGTGGTGAATTAAAGCTATAGTTATTATTTCTCTTCAGTAATTCTTTATGTAATCCCATATATATATCAAAATATGAATCAATTATAATGAAGTGTTACGAATTCAAAGATAATTCATTCTCATAAGTATCAAAATATCAGAAATTGAACAGATTATTCACTTTTTGACTCTGTGAACAAGAGTAGATGATTTATACATTCAATGCCTATACATATACCCAATCGTATCGGTATTATGATGTACATTTATGTATGAAAATGTATACGTCATCGATAAATATAGACATACGAGATTGACTGCCTGCTCCATACCTTAGGTTATCAGGTATTGCTCCATCACATAATGCATCTGCAAATCTAACTGGTAGAGTCCAATTCAGGACTAGGTATAGGAAAACACGCTGGTGCAACAACAACATAATGTATTTGGTTGAGACAGAATTGCCATGAATTTCGAAAATAGAAATACACTATTGTGTATTTCAGTAGAACTCTAATATTCGAAGTAAGTTAACTGGCATAAATAAAATATCATCGACAAGACATTTACAAAATTTCCACTGAGGAAAATGACATGTGGTAAATATTGCAATCAAATTTGTAAAAATAGGTTATGCCAAAAAACTCCAAGTAGCTTGGTTATAAAATAGTTAAATATACGTGAAATAGAAAACATAAACAGATTATAACGTATTTTTCTCAATGCCCGAATGATCTTAAAATTAATCCAACAATAACGTATATAAATATATAATATACAATATATATATATATATATATATATATATATATATATATATATATATATATATATATATATATATATATATATATATATATATATATATATATATATATATATATATATATATATATATATATATATATATATACCATTATTTCATGCTTTTCAATGACCATGAATGAGATTCGAATAATCATAATTTGTTAGTAAATATATTAATATTTAAAAAAATTTTTAAAAAAGTTAAAAATCAGTATAATGAGATAAAATTTTTTAAATTAATTCTACTCTTAAAGTAATTTATTTCAATATCATCAGAATATTAATTTATTTCAATATATTATTAAAAATATATAAGACTTATGCGTAAGTAAATGATTTTATAACTTATATACACATATTTCACTGAAAGCAAAATTTTGTAATTATGCATATCAAGCGACTATCTTAAATTGTCTATGTTATTTGAAAATAAACATGAAAATTCTGCAAATTTAAGTTGACTAAGATATCAGCAGAAAGGATTAAAAAAATCGATGCATTTATATTTTTCAACCCTCAACCTCTGTAAACAATAAATATTAGTCATCTGTTGCATGCCTAAGATTCAGCGAAGCAACACGTACACAACCCCGAAAGAAAACATATCTTTTTCCGAAACGGAAGGTGTCGGTAATAACAGGAAAAAGAAGGAAGAAACAAGCGTTCAAAATAATCGATAGAAGAGACCGCCGCACGTGCGGCTGGTGTTGCCCACCCTCCAGACTCTAAAAAGTCAATTGCCGGCCCCCGGGTATCACATCCCACCTCAAGAAGTCGGCTCCATTAATCCCACTAGGTGTGCAGGTAATCACCGGGGTTCCCTTTTCTTCATTTTGAAGTGGCTCGCAGGTACAGGGGGGGGGGTTGTTGAACAAGTGAAGTTTGCTTTCCCCTCCTACTCCGAAGGTAAGAAAGACTTCATTACAGGTCTGCTACCCCTTGTCACAAGACCCTCCTTCTTCACACCATTCAGAAGATTTTTTTCACCATCTTACCTTCCTCTCAAGGTAGTAAATATACCTTGGTTTGGTTCTTTGGGCCACCGGAGATGGTCTGACTGCGTGAAGGAAACTAGATATTTTTGAGATCGCAAGCGTGTGCTTTGTGGTTTGCTTAGTTTACCACAAATAAAAAAATATTCACCAGTGTAATAGGAACTGGATTAAGAAGGATTAATATAAAAAATATTATGCCAAGGAGGTGACATCACATGTGATATCCTTTAGCTTGTAATCAATTTAACTTAAATTTCACATTTAATTTATATTTTAAATGAAAGTAAGTACAGCAATTATGTGAGATTTATTTGTATCTTATTATCATCAGTGATTTATTTTTTTCTCTATTGCTTCTATCAAACAATATTAATTTTTATTGAATACAAAAATCGTTAAACCCTTCATATGATATGAAGACTTTTAGCTAAAATTTTAGTAATAAATATACATTAATAATATAAATTTCCAGAAGTATATCAATATTTTGCTACCTCTTTCTTTTTAAACGAAGAATAAATTAAATAAATAATTCTTTGTTAAACAATAGAAGAGTGTCTTTTTTTCGTAACTGATCCGACGCTATTACATTTACAAAGAAAACGAGTTCACGTGTTTTTTCATTAAACAAACAATTCTCAGCTCTCCCTCTGAATGAAATATAATTATCCTTACTGCTTCGAAACAATTTCCAGTTACTTGTTGAGAGACAAATTATCCTATTTGTAAAATTCAACTCATATTATTTAATTTTCTTTTCAATAAATTATAAAATGCATTGAAGTAAGACATCAAACTGGAAACACTTTTGCTTAGTTTGAAAATATACAGAATTATTGAAATTATCAAATAAAAAAATTTAAATATATCAATTGCTTAAATTTCAAATAAAACTATGCAAATATAATTTTATCTACTTTTTTAACCATGCTTAATATATTTTTTAGTTATTTTCTTTTAATGAATTCAAATATTTTGCCTATATTGTTAGTAGATCAATTAAGGGGAAGACATTCATAAAACAATATATTAATTATGTAATTCTTTTAGAAATATAAGGACTTCTCTCTATTTGAATATACTTGCATAGCAAATTTTTGATTAACTAATTCTAAAAAGTATGTGTAAAAATTTCTCAATTGCATAAAAATAAAATATTTTTTTTAAAAAAAGTAGAATGAAAATATGATTAACGATTTAAAATTTATTCATAAATCAAATCTTCTTTAATTTTTTTTTAATAAAATCGAAATTTTGAATGCTATTAATATATATTTTGTTGGGATATCACTAAAAATTTAGTTAATACATTTTTTCTGTGACATTTTATTAAACTCAGAGAGTAGGTGTCTCGAAAAATTTTATATTCTTAGTGCATTCAATTTCAAATTTAAAATATCGATATATAAAGCGAGGGAAAAAGCATTTAATTTAACTAAATAAATATCGCAATTTAGACAAAGTTTTTATAAACTATAATGGCTGACAGTATCTAACTCATTTGATTCAGAGTTCGATTTATCAGCGAACAATAATTATCGACTCCGCATCACATCGACAACTCAACTCGAATCTCACAATAAACTGTACCCGGACGTATCATAGATCAACCAATTCAACTGCGTGCCGTCGTGCATCCATTAAATTAACTCTGATTGGCGCTGACTAGGATTGCGTGACACTAATTTCGTGACACCTTGCTTCCCCCTTTCCTAACCGAGAAAACACAACCCCCCTTCCCTCAATCATTCTTACTCAGGAACAAAACATAAAAAAATTTAAAAGACGTTCTAACTAGTGGCGTGAAAAAGCCGCACAATATATAGGTTGTACCTTTTTTTTCAACTAAGAGAATATCTTTCTTTAGTTTTAAGTATCACCGCCCAAGTCACACATTTAGCTTCAAGGAATGTGTACTACACCATTGAAAAATGTATATAAAATATGAATATTACAATTTATGTTAGACTTCTATCTCGTAAAAAATTCCAAGAGTAGACGATGGAGTATGCGTGTTCTGCCGTCTACTTTACCAAGTTCATTTCCGTTTTTATTTATTTATATATTTTTTTCCATTTGTATTTGCATAAAAATCACGATTCTACACGCACAAGGATGAGTTACAATGGTGCACTTTTTGACTTCTCTCTATCTTCCTATTTACAGAAATAATAGCGATAAAAAAAGAAAGAAAGTGGTTATTTAAATCTGTACTTCAGCCCCTTAATGGGAAGATCTCTCTTTTATGTACTTTTTGGCATAAATTCTACTTTATGGCACGTCGTAAACTGGGTTTTTTAAAAGCTATCACATTAGAAACACATTCCCGTCCATTTTAAAGCCATTTTGTTATGGATTACGGAGTTTATTAACCTTTATTAATTGGGAGTTTTTAATTTGAGGGCAGGGATTGTTAAAAATTTATATGATATGTATAGGATTACCCAAACTGAAGGAAATAATCACTAATACTGTTCTCAATCACGTTACAAATTTTCATTCCAATGGATCTTTTGAGGTGAGAAAAATAAATGCTTGTTATTATTTTTAAAGAAAATCTTTTCTTGTATTTTTTTTAAAATTAGTTACGCTCTTCTAGTTATGCAAATTTTAAATTAATAAATTTATACTCTTATTAAAGAAACTGTAAAAATGTTCTTTTGACTGACAACGATAGTTATGATGAAATACTTTAACACTTTCATTATTTATAACAGATATAGGATTCCAAACTAAGAAAACAATTACTTGTCAATGTTGTTCCTGTTAGGTTACAGATTTATATTTCACCTGAATCTTTTGAGTTTATAAAAAAAATATTTCTTGCTTATTACTTATAAAACTTAGAAACCGCCGCACAACTTGTCTAGTGGTCAGTGTACCTGACTGTGGATAGGGAGGTCCTGGGTTCAAATCCCGATGCGGACATGGACGTACTTTCTCTCTCTGCCTATCCTGTCTTTGTTCTTTCCTTGTATGAATGAGTTGTGAAGCGTTGCCTACCCAATAAACTTGTACATGTGTGCATTGAAGAAGTCGGACTCCACACCTAAATATGATTCAGTTGGAAAAGTAGAGCAGCGCATACCATATTGCCAGTCTAGCTGGCACACGACAACAACAACAACTGAAGAACTTCTACTCGCGATTATTTTTTAGCTGATAAATATACACTTTAACCATAAATGTCGTAACTATAACTTTCATTGGAATACTAATTTTACTTAATAAGATGATGGTATTTAGCTATGTAACTTCTTGAAATATTAAATTTTAACAATAAATATAAATTTTTAATGTAAAAATTTTTAAGAAATTTTAAAAATTAAAATTAGTATTTTCTCACGTTGTAATGAAAAACAAAGCCAATATATTTTGTCATTAAAAGCAATAAACTATAACATTAATAAAATTTAACCCCATAAATTATAGTAAAATGTTTTGATTAATAAAACATAGCTTTTGTAAAGGAAAATTAATTGCTTAATGTTCTTCCTGAGTAACTGCAGAATGAGGTATATTGAAATAAAGAATTAATTTATAAAATTATTAAGAACTTATGATTGCTTATGAATTAATTTGTCATAATAATTTCACTTTTATAAAAAATTACACTGCAATTAATTTTTAGGTTTAATTACTGATATGTTAATGATTTTATACAAAAATCAAGCGAGTGAAAATTCTTCATCATCAAATAAATTCTTATTTTAATGATTCTTCTGGTTATTATTTTTATCCCCTTTACATTAACTTCTTAGTTTAATACAGATTAATTTAAATAGCATAGAATTCAAAATAATAAGAGTTATTTAAATTATTTAGAAAATTATGCTTGCATTTGCATAATTTGGTCATGCATTAAAAATGATTTATGATTGATAAATATTTTTAAAACATAATTGTACTTAAATATAAATAACATTAAAAGATATCTGTAGCATTGAAATGTCTTATTTAATATTTTTTTTTAATATTTTATTTCTATTAAAAGGTTGGTTGAATTATATTTTGTTAAAATAAATCCCTTTAAAAAAATTTAAGAAATAAACACTATTATTTTATGAATGATCATATTTATTTTTTAAAAAATCTTATGAATATAAATTGTGATAATTTTTGCTAGCTGGAAATTATTGTACTAAATAAAAATTATCCAAATTATATATTTAATTGTGATAATTTTTTATTGCACAAATTATTAATCAAATTGTTATTATCACAAATTATGAGTTTAATTGTAAATATTAATAATTATAAATTGAATTTCGAGTATCTCAAATTACACAGTAAACTCTGATAATTTTTGAAAACTGATTTACACATACTTTTTTTAATAATTTTTACTAAGTGCAATAATTTACAAATTTCTCAGCAGAAATCATCTCGATACCCCATCTTTTATCGTACTCCACCCTCTCTATTTGATAGATATACATCCGTAAGCGATCAGTTAAATATGACTTCAACGCTTAATGATTTCGCGGGCTGATAGCTTCCAGAGTTGCTGTCATCACCTGATAATTCAGGCAGTAACTAGAGAAGATTGTGTAAATGGGGCTCCCTCGAAATTTATCGGAGTTGACCCTCGCAC
This sequence comes from Latrodectus elegans, assembly GCA_030067965.1. Lineage (NCBI taxonomy): Eukaryota > Metazoa > Arthropoda > Arachnida > Araneae > Theridiidae > Latrodectus > Latrodectus elegans. Next base: position 115,994,492 of record CM057814.1, read on the forward strand.
GGAAGGATTTCGCTACTGCAAGCTATAAATAAAAATCTCAATTCCTCTGGGAAATAGATTACGCAGGGGATCTCCTGATATATCGGATGAAAGGCGAAAAGTATGCGCATGCTCAGAGCATCTAATAAATACATTCTAATATTTTTCATAAAATAAAAACTTGCTTGCGTAGTCTAAATAAGTTTTCTTCTCCAAGACACTCAAAATTAAACTTCATTACGAAGTAGAACTTAATAATGTTTAAATTCAGCGCACACATAAATGTGAATATACAGATTTTTAAACAGGAAATGTACCGTAATTGTAGGACGAAATGGGAATATTAAAAAGCCTTACACACACACACACAACAGGTTTCGGTCGTTAATCTGTAAATTATTCGTTGTCAAAACAGGAACTGTATATAACTTTAGGTAAATTAAATTTGTCTTAAATTTTGAACATTCTAGAGCAGATTATTTTACTAGATATAAGAAATTATGACTTTTTTCCCAATCATTTAACTATTATTTTCATTTCAATAAATGTTTCTATTGCTAATCTCCACTTTTATTAGGAGCTATCATACTGTACTTATAAAAACATATGCTACTTAAAACAATGTTTGACAGGAAATTTGTTGGCTTAAAGGGAGAAGGAAGATAATTTCAATAGAGAAAATTCTTGACACTGAAAACAATTACGAAATCAAGAGGCAAATATGGGATATATATATATATATATATATATATATATATATATATATATATATATATATATATATATATATATATATATATATATATATATATATATATATATATATATATATATATATATATATATATATATAGTAGGCTTATAATCAACTGTTATAAAGAAGAAAATCCAAGAAAGTCTGAAATACTCATCTTGAAAACTATGTATACCTAAAAAGAAAATGTATCATCATTTAAAAGAGGTTTCAAGTGAAGATATAAAAGCACTTGAATAGATACCAGTTTTGAGCAACTTCACGCTATGTGAGATTCAATTTATGATAGAAGAAATTATAACAATTTTCAGAGAAATTTTTTTGTTTCCGTTTTACTTTTAAAGTTTGTTTCAGTTTAAAAATCATTAATTAAATTTATCACTAAGGATAATAATTTTTTCAAAGACTTTTTTTAAGAAGGCTTATAAATATTTGATGATAATTTTTTTATAGTAGTATTGTTTTTTATTTATTGCGAAGAAAAATTTTGATATCTCTTTAACTTTGGTATATGGTCAGAGGAAGATAATACTAGCAAAATTAAAAACAGAATTATTTCAATAAATTGTTTGAATTTTGATAAGGTGAGTAAAAACTGAAGGTCCTGAAAATTTTTTAAACCAAATTAAAAAAAAAAAATTTCAACAAATAGTGTAGATGAAAATTGAAAAAAAGATGAAAAACAATTTAATGACAAATGCCAAGAGTCGAATAAAGTGGAGCTGTTTGGTGTAGGAGGCCAAAATCCTGCATAAGTGGCGAAGTAGTAATAGTAACAAATTATATTTTGTGGAGAAAAGATTATACAAAATACTTCAATTGATTTCATTCTGAAGCTACAAGTCAGCCATTAGTGAATACTTGTAAAACATTCTAACAGATTTCAAGATTTCAACACTTTTGAAATAAAATCTATATTTGTTATCTGTATAAATGATACGTGACTATTGTAAAGAAAAGCAATCTATTACAATTCGAAGTTGCAGAAATTGCTTTTTCCTTTCAAAATTGCTTTTTATAGATCATAAGTTGGAATCACATTTCGTACAGAAGTAACTCTCTCTAATACATTTCTCAATCACTGACATCAATAAATGTACCTGTTGATGACTTATGCGCAGCTTTCTTTGCTTAATTATTCACCAAATTTAGATAGCACTTGAAAGAACTGTTCTCACTTTCACTTCAACTGTTTGTTGATTCGAAGCACAATTCAAGTAGAGATGTTTGATAATGCATTTTAAATGTAGTGTTAGAATTAACCTTTGTGAATAAAAGTTGGGTTTACGTAACAAACTCTATATAAATGCTTCATAGAAACAGACAAGAAATTCAATAATTAGATGTGATTTTTAGTTTCGTTATTAATAATTTATTTTTCTCTTTTTCAAACGTTTCATCATAAATATTTAATTTTTTATACACATTTTTACTTGAAAATATGCTTCCGTATTGGAGAATGCTTCGTTTGAAGTATTCTCCAACACAGAGCCTAAATGTAGCGGATTCTATATTTGTCGTAACTTGTTTATCAGTAATGAGTGGCACTCGAAGTATAGATAGTGGTGGCATTGTTCTCCAAATGAAATGATACTTTTTGGTTTGGCAATATAAATTTGAGGGTCTTCTCTTTGGTCCTGTTTATAAGCGACCCGCCTCATTACGGGGTGATAATACACATTGCATATCATCTGTACATGATGCCCTCGATCCTAAACATTGTAGTTCCAAAAAATTAAATAATGGTAATAAGCTGTCATTTTAATAAAATTCTTTAAGTAGTAAAAATGTGTTTATTGAATATTTTCCCACTTATGTCAAATACATCATTCTATGCTAATTTTAAGTGCTTCGTAATGTAAATATATATATATTACGATGCCACTTTATTGCATGTCCATTTCATAGCTTCAATTAAGTTATTCGCCATATTTTTACATTATTACTATCACCTCATTACTTCGAAACCTTTAAAAGACTAAAAAAACATGTATTTGATTTAAATTGTAAAGAACATACTTATGGTATGAGTGAAAATAGTGAAATTATTCAAACAAGATATTTGTAATTAATTTTCATGGAAACTATTTCTTGAAGAAATTTAATACTTGAATTTTTATAGATGTTGAAATTCTTTCACGCAAAAAAAATTTCAGTTCAAAATTAAATTGAAATACTTTTTTTTTGACCTTATAAAATATATTGAATTTAAAACACTCATATATTTAATAATAAAATAATTTTGAATCTTATGAATACACACATATAATATATAATTTTGTATCTTAAAATTAAATTTATTTAGTATTTTAAAAGTTAAACGAATTATACTACAGCAAATATGATATATTTTCTCTTTTAATTCACTTTTTCTACTGCTAATTTCTGCAAAATAATAATTTTGAACTTTTAAACATTTTTTCAATTCAATCATTATTAATTTTTTAAAATTATTTTGAGTAAGCAGATTTTATGCATATATAGCAAATAATATATCATACTAATATCACACATAAATGGAAAATAATATCTGGTGTTTTTATATATCTTACTAAAACTTTCTTTAAAACCCATTGTGGTATTGTAAAACAGTTTGATAATACATAAACATCGTGACAAAAATTAAAATTATTAACTCTTAATTTCAACTTTTGCTTGGATAATTTCTCTTTGGATAAATCTTTAATTTTGCTGAAGGAAATTGAAAACATCGGGATCCCTTCCCTATTCTGAGCCAACCACACACGAATTCGACTATCTGAATAGAAAACAATTTCTCCTAACATTAAGGGAGACAACAGACCTCAAAAAATACAGGAGGTCTTGACTATCTCTACAGGAAGTATTAGTTTCCGTCTGGTTTCAAAGTATTCGCTTACCCACCACCCTGTGTATGCCTGGTACAAAAATTATGGGTAGCCTGTCAAGAAGGGTGGGGTTAGGGCCACAATAAATCCGTCTGCTTCTTCCCCTTTGAAACATCCTCTAAATACAGACAGACCAACTAGAAAATTGTAGACCTCTTAATGTCAGTCGCGTGGGTGAATGGTAACCAAGTATCTCATATTCTGCAGCATCTTGCTGAGTGATCTTAACAAGAGCAGGTCCCACAAAGATATTTATTGTACCAATGTAGTTTTTTACTTCAATGCAACTAAATTTTAGAATTTTCGTTTGTTAGTATATAATAGTAAATTAATAGTACAATGCGGTTAGTACGTAATAGTAAATTTTTGCTTAAAAGAGGAAATTTCATACATTTGTAGATTTTATAACTGATGGAAATTTATCTATAAGCAATCTGGTCACCAATAAATGTACAAATAATATTAGAATAAGATGTATATGAAAAAAAAATTTTAAATTGCAAAATTTAATTACAAGTAATTTGCTTTAACAATTTTGATCACAACTATGAAGATTAATTTTTACTATTGTATAATTTATCAATAAATTTTCATTAAGTATTAAAAGCTTTGGCTACATTCAAGAAGTAAAATCAATCGTATAACTTTGAATTGATAGTAGAAAAACTTAGGAATAACGGTATGTAAACTGTTACTGATTTAACTGCTGTATCTGTAAATCAACTAATTTCTTATACTCAGTTTTTTTTATCGTATAAGCTTTGTTAATTTGTAGTTTAATAATAAAGAGGATAAACTTTGTCACTAGATAACAATGTAAAGTTCTCATATAAATTAGTAATCAAAATACCAGGGAATATTTAAAGATATTTTACTGAACAAATCAATCAATCATCCACTGCAAAAAATAATCAACTCTACATTTTACAGTAATACACTCTGCAAGCCTTTTTAATCAATTCACACAGTATTACTGTATTTAAATACTTCTAGTTTTTATAAAAATAAATTTTGCATACTTATTGTATACTTCATGGTCACAGAAAAACTCATTATAAGTAGTTCGTCTTGAAATCGTATTTCCATCATCAAAAAGCACATTTTGTTCAGTTTCTTTCTTTCTTTCTTTTTTTATAAAAGATCTAAAATTGCCCACTATAGAAATTTTTGCGGTTGGTTTTTTCTAAACAAATTTCTGAGAACAAAACACTAAGAACGATTTCTAAAAAAGCGAGATTTAATCTAATTATTAACGACATTATACAATGTGAGCGCTATATTGGTACATTGTGTAACATCAAAATAGTTTTCAAGTAAATTTTAAAATTCGTTAAAACCTTTTTTTACAGAAAAGCAAAAGGGAATCAATATAAATACTATGGTAACACGAATGGAAGATAATGAGAAGATTATCAAGCAGAGGGGGTCATGTAATTGTAAGATTTTATAACGTTTACGGCATGTTACATTCCATGACAAATTTTTTTAAGTAGCTTGCCTTGCTCCAAGTACGCAGAAAATTTCCAAGAATACATCTCGACAGATGAGAATGCAAAAACTAGGAATGCAATGCGCATATTTTGTTCATTGTTTGCAATTTATCTTAAAAATCTCAACTTTGAAGGGCTACATTTCATTACTACTTTTTAGCCACTCTAAAAAATGCTTAAAAAAACAAACAATATGGAAAGATGGTTGATCTTTTAAAGTTTATTCTTATACATCATTTTAATGCCGAAATTAATAAGCCAAAAATGTGTGATTAAGTACAAAGTAAACAGTTATAATAGTGTTTACAAAATAATCCAATTTCTAATTATATTTGGATTCAATTTGGATCCCAAAATTATTAAGTTATAAAACAAATTTAGATAATGACAGTAATATTCATTATTTTCTTGACTAATTCGTTTAACAACAACTGGATGTTAGAAGAGCCAGGCCAAATTCACTCTGAGATTTTTACAGCTTGCTCAATGGAAGTCCTCGTTGATAAACTGTGCCTCCCCAGTAAATGCTAAGAAAGGAAAAATTATCTGGAGTGATGAAGTATCTGCAATGACAGATCCTGCTCTTTTTCTTGAGATATGTTGTCCATCTGACAGCTGCCCACCCCACAAATCTTTCACTGTAACCGTATCCAAGGCCCCTCGTTCTTTCTTGACCCCCTTGAAGGAAAAAAAATGCTTCTTTCAAAAGTGATTTCTAAACCAGTAGTTCCTCGTGGGTTTTGACCTATGACCCTTTCTTCCCTCAAAAAGAAAAAAAAAAAAAAAAAGCTAAACTAAACCGGAAATTTCTACTCATTCACCCTAAAACAATGAATTACATAAAAATAATTTAATCTTATTTCTTATTTCATTTTGCTTATTCACTTTTTCACTAAAATTAATTTAGTTAATTTTATTAAACCCTCTAAAAATATATATAAAATATAAAAAAAAACAAATGTTTATTTTGAAATTGTTGGTGTTTTATTAGTTATATTGTATAAGCAATTCATTCTAAAAATTAAGCTTTAATTATGTTGGAAATAGCTATATCTTGCTATTTAAAGTCAGGATAGATTTATTCATTTGTGAGAATATATTTTTAAATTTATTCTTTTTTTGTGCAGTCTTTTTGTCAATTATTTTTTATAAAGTATGGACATAATACAGCCATTAGCATATGCTGTATCATGTCCATACTTTATAAAAATAATTTACAAAAATATTTTAAGGTGCTTTAGGACATCAAACTCTTTTTATAAAGCTTATTATTTTACAATATTCAAGAAGAAAAATTATTACACACCTAATTTTTAATTAATAAGAATTAAAATTTGATTAAATCTATACATTTTATATAAAAATTTACAACACACACATACATACATACATACATACATACATACATACATACATACATACATACATACATACATACATACATATATATATATATATATATATATATATATATATATATATATATATATATATATTAAATAAATAAACAGTTAACAGTTTATTAAGAAAATTAACAGTTTATTAAAAAATTAACAGTTTATTTAAGTAAATTTTGCTTATATATAAACCTATAATTTTTACTTGACATAAGCCTAAATTAAAACATAAGTAAAATATTCGATGAGTTCTTTGATAAATGATAATTTTGTTATCTTTATGTCGATAATTTAAAAAACTTTAAAAAATTTAGTGAATCATTGAATATTAGCTGAAAGAAATTCACAATCCATGTATCTTTGTTTATTTAACTTACTGTTTCTTATTTTTAGCAAGAAGAGAGTTTATTTCCTTGCAAGCATTTTTATTAAGCTAACAATATTTTTTCACATTTTTTCAAGGTGAAATAACTGTGATTAATGATTTCTCACTTAAACCTATATTAAAGGGAAAAGGGTATTTAAAATTTCTCATGCAGTGTTAAAAACGAAAAGTAATAAAGATTTAAAGTAATATGATGGATTTAAATGAGAATATAACCCTTTAATGTTTGGAAAAAGGATCAAAACATCTAAAATTAAGACATTAACTGGATATTGTATCCTCTTATTTAACAAATTTGCGCATAATTTTATTCCACGCTCAATGTCTTTTTGCCATCTTAAAGAATAAGGACCTGATAATTATGACAGCAAGTGATTAGGATCTATTCTTTCACAGAGATAACATCGCCAATTCCAAATTACACTCTGATACAGTTCTCATATAGAATACACTTCTTCATGCTATCTCGAAAATAAAAATAAAGATCAAAAACTCAAAATCCGTTGAAAATGGCGCTTTTTATTGCCTGATTATCTCGATATGCATAGTTAGGCGTCTAATGCTCGAACAATAAAAGTCACGCAGAGCTGTTTTCAACTCTCGAAACGAGGCTGTTTGTGGAAATGATGCTTTCTTAACTCTGGTTAACTATTTCAAATCTTTCAGAATGTGCTCATCGTGCCGCCATTAAACCCCGAACAAATTTCCGTCTGAACTTTCTCGGAAAGAACTCGGCTCCGATATCTTTGAATGGAGCTCTTTCATCACATTTTAGGCTCGTCTTCAACCGAGCATGAGAGCGAACAAGGCCTGACGTCATCAGGCCGCATCACCTTCCTTTTAGCCCAGCACTTTCATTTTAGTTGGTAAGATTGATCACCTAGTTTAAAACGGAGACACAAGCGGCAATCTGTTAACGCTCTGCGCGCCGAAAGGTGTCATAATAAGCTATACCTGTCTCGCCAACGTGTGTTTCCGCCATTTGATTTGTTGTTATTTCATTTTTTTCTCCTTTATGGCTCTTTGGCTGCACTTCTTTTCTGTGATAACCTAGGTGTTCCTGCTCATAATTAGCAACAACGTTTTACATTTGGCTTCATTCATCTTGGCGTGTTTCTTTCTTAATTGTTGAGAAAAATGTATGGAGCAAAGACAGAGGATTAGTTTCTTTTATTTGAATTACAATAAAGAAGTAAAGAAGCTATGCAAAATTCTTTCTAATCCTTACATTGAGTTGTAAAAGATTTTAGCATGTACATTTCTTATTTTAAATTTGGCTTGTGAGGATTGAGTCAAACGGTATTAGGTACAATGTAAAAGTACATATAAGTTAGATTATTATAATATTTTTTAACTGATAAATATTTTCAAAATATGATATATACTATCCAAACAAACCTTAAATAATAATTTTAGATTTTAAATTTTCTTAAAAATTATCTTTAAAATTTTATTAATCTTAAAATTATATTAATCTTTAAAATTTTTTTTAAATCTCTTTTACACTTTTCGGGACATTCCGTCAGGTGAACAGTAGCTTATAAAATAAAATTTCTTAATTAATTGGATTTTCCGGCCAAATCTAGGGTCATATTACCCACATGAGGGAGAGCTTGATGTAAATCTAGAGCTTAAATGTAAATCCTATAAAAAACATACATGACTCGTAAAGAAATCGAACCTGTAGACTGTTAAACTGAAGATCATAAACATAACCATTTCGTTGCTAGCTCGTTTACGATGTGTATTTAAAATTTGGTCCAAAATAAAAAAAGGAGTTATTTCATGCTAAAGTTTGGCTATGATATGTATGATCTTGTGCACTGCTTTATACAGCCAAATAAAAATTAACTTCAACGAAAGATTGATAGAATTATCAAAATAGCTAAAGTTCATAAGGGAACAAATAAAATATTTCATTTCTTTAAAATATTTTAGTATATTTTCTAAACCTATATCTTTTCTCCAATTACATAGAAGCATGATATTTTAAGAATACTGATATAAATAAAATAAAATGATATAAGCATTATATCTCAAAGTATCTCTAACTTATCCCTAAGAAGAAGTTCGATCCATAAATACTTTGTGAGAGAAGAATATATTTAAAATTTTGTTTTATTATTATCTTTGACTTTACCTTTTATTTTAATGGGTAATAAAAAAGACAAGAGATCTCTTTATTACTTTATTCATTTGAATTTACAGAAAAATATTGCATTACATTATTCTATGAAACTAAGAAAATAATTTTGTAAAATTATTTTCTTAGTTTCATATTATGTATACTTTTTGCTCATCTTCTTCCTAATTGTTAAGAAACGTACTTTAAAAGGATCCCATTTTTTGTTAGTTGACATTTTTGATAAATACTTTTATAATTTTAAAATATTTAAATTCAAAACACCGATTACATTTCGACGCCATACTTGGAATTAGTAAAAATATGACTTTGCGACGAGTTTTGCGGTTGCTTGGTATTATCAATATTTATGTCCTTTACCAATAGAAATTTTAATGTTGATAATGACAAAGTGCAGTACTAAGCTTCACAGCTGTAAGAAAAGTAAACTGTAACATAATAGCCTTTAAAACAAGTGTTATATATTTTCTTCAGGGAAGATTCTAATGGAGTTAATAACACATTCATGCGCCTCAAGGGTTGATATTTGAAAAATATCCTCAGCACTCACTTTAAAAAATATGCATCCAGAAAACAAATACAACACCCACACACTTGTGTCCATCAGTTAATGCATGTGAACTTGGGAATTTGAACTTTGAAGAGCGTGGCTCTACCATTAACCGAATACTTTTAATCAATAATCTATTGATTTCAAAAAATGACTGAAGACTGTGATAATGCTTATGAATATCCATCAGAAAAGGCTCTCTGTGAAGGCTTTTCATAAATAATGGGCAGTATTTATGTGATGCAAAGAAAAGAACTGGAAATTTCCAAAGCACCCACTTCGCCAAATGTGCTTGCAGAAAGCAGAAATGCAGCATGCATCTATCGTTGTTCAACAGTGTCTATAATTGAACCTAAATCTTTCTAGTCCAAAAGTTTTCACTAGATAATGGTGAGTTGTGGATAAGAGTATGGTAATATTGCCATTTTTTTAAAAAAATTCTTCAAAATTTCCCATAAAATTACATACTATAGAACAGTCATTATTTACTCAATAACCCAAGCAAACAAAAATATGATTCCTTAATTTTATATCATTTTAATCTGTCATACATAGCAATAAAAATTCAGAAATGGTTGAACAATTGGTAATTGGTTGCTTCATTTGCTGTAACCTGATCTCATCTCCCGAAAAGAGGCACCGTGTTTCAGTTGACATATTTGGGATTCCCATTCGTTCTTTGGAAGTTAGAATCGAAATGTATTCACCTCTCATTGCTAGAGCCCTCTCATTACAAGCTCTACCATTTCCGCCGCTCTAGCTTTGCTGGAACGAGGGGGGCGGAGCATTGTCTCGAAAGATTAATAGCCCTAAGTGGCCGTCATTCCCGAGTTAGGAGTCAACGTCGACCGACACGAAATGCGTTTAGAATCTGTGATTATAGCGTTTCTTTCTTGCGCGAATTGTCGATTCGAGATGTCTAAAGAGGCTTTTTATGCTAATCCGGGAAAGGCGTCTGCTTGAAGATTCGGTCGCCAACTGTCTAGCGTGATGGTTGGCGTGATTAATAGAGGTCGAAACCAGACTTTTGATTAGCAGGTTAACCGAGAAAGTGCCTTGTGAAACTAAAGAAAGGAGCTAGAAAGGGTAATGTGTTTTTTTAATCACGTATGAGGAGGGATTACTTAGCATGATTTGATATTATTCCGAGTTGCCTTCCGTTTGCGAGTCAGCAAGAAGAGATGAAAGAGAATTCGTTTTATTTGACAGCTCTTGTTATGGAATAAGAAATATAAACAATAAATGAAATTATGGAACTCGGTTCGTTGTATTTTTTACTGTTTTCTCAAACCAAAACATTTGTTTAATTGTATGCACTTGGGCTTTAAATCTGATAACAATTTTGAGCCAAACATAGAGTTAAAATCTTAGTTTTGAAAAATGTTTTCGAAGAACTAATTTAATTAATTTATATTATGAACTCACTTCAAATAATTTAGTATATCAGTTTTAACTGTATCTCTTATATATATATATATATATATATATATATATATATATATATATATATATATATATATATATATATATATATATATATATATATATATATATATATATATATATATATATATATATATATATATATATATATATATATATATATATATATATATATATATATATATATATATATATATATATTCTAATTAATTTAAGCCAGGTGGCTTAAAATGACTAACATATGATTAATCTGAGATTGGTAAGTAATTAAATGAATTTATATTATTTACTTTAATGAATTAATTGGCAAATAAATTTAAAATTTTGGAATTTCCTTTATCTTTTACAGTAAGAACATCAAATGTATGAGGATATCTTTCAGAAGAAGGCATAATATTTTTTCAATTTTGCAATTAAAATAAATACGATTGATTAAAATTATGACGAATTTACGCATCTTCAATTTAATTTATAAATTAGTTAATTAGTTTTAAACTGATGTTTATTTAAAGGATAAATAATTAGAGAAATATTATAAAAATATTATATATAAAAATTAGTGAAAATTGATCAAACAAATTTGATAACTTAAACTTTTCATGCAAAAAAATGAAGCAAAATTTGGTTGAAAATAATTTTTAAAAGTTTAGAAACAAGATAAATAATTTTAAAGTTAATATACATGAAATATAAAATTCATTAGTTATAAGAATTTATATCTGTCATTTTAATTGTGTAAGTATAAGCAAATATTTCTCATAGAAATTAAAACTCGCTTACTTTAATAGTGGTTAAAAATTAATTTAAACCTGTGGTAAGACAGCCCATGTGCATCAAATGCCCACATGTTTTCCTGACCAGTAGATCTGGGGTGCGAAACCTATGTCCAGGCTAGATGGTCAACCTAACGCTAAGCCCTCAATGTTTCGTTCTCAAGCATGCTTGGTACCCAGTTTATAGACCCACTAAGGTGATGAAAGGCTGAGTAGGCCACGCACTACCATAGGATTAAAAACTAGCTCATTATCTATAAAATATACAACAAATACACAAAACAAATAAACAATAAATGTTTTGTAAAAATAAGCTTGACAAATATTTAGTAAATTAAATTTTAATAATACAGGTATTCAGAAATATTTTTAAAATCCTGCATTTTTCAGAAGTGGAATTAAATTAGCAAACCTGTATTATTTTGAAGTTAGCATAAATTGCTTTAAAGCTTATGGTAAGAAAACTTATTTATATTATATATATATATATATATATATATATATATATATATATATATATATATATATATATATATATATGGTGTTAATAATACATTAAAAATTATCATAATTATTCTGAGTTAATAAAGTCAATAGGAATTAATGGCTTATGCATTGAATATATTTTCGATTTATCATCTGTATCGGTTATAGAAAAAAATACATGTAGTTTATATTATTCATTATATTTTGTATGTACCGTCTATTAATCAATGTTTGCTATTTAATATTTCTTAAAAAATCAAAAATGACTTTTCAGTTTCTGTTCATTTATATTTTCAGCAGCAATTTCCAAACTTTTTGTGTTTTATTAATTCATAAATAAAACATTCTATTAATTCAGACAGATCTAAAAATATCTAATTAATGTTTTGTTTCTGAACCTAAATCAATTTGTCAAATAAAAGTTAGAATAGTATAAGGTAAAAGCATGAATTTTAATAATTTTAAGCTCTTGAAATACTTCTTAGAGTATACAAATTAATTCCATATTTCTGTTAATCCAAATAGAGTTTTGATTCATCAAGTTCAAGTCAGCAATGCTATTTAAAAAAAGTTGAATTACATTAAAAAAAATAGGTTGAGAAAAACATAAATCTTAAGTGGATATATAAATAGAAAATTCCAAATAATTGAAAACAAATAACTGTGTTTGAGACTAAACATTTCTTTGTAATTTGTTTAACAATATACATACGAACTATATAAAGGTTGATAAATAAAATCAAGTGTAGTTTAATTAATTTGAATTAAATAAACATTTCTTCCAACCGAATTTTAAAACAAAGACAATTGTAAGGCGCACCGCAAGATAACTGGTTTCGGCGGATTGGGCGATAAAAGGAACAGCTCCGAATGAAATAAAAGAGAAGGCAAAAAGAGGCTGATTTTTTTAAAAGTTATTTGATTACATACCGGCAAACTCAGTCGATCTAGGAAAGGAAGAGGGAAAGGTGGACCTAGACTCACTCGTTTTCAATTTGTCTTCTTCAAGTTCGCTCTTCTCATTCTTCCGAAAGAAAAAAAGAAATGTTTTTTCCTTAAAAATCTAGATACGCTTTGCGGTTTTCTCTCACGAGAACTACGATTTTTCTTCTTTTTTCACTTAAACTAAGAATTGGGGGAGTAGGGTACGATGGTCATTCAAAATCGAACTGCTTGATTCTAATTTACACTTTTTTTAAGAACTGGTGTTTTAAATTTTACGCAAGAATGAGTTCTCTTCTTCAATTAATTCTTAGGATTTCAAGGGAGAGTCGAAAAAGAGTTTTTGCTTCCTTAACTGTTTTCTTGGCTGTGTGAGTCGTGTTTCTTGGAACTGCGTCTTTCTTGATAAGTTGCCACCCACTTTGAGTTGGCAGAGAGAGAGAGAGAAGAGAAATGATCACCTTAACGCAATTAATTTAAGATTCTTCTTTCCTGAAACAAAAAGTTGGAAACTCTGAGAAAAAGTCTATTTTTATGCGTTTTATTTCATTGTTTTTATAATAATAAATATTCTATGTTTTTATATATATACAAAAGTAAAATGGTAGAATATTTAAATATAATGATTGTTATATATCTAAAGATAAAAACTGAAAAAAAAATTCTGTATGTTTTCATTTATTCAAAAATTTTCTTAATGTGTTGTAAACATCACGAAAAACAATCACGAAATTATTTGTTAATATTTGGTTTTTTTAATTATTATAATTGTGCTTACGTGGAAGAATTTTCCTCTGAAATTTACTCTTTTATAAAATTCAGAATCTTATATTTTATATTCAAAGAAATGTTTTGAAATTTTATTTGTTTTTAACATTTGTTTGAAGCTGAATGAATAGTTTTTTAATTTTTCATTGAAGACCTTATGGTTTTGATTCCCTCCTAGGTGTGCTTTAGATTTACCTTTAAATAATATATATATATATATATATATATATATATATATATATATATATATATATATATATATACACATATGTACATATATATACATAGATACATACATACATATATATATATATATATATATATATATATATATATATATATATATATATATATATATATATATATATATATATATATATATATATATATATATATATATATATATATATATATATAGATAGAAAATAATGGGGACTAATATATAAACTAAATTTTTTTTTAATATTTTGTCATTTAACATCGAATGGGTTACCTGATATTTTCAGTTGGTCTATCTTTCCTATTTAATGATTCGTCTCTTATAAATATAATGATTGTTAAAATTAAGGGAAACAAAATTAAAAATTTTAAAAATTTTCTCATTTTTGTGATATTTTTTTAAAATTTATTTTTTTAAGACAGTGGAGTCATAAAATGAGCTATTCAATTATGAGCTAGGAGGAAGGAGAACTAATTTTGCGAATACTTCGTTTTTCATTTTCGTTAGGACTTTTCTTAAATAAAAATCATAATCTCATAAATCACCGAAAAATAGCTGATGCTCTTCCCATTAAGAGAAAGGAACGCCTTAAAAAATCTATTCTCCTTATTTAACAATTACAGGATCAAATTTATAACCTCTCTCTATGAAGGAAAATTTTCTAATGACTCCACTGATATAAAAGCACTTTTGGTCTTCTTGAGTTTATAAGCAGCTTAGTAAACAATATAAATGAAATGCATTTGCAAAGTGAATTATGAAAGCTTAGTCTTTATTTGTGCAAGTAATGATTCTTAAATGATATTTTTATAGTAGGAAAATACCTTCCATATTATTAATAATCCTTTGAACTTCAGTCATGTTATTTCATAGCCAAGAATAAAGGAATTTTTTTTAAAATATTATAGTTCTTTTTTAATTAGAAAAAATTATTATATTCGAATTCATATCATTCATTTAATAAGAAAGATTTTTCAGATAGTTTAAAACTTAGAGTTTTAAAGTAATCATCTCGATATAGTAATTAAATATTGATATTATTGTTTTTAAGTATTCCTACATTCCTCCACTATTTGCAAAATTTTCTCCAAATTTCTGAATAAAAACCCCATATTTTTAATTTTTGAATTATTTCATTCTTAAAAATATGCTTAAACTGTAGACATCAATCCAGACATTGCAAAAATTTTTTCAAAAATTAAAACTCGATTCTATTTGCATATACGCACAGGTATAACTTACAAAATTTAAAAAAAAATTAGGAAGTTTAAAGCAATTTATATCACTCCAAAATCTTTGAAAACGAAAACACTTTTCGCACACAGTATCATAAATCAAAATAAGGCAAAGTGGACAGAGTAGTATTTAACTGCGATCAATATTTTTTAATCTATCCCTCTTTTTATATGGAACACGTGTAATGAACTGATCCAAAATGTGTTATTACCTCGTTTCCTGAAGAACATTATATTTTTAATCGGTATCGCAAGTTAAACATAACTATTACCGATTTCGTTCTATTTTGTTTTAGGAATCGATGCCCATTTTGTCAAGCGAACTAGCATTTTGGCAAAGTGAAATTTACTCTAACCACGATTGCGCTTAGAGTTTTGCGAAGAAGGATTAATTTCCGCTTTGCGTGTGCAATTCATTTCTTACCTCAAAACATCCATGGGACATCTATCATTTTCAGATGTAACGACCAATTTAAGATATGACTGCTGGATACAAAGTGTTCATTAACTATGTAAGTGAAATTTCAAAGCACAAAGTCAACGTACATGAAAAACTTGTTATGCCCAAAATGGCCAATTTCACAATTCTATCACGTTGGCTTTGGCCGTCCCAAGTATTGTTCCCTTGGCTATTAGGCTTAGTAATTTGGATTAAAATCACATTCTGTTGCATATATATATTTTATTGGTATTATTTTGATTGTACTTAAGGATACAGCAGACTGCAATTGTGACCAAAGCTTGGACATTTTCTATTTTTTTTTATATTTATTACATTACACTTTTTTCAAATTCAAAACTTTTTTTTTATTTTAGCATTCTTTACTGCATTGTATAAGCAAATTAGAACTAACAAAAATTTGTAATTATTAATGAAAATCAGAAAAAAGTTAAAAATGAAAAAGCCATCTTATATTTTAAAGTAAAAACTTTTATATATAAAAAAACAACAAATATTATTTTAAGAAACATATTGTACACCTGGTACTAATATGTGTTAAGTGAAATTCAGATTTATGCAAATGTATTATTTGTAACTTGAAAATATGTTTTTTCCTCATTGCATACAATTTTGTCCAACAGCCTCGTATTACACAATGCATATTTAAATTTTATTTAAACTTTACAATACTTGGCCCGCGTATTTTTTCACACATTGAAATAAGCAGTTAAGAAAATAATTTTATTATGAAACTCTCTTTTATCTTTAATTAATAATATTTATTTTATTAATGAGCAATTTTAGGAAATAAAATTAAGAATACTTTTCTCCACTTATTCCATTTCTTAACAAAAGGATTTTCTTAACAATTTGTAAAGCTTTTGAGTTTTCCGCTTCCTTATTCGACATAATATTCCTTTTTAAACAATTAATAAATGTGATCGATATATAAGAGAGAGAAAAAAAAAAAGAGCTGTATACATATAGTTAAATATTTAATTTCTATTTACTCTTCGAAACATAACCAAGAGCTAAATATCATGATTTTGATAGAAATTTCAGCAAATAATAGATGGCGAGAAAGTACATGTGTTTTAAGTGTAGTCTTTCCCCTCAAAATGTGTTTCAATGTTTGTTACACCACAAAACACACCTTACCCTTCAGTAGTGCCCTCATGCGGAAAGCTGAGACCATCCTACAACACAATTGAATAATATGGATTCGCGCTTTTTACAGGAAAAGGACCTCGAAAACTCACTGCCTCTTTTTGTCCTTTCCGGTCATTGATACGTAACATCCGCCTAAATAGCAGTCATTAGATCTAGGGGACTTACTCATTATGTCCAACTGCTGTTGGTGGCCGAATACTTTGGGAAATTTTTTTCTGTTCGACTGCTTGTTCTTTTAAGGTATTATCCCACACTTGTGAAAAGCAAAACACAATTAAAGTAAATTTGCGTATAAATAGATAATATTTAACGGGTTTTTCCTCCTACCTTTTTCAAACTATTATGTTTTATTCCAAAAAGCGGTTAGAAAAAATATTTTAATAGAACAGTATTGTGTATTGTTAATTTGTTGAAATGTGTGTTGATTATATATATATATATAAAAAAAAATCTGAAAGATTTTCTATAATGAAGATAACACATTTTTTTTTAAATTAATTCTTTTATCTGATGACTTTATTCAATTCTCTTATGACATAAAATTGTTATACGAAATTGCTACCTAAGAAGCGTATTACTCAAAAGCAATGAATAAAAGAGTGTAGTAAAGAATTCTAATTCAGAAATTGAATAATTGAATGTAGTTTTATTGTTAAAAGGACTGACCCAAGGTTATGAGATTTTGTTTTACTGAGATAAAATTCCATAAAAAAAAGATGTTTTTTTTATTAAAGCATTTCTCAAACAGTTGCGGTTGCAAATTTTAAAAGAATCAAAAAAAAAAAAGAAAAAATGAAAGTGTTATTAAAGAATTTAATATAAGCACATGACAAAGTTATGAAAAAGCTAAAACTTGTAAGCAAAATTGATCATCATATATGATGAAACAAACGCTTTCTCTAGCATGATAAACAGCCATAATAATTGAGTAACTGTACTTACTTCAGCAAAATCAGCAGAACCATTTGCAAGAAATAAATTGATTTTTCATTTAAACATAAAAAATAGCAACAGAAATTAAGCTACAAAAATGAACTCTAATTATTATATAAAATATTCAACAACACGAAGATCAGAGGGAAAATTATCGTAAATGCTTAGCTTGCAATCCAAAAGAGAAAAATAAACACCATTGATTTTCTCCCTAACAAGACTATTCCATTATGGCTTGTATTAACAATAGAAAAAACAACAGAGTTCTTTTAACAAAAAATCGATAGTTTTTCGCTTATGTAAATACCCTTATTATTGGCAACTTTGTTCTTGTAAAATGTTAATTTAGAAAGAACAAAAGTTATTTATTCAATATAATTTTTATATTCTCTCAGGTCTTAATCAGTCAGACGGCGAGATCTCTTTCGACTGTTAAATTGAAACCACCCTCGCCATATAAACGTCCCCTGGATTCAGAACAGTTAATATGAAAGCAACATTTAAAACTCAAAGGCAGCAATATTAAAAGGTTTAATTACCCCGTACGGAAGCGGCGGTCAGATGGTTAAGAGCTTTTGTGACATTTTAACTATTTAGTCTCTGTTGCACAGGCTGGACGGAGAAGTTTTCATTAAAATTCCGAGGCTGTTTAAAGAGAACATGAAATGTTGAAGGAAAATATGACTCGCTTCAGGTGTTATTTTTCCCTCCCATATTTGAAGATTGTCATTTTGAATGGTTGATTTCAATTTGTAAGGATTAGTTTATGATGGACAAGATTTTACTTTGGTAATAAATGAAATGGGCTTCCTTCAAACATGGAAGTTTTGCTTAAAATAAAAAAAAATATTAACATATTCCAGGAAATATAATTTTAATAAGGATATTAATATTACATTTATAACAGATGACATGTGTTGAATATCATGTTTGAATAAAAAAAATATTTTTGTAACTTATATTGGCAAATATAACGTACAAGAGGTTCAATATTTCAATATGATGGATATAACTTTATTGACAGTCAACTATTTTAAGCTGAAAATAAGTTTGATGCTGCTTATTTGACATTTATGTTGGAAAAAATTGGCTTAAATACATGCAATAAGCAATGTTCAACTCTTAGAGATTTCATTTGTAAAAAGAAGATTACGATAATTTGTAAGCAGGATAAGCAATTTGTAAGAAATTGGGAAAAAGAAAATGTGTTTTTCTCCCAAATCTTTAAATAAACCCTTACAAAATTCGAAGCTAATTTATTTTGGAATTTAATTTAATTATTCATTAAAAATTAAGATAAAACACACACACACCTAAATCCTGTTGATGGAAATTGGAATTTTTTCATGAGAAGCTATAAAAATAAAATGGAATGTATTAGAAAAGGGTATTTTCAAAAGTAATTAGAGCATGTAATATAATACTGCTGTAAAAGAATTGTAAATGATGAGACCAAGTAGTTTTCAAAAACAAAATTATCCCATGAAACAAGCTTGACATAAACTAATATCAACATGTCATAAAACATTAAAATTTTCCTCGTCATAACTTATGATCTGTTATTTATTATTTTTTCTTGACAGCAGCAATATTTTATTTTATAATACAAAATTATTTAAGAACCTAAATTCAGTTTGTAATTAAATGATACTTTTAAAAAACATGGTTAGAAACTGCTCCCTAAATTGCAGATAAATAAAATAAACCTTGGATGCATTGATTGAAAAAGCCAGCATAATTCTTTTAAAGAAATAATTGCTTCAATTATTTTGTCTAAAAACAGAAGCAAAGTAGTTAAAAATCCATATGCTACTGAAATTCAGAAATCCATTAACTTCACTGGTTTCTTCAAAAGTTATTTATAGCACATCATCAACAGCTGTAATTTATATCACATCATTAACTGTTCTTTTTTTAGTTGAATTAACTTTCAGGAATGATGTAGACATTCAAAATTACGTATGATGAAACATTCAACTCTTTGAAATACCAAGAGTAATTTCAGCCAAATTCAATGCACATGTAACTTATTATCATGAAAGGAAAACTAGGTTACTGTTGGAGTATCTCTATCAAACTATGGATTGGTTATTTATAAAGATATTCAAAAACGAATCTAATTTTCGGTTTTGTTGAAACTAGTGATGAACTGAATGCCATTTAGTTCTATGTTAAATCCCTATTAGCACGGGACTATGAACTGGTAAGAAAATTAAAATGTGGATAATGCTAGAGATTAATGTTGAAACAAACTATTGGTGACTGTTACTTTGTAGGCTCTAAAATTCAAATATTAAGGTTGGGAGGCATCTAACAGCAATCGCATGAAAAAAAAACTAATTATATGAATTTTAGGGTTGCTAAAAGAGACCCTAAAAATATCGATCCAAATCCAAGCCTCTCTGGCATTAAGTATTCAAAATGACTGAATGTAAAACTACCTAAATTAAACTAAACTTATATCACATGCATAGTTTAATATGTTAATTAACAGTGTAACATTTTAGAATATGTTAAAACATACAGCAGAATTTTAAAAATTTGCTTTAATATTTGCATAATTTTAATTAACATTAGAAATTATATTATAATAAATATAGCAATATAACTAAAAATAAGAAAACTAATGTACATGCTTATAAGTTAAGGAGTAATTTAAAGTTAAGTTAGCAGGAGAATCAATAGTTTTATAAAATATTATAATGTGGATAAAAATACGTACATTTCTAAAACATAAATTTTTAAAATTTTATTTCTGATATTATTAAAGTACGGTAATTTATTTAATCGTTATGAATTTTTCATATGCAGATTTAAACTCACAAAGAGGGACTGAAAAGTCTATTTTATATAGCCAGATTATGCAAAAAATCTTTGCTGAATAATCTGGCTTAATAAGCAAAACCTTACTTCAAAACTTCAAGGTTTGTTAAAACATATTCAAATTTACATATTCAAAGTGAATAGACTGTAAATGAGGCTTATAAACAGATTTTAAATAAATAAATTTATACCATAAAAGTAATATAACTTATTAAACTATTTAGACTTTATTTGTGTGAAATCTTCATCCCCTTTCTTCAATAATTTATCAATGAAACTTTGGTATAATTTTCAATAAACTTTTTTTTAACTAAGTTCTAAAATTTAAAAATTTTATTGTGTGCTTCCTAAATCTGAGTTCTAAATGTGGTTTTAAAAAAATTGAGTGTGCCAATTTTGTGAAATTACACTTTCATTAAGAGTTTATTAATCCAAATAAAGTAAGTTTTAAAAGAATATGTGAATTTTTTTTTTTTTTTAAAGAAAACCTTTAATGAAATAATTCACTAACTGCATGTTTTATAAAACTGAATGGTTTTTTTAATACTTGTTAAAGCATTTTAAAATTTCAGTTTAGATATTGAATATTGGTGTCATTAAAATGTAAATATGTTCTCTATATAAGTATATGCTGATTGTTAAAATCTTTAATCAGAAAATTGAAAACTAAATAAAAATTAAAAGCAATCCAAAAAAAAAAATTTAAAAATTTAAAAAATATTTTTCATTATTCTCTTTTATAGAAAATATAATAAAAAATTTTATAAAATTTTTTTAAACATGTTTGTATAATGAAGTTTGTCATATTAATTTTAAGAATACTATTTAAAATTTAAAGTAATTTTTTCTAATTTAAAATATCATTGTTGATCTAAAATTTCATAATTAACAAATATTATAATGATAATTATATATTTAAAATTAGCTCGAGCAAAATTAATATTATAAATCAAATAAAAATAATCTTTTATATCAGAAGTTTCAAAAAGCTAAAATTGTGATTAAAGTATTTTTTTTTTGTTTTTCGTAAATTTTGATGAATTTAAAATATTGTTCAAATAAGTATATTTTTAAATATGCTGAAATATAAAAATTCAATTTTATGAAAAATTTATTACTATTATCATTATTAACTAAAATGTTAATTACCTGCTGCTTTTAAATCATCAAGCCTGCATCACTATTAATAATATTTCTTCTAAACATTTCAGTAAATCAAAATTGTAAATTTTGGCATTTATGGCTTATAAATTAGCAAGAAAGTATTCAAAACTTTCAACACATAAGTGCATAAATAAAAGTTTTATTACGTCTGTTGTTAAGTACTTCCATAATAATGTTCAAAATATTAAAATAATGCTGAATAATCTTTTGAAAAAATTGCAAAACATCAATTCATTCCTACAAACGTATAGATTTACTTAATTATTTCATTTCTTTTTCAATATTTTTTTTTAGATTTTAAAATCATAAATATTTTTTTTTCATCTTTTATTATTGCTTATTTAAAAATAAACTTTGAATATTGTTGCTTTTCATGATTTATCAACAAAAACAGGAATAGAAAAAATTAACTGAAGGCTAATAAGACATCACATTATCATTCAAATCATTATCTATGCTTTATCTGAAAATATATGGAAATATGAATTCCTGAGGAATATAAATTAGATTTTTTTCATTTTTTTACGGATATAAACTTTGTAAAATAAGAATATTTGATAAGAAATTATATTTTTTATTTTTTATACAATGAATATAATATTTGTGTGAGAGTAAAGAATGGGAAACCAAAATTAACTCATATAAAATAAACTCAAAAACATTTTATTCCATTCGGAAATATTTATTTATGAAAAAGCTTCATTAAATTTTCCTGTTTTAGTTTTTAAATTAAAAAAAATCAACATATATATTTGTTTTGCAGTTCACACTTTTAAAATCAGTATTTCGTTGTAATAATTTAACAACCAAAATAGATTAAAAGAGAAGAATTTTATTTAGTCATAATTCATATATTAATTTGAAGTAAAAATGAATATCATTTACCTATTGTATGTATGTAATTTATGAAGTTCATCGTACTTTGCAATTTTTCCTTCAAATTAGTTTCAGTACTCAGTTTGTTCTTAATAGGGAAATTAATTATTTGTTTCACGCTTTTTTCAATATTAAATTAACACTCTTGAAATGGTACTTGATTTAATCCCTTTTGCGAAAGTATTATATAACTCTAGTTGCATCACTATATTAGAGTTAATCATTTGTTTAATTTATTTGCTCAATTTTTCCTCATTTTTTAAAATTAGAAAATGTATGCCCTAATAAAAGACCAAATATACTGTCTACAAATTAATTTTTCTTAATTTTTTTATTTTTAATTAAATCATTTCATTTTTATTAAAATTCAATTTTCATTTATTGTTGGAAAATAAATTGTTAAAATTATTTGTTCTTGGAAGATAAATTTCAGTTAATGAATGCATGTTTCGGTTTATTTTTTAACCTAAATGTTTCAATTTTTTTCTTATAATATTTCTTAGCAAAACATAAGCAAATTGTAAAATCTAGAAATACAACTAGAATGTAAAAGCATGATTCATTAGTTCTATTACAGTGTTGGTAACTTCGTAACTTCTCCGCATATTACTTTGTGATTACATTTTAATTTTGAGTAAACATGATTTCGAATATAGAACAAAATACAAAATAGCGACTCAAAAAGATCCATTCATTGTCTAATCCCTTAACAATCTTTCAAAATCATTTAGCCATGATTTCTGAAACAAACCATTACTCTTGGCATAAGTAGGCTTTTGCAGCAAAAGTGAAGGAATATTTGCAATCGAAAATTAAGAGGATTTACAACGAATGTTAATGAGGTTGGGTCACTGCTTGAGCGAAGGGAGGCTGTGGAGACTGACACTTTAACTATTCCAGAGGACCACGCGCAAACCGATTCAAGAGGGAAAATTTCATTAAAATTCTTAACGGTTTGCATTCCTCCTTTTTCGAGGTCGAAAAGTTCAGCTATTCGATTTTCCTCCCACAAGATGTGACATTCCTGCTTGATGCTGGGCTTAAAGAGAAGCTTTTGGAATTGTGCCCATCTTCTTGAAGTCATTTCAAGTCCAGCGGAATAGAATTGGATAGGAAAGTCGCAAACGATTTTGAATTAATTATGCACTTGGAAGTGGAATTTTCCAACTTAATAGTTGGATAAACCCCACTCTCAATCAAAAGACTCTCGTGACAGGTCAATATTATTCCAATGCAGTGAATTTGACAGCAAATAATGCAAAAATCAAAAATTAGCTTCATAAAATATCTGTTTTATAATGACATAAAATAAGATATTGTAGAATGAGATAATTAACATATTATGTGTTCGATAGTAAAATATATAAATACATGTATATTAATATATATTTGCATATATATGCATATAAATTAATATAATGTATTGTATAAAAAGTAATTAAGGTAGCGATATTTATTTTCCGTTTACTATTTAATATACAGAACTTAAAGAGAAATTAAATTGTGAAAATGAAAAACTATTTCAGAATCGAATGGAATAATCATTCACTGAATTATAACACAGAAATCATCAAAAAATAAATGCAGAAAAAGTCAAAAACAAAAATGAAACTAAATAAATTAAAACTAATATAGTTAATTAAAATTAGTAAATTAAATCATTTTTACAAAACAAAATACAGTTTAGCAATAAATGTTTTCAAAATATAGTTATGCATACTTCAATAAATTAATTTATTTCTATGGATACGCTAATTATTATGTATAATTTATATAAAGTGTTATAATACACGTAAAGAACAAATAATGGAATAAATTATAACAGCTTCAGATCTTACAAAACACTTAGAATAAATACATGTAGGTACAACGGGAATTTTTTACGGAGTTTTAAAATATCTGATCTCTGTGTATTTGGATTTCTTGGGTTGATTTTTTTCGGAAAGAAATCACATAATTCTGAAAAAATGAAAATTTCGTAATATTTAAGTAGTATTGATTAATGTGATTGTCAATAACACATTTCTTCAATTATGAAAATTTGAATAAGGAAAACACAGCAAACTAAGAAAATATCGTATGCTTCACATAATTTTTTTCAGCCATCATTTTTTCTTTGAAAAAAGATACATTTATATTTATAAAACAGGGTCATCGATTAACTGTCATTAAAAATTCAAATTAAAAATCAAGTGTTATCATTATTATTTTTTTTTACATAAAATCAATAAATAAATATTGAAAATGTAAACAGTCGATAATTCACTGCATGCAATTGTTCTCGCTAGAAGCGTTTTATTTGATTTGCTTATTCCTGATCAATTAAACTTTGTTTTTTATTGTGATTATTTTTAACTTTCTATCAATTCTATTTAGCACATATATTTATGGGAGCTACATATTTAATTCTGTATTACAAATGTATTTATTTAAACGGAAAATAAATATGATTAAATGAATAAATAGATGCATTTTTTATTATTTTACATGGAAATTGTTTACAATTTCGCAAATACAAGATTAAACAGAGGTAAGACAGAGAGAGAGAGATATACTTGAATGAAACATTTTTCATTTAAAATTTTAAATAAGTTAGGAATAAGTATTAACAGGTGAATGATTAAAATTTAAAAGATATTTAGATTATATGTCCGATCACAAAATTATTTTTTTAAAAATTAATTAATTTCCAAGCTCTAGTTATAACAACTCAGTGATAATTTCTTATGTTTTGACAATAATGGATTATGAATTGGCGAAGAGCTATACAAAGCGCACAGAAATCTACCCATTATATAATTATTTAGTTGCAAAGAATTTTAATAAATTAGATAAAAAAAATTTAAAAGTTGATATTTTCTATGGTATATACTTTGAATAACTAAGCATATAGTGTTCCTATTGTTTTAATGTGATGGATTATCATATTATGAGATCAAATGATAATTCTTCATCTCCAAGAAAAAGAAACCGGTTGTATTTTGCGCCGTGATTTCATCTTGATCAATAGGAATTGATGACAATCCATAGAAAGATATCTCAAAGCACGATTTACCATTAGATAAATATTGCCTCCTTAAGAAAATTTCGTTTTTGATCATTCAGTGATAATAAGATTAGAGATAAGAAAGTTGAGTTTTCATTTATCAGAAATTAATCTTTACCTTGGAAAAATGTCCAGATTCTTGTGTATTCCTAAATTATTTTTTTTCAATTTATTTGAAAATAATATTATTGTTTTATTTTATAATAAGGAATGACTTTCTAAGTATGATGAGTCCAATTATTTTATTTTTTAATTTAATTTTTCATTAAAAAATTCATTTTAATCAAATATTTATTTTTTAATAAAAATAAATAAATTAAGATAATTTAATAAAAACATAATAATTAATAAAAATTATTAACACTAATTTAATGAAAAGTTTATAAGAATTTTTAATAAAGACAAATCAAGATAAATTTTTAAATAAAAAAATGTATTTTTTATTAAAAAATTAATTTTGACCTTAATAGCCCTAAATAGTCTGATAATGCACAGACAGTGAATAATTATGCATTCCTAAATAGTTTCGGTGATAGAATATTCATTACATTCTTAAGTAACATCATTTGTAAATTGGCAGATAATGATTTTGCATATATTGGTGTATCAATGTAATTAATTACATCTAGTTTCATTTTATGGCATAATTAATCAAGATAATGTGAGAAGTAATTCTTTAATTCAATACTTTATCATGAAATTTATTTTTTCCGGAACCATGAAGATTTATCACTTATTAAAAGTGTTTAATCAATAATTCTACAACCTTCATAAGATGCAAATTATAGCATATGAGTTTTGCTGAACAAATATTAAAATTATTTCCCTTTTTTGATTGAGAATATTATTTTTTATTGAAATGTGCTTGTAGTATTTTTTTTAAATGCTTATAATTTTTTTTCAGAGTTATTGTATGAAATTTCACATGCGAATCTACATCTCAACCCAAATAAATTCCAAAAGTCCGTCTCAAAATCTTTCTTAGCAGTGATAGATATGTTTCTCGGCAAGAGAGTGAGAATTAAGTAAAGAACAAATTCTCTCACAGTTAATGATCCTTGAAGTGAAATAAGAAAATTGCTGGTTTTTCACACATGGGAAAAAAAATAGGGTGGAAATTTAACTGTTTTCAACCGGCATTTCAAACATGGCTAACAAGAAACAAACAATTTAAAACACGCTTTTAAGAGAAAAATGTTCTCCCAAATGCTTAATTCCCTAGGGATATATACCTTCTATTGTTCTCCTTTATTCTTAAATGTACCATAATACTTTGGTTTTAATTTCATCTGCTTTCTCTTATTTTTCTCCTCTTTCTCAGATAAATATATTTTCTTTTGTTTGTTTTGAAAGTTTCATAAAGACTGCATCTTTTCTCAGCAAAATGTCTATAGAGGTATAAAAAAATAAGAGTAAGCTTTTAAAGTTTGGTTAAAATTATTTGAAAGGGAATTCATTATGTTTTAGTGTGGTAAAAAGTTTCTTGGTTTGATACCAGCTACTGTTAAGAAACTGCAACTGGATGTTGTGTTTCTGAGCTCTCGTATCTAGGGGGGGGGGTTGTTGGGAGTTTTCGAGGTTTCCTCCCTTGCAACACGTGAATACGTCTCATTATGCATGAGACGTCTAATTTTAGTGTGCAAACTAAAACACTATGCAGCAGTCTTAAATTCTATACGTGTCAAAGATACTTTAAATTAATTGGTAAACTGTATAAAGGGGAATATAATGTTGTTAAAAAAATGACAAATAATTTTGAAAGTAAGAATCTACAGCTAATTTCGAATAATTTGTAATAGGATTATCAATAGAATCAATATTTCCTTTTTAGTAATTTATGCCTAATACTGGATTTAGGATTTGCATTTTATAAAGAGCTATATCAATTTCAAAGATTTCACACAAAAATAATTGTATATAATGTTTCCTTAAATTTCATATAAACTTGTTACACATGAGAATCAATAATTTTAAAGCTATATATATTATTTTATGGCAATTTTTTTTGTTATGATTATTCTAACAAAAGTATTTAATTATGTGTTTCATTTTCAAAATAATATGAAAAATTAAACTTTAAATGATTGAATAAATGAGATTGCAGACAAATTCTTATATAAAAAGTTAGCATAGAAACCATGTCTAATTTTAAAATAAAAATCATTCAACATGTTTCTGTAATCATTACAGCATAAAATTTGATTTCATAATTTGTCATGCAGGAATTAATACATAAATTTTAATAGAAAATAAATACATTTTAATCAAAAATTTATTGAATTTATGGTATAAAAATTTTATTTATCCACATTTTTATTAAATATTAATTTACTTTAATTGCAGTGTATTCTCTTGGGAAGAAATAAATATACTACAATAAGTTATAAAATTTACATGATTAAAAAATATTAATTCTTAAAGCTTGATATAGTGAATTTCTGTGTAATGATATTCAAATGACTCTTTTAAATCCTCCCCAAAATTTAAATGAATAAAGTAAAGTTTTAGTAATTCTTTTATTTTTTTTCTTATTTTTCAAAATTACCTGAAAATGTTTAACATACATATTTTACATTTTCTCTCTAATATACCCCCAAATATATTTATTAACAAATTATTGTGCATCCTATTTGTTATGTAATTTATGAGGCATGATTTTCATCAATAAATCTATTATTGTTGCTGCTCAATACAAACAGTTTTTTATAATTATTTTTAATTTACAAAATTTAAAAATTAATTCTTAAAGTGCATCTATATTTAATGCTATGCAGATGACTCTCAGATCTACCATGAAAATGGGTATAAACGAGAAGAAAATTGTACACAATTTTTTTTTCAAAAATTAAACTAATTTATTCAGTTTTCCTAATAAGTATAAATTTATTTTGTCTAATATGATTGTTATTTCCATATAATAAATTAAAACAAATGAATTAAAAATTAATTTATCTTTCCTTTACTACATAAGAATATAAAAAATTGCATATATACAATTTAAAACTATCCCTAGATTAAAAGTACGTATTTCCGAAAGCATAAGCACACATATAAATAATAAGAATTCGTAATTGCCCAAAAGCGCAGAATAAACGCTGAATATGAACTACGCCCTTATGGCGTACCGATAATATCCGAGGCAATTTAAGTCAAAGCGCAGTCATTTCAGAATTGCTGCTAGATTATTCCCCCAACCTGACTTGGTGTTATGGGCACTTTTTATTAACTTTATGGGTATAATCGAAAACCAACTCACGATTCCGAGAGAGTAGCTGCGAAACAAATTATCCGTCTGCTTAGCTCAGATTTTTTCCTCAATTAAGGGAATAGAGTGAAAAGTTTTCAACTGAGTAAATTAAATGGGTTTTTTTTTTGCAACATGCTTTCATTATGGGTACGCCTCAGATTTCGATGCTCATGTATGGAATTATTCCTGCATACAACGTAGCATTTAGTAATTGAAAGACAAATGTTCTGAATGAATTATTTTTCTGCTTTAAGAGTTTGTTCCTGTCTTCTCTTTGGATTAATTGGAATTTTTTCCTGTTCCATCAGAGAAACATTGTTATTAAGCGTGACTATATCATAACCTAATCTTTTAACGTTTTGAAATCATTAGTGTGTTAGTAATTGTATTCCATTCCTAATTACATTATGTTCTAAAGCATTGTTAGATGCGTTTAATCTTTTGCACCCTTAATTATACTTTACAATTCGAGTGTATTCTGTCAAATAATTGATGTATCTAGAAGTTTTCCATTTATTTATGTGTGTCATTGGTTTTTGTTACTATTAAATTAAAGCATACTTAAATTTAAGTAAATTATGCTCATTTTTAGGATGAGTCAATTTTGACTTGCTTTTCACTACTTTTCCATTACATGATATTAATTTAATTACTTGATTCTTTATTAAGGATGGTAGATTTTAGTATCAATAACGTAGAAATTTTAAATTTCTGATTTTTTTTGCTTCTAATTTTGTTTAGTAATACATTTACGATGTATTTGAAGTAGTTTTCATCCTTCACTCAGCATCTTTATTGAAGATGATAGAATCTCGTATTTGTATAGAAATTTTAAGCATTTCAGAATTGTTGATGGCTACTAATCTTTTTTTTGTAACACATTTACGATTTCTTTGGTGTATTCTTGCTTTTTATCAATATGAATTATTTTAAAACAAAAAAATTTACTGTTTGAGAATTAGATTGCAGAAGGAATAAATTGAGTTTATTCTGCAAAAAATGTTTAGCGATTCTGACACTAAATTAAAATAAAATAATACTAAATTCAATTAAAAAGTGAATTTTATGTGTAACGTTAGCCAATCGTGCCAACGTTTAACTTAAAATTCCCATTTATAAGATTATTTGAACAATTCTAGTACAAGGATCTGACAAGTGAATTTTATGTGAAAGTGATTCTGAGATTTTGAGAGTATGGGTAAAGAATATACTACGACAGAATTTTTGTGCAGTTTTTTATATCGGCTATTTTAATATCATGATAAATAGAGATATACAATAAATACAAAGAATTCAATATTGTTACAACCATAAAAAACAGTATCCATTGGTTTGGGCATGTAGTAAGACTTGATGAGAAAATAAGTGTGAAAAAAATGTTAACATTTTAACATGAGAAAATCAAGAGCTAGAGCTTGATGGAAAGACAGAGGAAGAAGACTTAATGTGTGATGATTGGAAATATCAATTTCAAATGAAAGGTTGTCAATAGAAATAAATGGTCAAAGATTATAAAGGAAATTAAAACTCTATACAGGCTGCAATACCATGATGAAGAAGAAGAAGGAGTAAATTGCTTGAATGTGATTTCCAGATTGGTAATTTGAATTTTCTAACACGGAAATTTTTAAAATACCATACACCTGTGTGCGTGTGTGTGTGTGTGTGTGTGTGTGTGTGTGTGTGTGTGTGTGTGTGTGTGTGTGTGTGTGTGTGTGTGTGTGTGTGTGTGTGTGTGTGTGTGTGTGTGTTTAGTAAGATGAATAAGAGATGAAATTTCTAATATGATAAAGAATAATTTATTTTGCCTAAACTTTATTTACTGTTTTTACCATTGATAGTCCAAACTAGCACTTGCAAATGAATTTAAATGTGAATCTAAAGTAAGAAATGTAGAACTCCCACTAACTGAAATAATATTCGGTTTCTAAATACTTTATCAAAGTATGTGAGCACATAAACTCGGATTATAATGGGACGATTTGATAAAATTAGTAATATGAGAGGAATATGAGAAAAGGTCAAAGTTCTATAAGCAGAATTGATATTACTCATTGATAATATGCCAATTAATAAACAATTTTTAATCAAGTTTGAAGAAACAGAATAATTGTTCCACAAATTTCATCTGGTATTAAACATGAAAAGACAAAATCATAAAGTTAAAACAATTAGCCACTAAAAAGTATAATTTAAGTAAATTGGATATATCTTGTTGAGATTAATTCCTTGGAAAATAAAAAAATAGCAAATATTACATCCAAAATAACGAAACGCATTGTGGTTAACTTTATAAATGTAACAATACACAAATACATTTTTATCTGCGAGTGCGAAATTATAAAGGAGATAAAAATACTTCGATTAATTTATTTTCATCTTTGAAAAATAGAATTTAATTTTTTGCATTTTTAAAAAAGGAACTTAATGATTCAATGGAAATATAACAAGAGAATATTCTGCAATCAATTTGGCAATATTAAACAAAATGTTAAGATTCCTTTGCAGAAAACATGTTGATAAAATGCATATGTTCCTAATTTCAATGTTATATTCTATAATATTAACTTATTTCCTTTTTTTTTTTTTTAAATTATGAACATTCCTTTTTTTCATGTTAATGAACTTTTAATGGAAAAGAAACACTTCATTCATAGAATAAACGTTTTCAATTCAATTATATTTAATTAACCGAAATGTGAATCAAAATTTATAGTAATTAATTATTCTCAAAAGATTAGATTATTACATGAAATTAGCAAGAATTTAACAATTTTACAATTAAAAGTTAAATTTTAAAACACAATTTTAAAAATGATTAAAAATATTCAAATAAAAAAGACAATTTGTTTTAAAATAAATTTATTGAAGCTATCTTTAAGAGCTGTTAATATTTTCTGTGATATTTTTAAGTAATACACATTTTGGATGTTACGTCAAGATCTGCTTCATTTCCAATAATTAAAGAAATGAAAATAATCAAGCTTTATTTTTAGCTGAAAAATTTAAAATTATATGGAACTGTTGACAACCTTTCTTATAATAAATTTAAAAATGCTGTGTATAATTCAACTTAATTTCTTTACGAAAATAATTTTTTAAGAAATTAAATATTTAAAAAATTTAAAGAATATATTTTTATTTATATTAAATGGAACACTGTTGACTTTTGTATTTTATTATATGAATCTTAAATTTTAAAACCAAAAAATAATGTACAGGAATTAATAGAAGATATTTTTTTTAAATAAGTAATATTTTTAATAAAGCACAAAAAAATGACCGAAGATATTTAGCTGCTAATAACAATAAACACGACATTGTATTGTTAATACAGACACATCTAATTATATTATAAACTTATCTCTAAACTTATTTAAATAAAGTAAAAATTTTAAAATCAGCTGAAATTTTAAATAAGAAAAATAATAAAACTAGAAGAATAAAACTTTTTTTTTTCTTCATTTTTAGTTATAGCGGCTTTAATATCATTTCTTTGTAATGCATTTTGAATTTTACCCAGTTTATACAAAAGTCAATAAATTATATCCGTGTTCTTTATTTTATATAAAATAATGATTAATAATCAAAATTAGTGTTTAATATTAGAAATTATGATAAATATGATGACTGAAGTTTATAATGGCAAGACTAGAATTAAATAAATGAACTATTTAATTGCTTGTATATCATATCTAATATCATAAAAGTTTTTAATTATTTTAATTGAAAAGCAATTGGTGATAGAAACACTTATAAAACAAACCATGAAATATCTAATTATTATAAAATCATTTTAAGAAACATTTAATTGTTATAAAATTATATATATATATACATTAATCAAAAGTTAAATTATCATCGATTCCAAAATAAATTGTTCTGAAACAACTGCAAAGTTGTGTTAAATGTATTAATATAAATTGCAGTTTTTAAATAAATGCAAAAAATAATCAATATATTAGCAAAGAAAAAAGACCTTTCCAAGTAATTGTAATTTTATTTAACAATTGTTAATAAAGAATACAACTTGATTGCAATTGTGTGATTAATTTAGAAACATTATCTCATGTTTCTAATAAGAGTGTCAAAATGAAAAAAGATAACGGATTTTTAGCACCTCCCAATCGTAACGAGGCGTGACTAAATTAGGCCCAGCCTCAAAAGCTCTGAATGGATAAACGCATCGCTATGAAGCCCGCCTACCTCGTATTCTCAGACCCAAGATTCAATTTACTAGATGCTCGATATTCTTTCTTAACTTATGAAAGGTGGTTACCATGGCAACGTTTGTCTGAAGCATCATTTGATGTCAACAAATGAAGACAGATTTCTTCGATCACCTACTTTTTTAATTAATAAAATTATATATAGTTTGCTCAAAATATATATTTTCCTTTTTCTTAAGTTATTTAATGTCATTGTTCTGGTATCAAGTATTTGACAAATATGGATCCTTCTTATAGAGAAAGAATGGCATGATAACCAATTCCTCAATTCTTCATGTTTATATTAAATAGCAGAACTTCGTGTGTTATTTAATTTAAATATTTTTATAATACATAAATTAAATATTAATGTCAAGATTTCTTTTATGAAAAAGAAATTGTCAATTATGAATGCCTTGTTTGACAACTCTTATATATATATATATATTATATATATATATTGTATGCTTGTATGCTTTTATAAATTTAATGTTCATTAAAAATAATTTTAATAACTGAAATGCGTTGATTACGAAGGAATACTTATAGTTCAATAAATAATTTTACCCATTACTAATTTAAAATATATTTCTTATTTCTTACCTAATATAATTCCAAAGTATTTTTTTCAGTAAAAAAAAAATTGATATTGCCACTTTCTTAAATAATGTGTCACTAGTCAATAGTTATCATTCGCTATTAAATTTCTCGCAATCACTATCGTATTTCTCTTAATAACACCAGAGAATTCTTATCCACCATTAGCATACATTTGTATCCTTATGTAACATTAATGATTAAGTTTCTTTTTATATGAAATAAAATAACGTTATGAAGGCATGAACACAATAAACTATCACATTTTAAATTATTTTAATGGAAATTATGCTGATTTCACTGTTTCGTTGTTTTAAAATTATAATTTAAAATAATATTGTATAATCTTAGCTTTAACCTGAAAATGAAAAGTATTTTCATTAATTTTATTTTTATTGGGTACATTTGCCCTTAAATATAAATACAAAAAAGGAAGAACAATTGTCATAGCGATTTGAATATTTATTTCTTAACATGATATATCTGTAAATTGTTTACACCAAAATGCTGTATTGAAATATTTTCTGTATCATTTTGAACAGAAAATTGTTACATATACATATTTTTTTTTTAATTCAGTTACGTACCATAAGTTAATCTTTTGAAATCATGTTATTTAAATAAAATAAATTTATAAAGAAGACCTCGTAATAAAATGGGGGAAAATGTTAAATTTTCCCTGCGTTTTCACATTTTAATCTATCTTGGTTTTGCTACATTTCAAAAAATTCTGTACTTTCATTTAAGAATTTTTATCGATATTTAGCAAATTTTAATCAAATTGGAAATCTAATTAAATATAAAAAATTAAAAATATTGTACTAGAAATAGAGAATAGAGTGTAATATTAATATTCCTATTTGCTTATGAAATGTGAGAATATATATATATATGTTTCTATGATATAATCCATTAAATTATTATATTTTAATAAGAAATTGCATGCTATATATATACAGCTTATACCATAATAATACGAATCATTTTACAATAGGAAGCAATATTAGAAATATAATCGATTTTTTGGATAAAAAAAATGACTTAGAAACAGCAGCAACAAAAATTACATATTTTGATTCCAAGCGTGTATCAATTACTTACACTCAAACTCATATCAATCTAGTATTGATATTGAATTCAATTCATTCAATTTCTAGCATTATCATTAATTCTTGTTTTGATGTTTGTAAAAGCATAAAATAGATGATATCAATTTGGTCTTTTGTTGCTATCCTATAAAGCTAATTTAGGGAGGAATATTTTGTCAGGACGTCAAGATGATACTCAGTAGCAATCAAAAGAAAGTCGTCCCAATTCTCATCTTATATCATGACAAAAGAAATTGGGTTTATTTAATATATACATTGAAGATTTCAAGCCTTTGCAATAAAGTTTTCGGAATCAGGCTTCAAGTCAACAGCAGAATAATTGTGAAAATATATCGAAAACGTGTCTTAATAAATCATTTCTGAAAAATATGATTATTGGGTTTAAAGAATTATCCTTCATGACAATTGATAACTATTGTAAGCATTTTAAGACAAATTACCTTCCCTATTTTCATAATAAAATTAACTAAAAATAGGATATAATATACAATGAAAATACATTGCTTAAAGATTTATTTTAGTTGAATACTAATAAATAAATGCGGACTTGAGTGCAAAAAATAGACTATAAATTTTATAAGACCATATGAAAAGTGAAAAATTTTCAAAGCTATAATTATATAAAATTAAACGTAAATCAAGACGTATTGTATTGTAACACAGATATATAACACAGACACTAAATTCCTATAAAAATTACATAAGTTTGTACAATTTAGATAGAAATTTTATATAGGAGATAGAAATTTTATATATATATTTTTTGTATACTACATTTGTGAATACATATTATTTGGATATCTATTTTATTATGAGTTGGGGAATTAAATAATTTATTTTGCTTTAAAGTGTTTTTGTTACCTCTGAAGAAAAATTTAGAAGGCTTTGTAGAACAGATAAAGATGGTGTTTAGCCAATGTAGTTTTAAATAAATAAATTCAAAATCAATGCAAAATAGTATTAAAGAAATTGATATATCCAATAATAATCTATAAGAAATTAAAGAAGAAATCTACAACAATTATAACAATTGTAGCAAATTGATGAATATTATAATAATTGAAACAATATTGTAACTATATTTGTTTTAAAAACTTATAGATTACTTCTGAAACTATACAACAATCTTATATACTACATTATAAACTTATACTATTTATTCATATAAGTTCGTATTATAAAATTATATTACAATTTTTTGTATGTGTCATAAACTTAAATAATAATTATTGACCATTACAACTAGTCAATAAATATAGTTTTACTTAAAAACTTCAAATTATCTTTAGGTATAATAAATGCTTTATACTGATATTGAATCGGTAAAAATATAGTTTTCAGTTGCGAAATAGTTTCACTAAATTAACAGATTATATTCACTAACATTAAAAAGAAAAATTGAATATAAGTGTAATTTAATTTTGAGATTTTCAATTTTCACTGATATTTCAAAAAGTTTTGTTAGATTGTGTGTTTTTACGAGTAACAAGGTAAAATTTATTTAGAATGTCTCATTAAAAGATTGTCTTCTTTAGAATGAGATGTTAAGGGTTCAGCCCTGACCAACTTTGTTATGGTATTGTTATGGTATCCAATAGGATATGATAGTTCCCTTTGTGACTTATGCATATATATATGTCTTATATTGAAAGCGTGTGTCTCATAAATTGGGTCTAAAATACTGCATGTGCCGAATGTCCTGAATTTAAGCAGTCCAATTATCCCTATTCTGCACTCAAAATAACACCTTGTCTCTTCTTATATTAAGAATGATGTATGAATATGTAAATATTTTATAAGTTGTTTTGTAAAGAATCACTAAAATTAAATTATTTTAGCAAAACAACTATTTAATAAAGTAGATGAATAACTTAGTAAGAAAATTTTCCTTTATGAATTATTTCTAAATCAATATCAACTGTAAACTGTGGTAGTGATCAAAGGATATTGACCCTTTAACGTTGAAAAATATATTTGATAAAATAAAAAAGGAAACGATGTATCAAGGCTTATTACCAAATTTTAATACTCTATTATTCTCGTATGCCCACAAGTAAATATATAATTAATTTGGGATTTTTTCAACTAATGAAATTTAAGTTACACGGACTAATTAATAGTACTGAGCTAAAATATTAATGAAATTCAATATGGATAGTATTTGTTACATTATTTTTAATTATATCGTGTACAAATTGTCTACACAAATGACTTAAAAACGTATTTTATTGTAAATTAATATCAGAATTTCAGTTTATAATTATACAATTCACATCGTATGAAATTAAAGAGCTCAATAATTAATAAACGGATGTAATAAAAAATGTTTTTACTTTAATAAATTCTTAAAACTAGAGCTCATTGAAGATTAATGATAATCTAAGAAAAACAGGAGGCTTCGTTTATGGACCTTTGATGATTTTCGCAGATTAACTCCTACTTTATTCCACTCCGCCCCTCGCAAGGCATCCTGGTTGCACCTGATATAGAGCTCCACCCTAAGTATCATTACGAGTCACCAAATTAGTGACTCTATCACAAATCCGGGCAAAGATTCAAAGCCCCACCAAGAAATTTCTAAAGAAACTTTCTCACAAAGTAGAGGGGAGGGTGATATAAAAAGGAAGATGGATAAGAAGGAAAAAAATCACACTTCAATCTCAACCTCTGATTATAGACACCAAAAGCGATGGGGCTGCAACGACCTTCATTAGTTTGACACCTAAAACAGCTCTAGGGTGACTTTTTTCTGCCATTAGGCTTGAAAGCGCACGACTTATACACCTCTAATTACGAACAAACGGTTTGAAGAGCAGCTCAATAAGAGGGACATCATCCCACTGCAACAAACTCGTCTTCCTGCTTAATATGGGCAACAAAAGTCTTGCTGGTCCATCCTCTGTTATTACCGACTTCTCTTGCAGCTGGCATTTTCTTACACTGATGATCCATTCCAGAATGATGAAACAGAACGACAAATAATCTGAGCAATCATTCTGTGGAACAGATTGATAAAAAGGCTGCTTATCGCAAAAGTTAAACAAGACTCATTTAGCTAATACTAGTTTTGGTTCGTTGGTGCATTTAGTTCTTTCTTTAATGACACCGGAAGAATGGATGAGAGTAATTTTAAAAAAGTGGGTTAGAATAAGTCGCAGTGTGGGTTTTTTTCTTATTCTATCACAAAATAAAAAGGCCTAAACATATATATATGTTTATATATATACATAAATAATTATTTCCAGATCTAGATTTTGCTCCCATAAAACTTATTACTTGTTTCTCTGTGGTTGTTCCTTATACAGCTGCAGTATACAAAGGATTATTCAGCTAAAATATACAATTATACAAATTATATTTTTAATAATTTTCACTTTAAAAATAGAAAGTTTAGCTCAGCAAAGGAATTTTAAATGCAAACATTTATAGTGATGTTATATGAATCCAATTGTTATGAGTCTATAATTTTCTTGTGAAATATGTACAAATATTTTTTCACAGTTTTCAGCAATATTGTTATTATTGTGATATATTACTTTTAATGTACTGTCACTAACCATTTCAATATTAAAATTTATTACATATTTTTTACTAATAAAGAAAAAGAGTTAATTTGTAAAAGACTACTAATACAGAAAGAAGTAGATTTATATCTTCAAGATTTAAATTAAAAAATAATTTTTTACAGAACTTCTTAACATATGTATTAAATTATATACCAATAAAATGTATAAAAAACACGAATAAGCTTTTTTTTTTATCAAAGTATAAATTTATTTCTTTTTTCTTATGATTAACAGTACCATTGAGTTTATAAAAACCATAATGTTTATAAAGTATATATGTTATAAATATAAATACCATATAATTTATAGAGATGAGTACCATTGAGTTTATAAGAACCATAGTGTTCATAAAGTATATTTGTCATTAGTATAAATACCATAGAATTTAAAGAGATAAGTACGATTGCGTTTAAGACTAACAATATTTTTCCAGGTGTCAAGCTACTAAGTGTTACAAATCTAAAATATTATAAAAATACTTTTTCCCAATAGGAAAATTGAGGATTTTTTAAGAAAAATAAAATGCTATATCACTCCTTAATATTTTTTAATAGATATAACTTAAAAAAAACTATTTTCATTTATTAATATTATTTCAAAGCTTTCTACTGTGTAAACAACATAAGAATCAATGACTATTTTCTCTAAAAGCTTACATATAAATTTATCCATCTGATAAAATTGGTGTGAAGGCAAAGTTTCCCTTTTTTATAAAGCGCTGCTTGTTGAAAACGAGTAGCATACTTTAAATTCTAGTATCATCATAGGACAAATACGAGTTGATAAGCACTTGTTTTGTACAGTTGTGTTTATTCAGGCAATCAGGAAGCTTACTTGGAAGAGAAGACAGACTTAGTATTTTTCTTCTAATTTTAGGGGAGTAATCAAGCAGCTATCTATGAGCCTCCGGACTCCGCTTTTTTACAATTTCCACTGGAAATGCGCCATATTTTCTTTAAGTCTTTTTCTTTTTTCCTACAAACTATTGAACAGCTGTTGCACTTTGAAATCACTAAGTAAATATTCGCACTAAAATCAGGTGCCGAATTGTATTTGCAAAAAATTATTTCTTTAAGAACAGTTGTGTTATTGGTGTTAGTTTTGAAAACCAGTTCAACTATGCCTAAAATAGAAACTTTGCTTTGAACAAGAGAAAATAATTGGTGTTATAGGATGCAGTTTCACAAAAAATGAAGATATTTATGCTTTTAATTAATTAACTTATTTTTAAATTACAATGAATTCTTAAGACATCTTTTCATAAACATTTTTACACATTTTTGTCGGTTTTTCCTTAATAATTGAAAAATAATATTTCTTTTAATATTATTAATTTTTGAAGAATGTGGATTCAATTTTTTTGTATGTTGACTCAAAATAAAATATGTGACTTATATTTAGACAAGAATTAACATGGTTTTATATTTTTTTCACAAAATAAGGTATGTTTTATTGCAAAATTAAAAAAAAAATTAATTATCAAAGATAAACAGATACTGTGCCTAATTTGAAATATGTGATTATGTTCAAATAAAAATAATGCCCCCTAATTGTTTGAATTATATATTACAAACAATATTTAGTTATAATTTGAAACATTTTATGTTTAAAAAAATTATATTTAATATTTATAAAAATTACATGTAATATAAAATTTTTGAATTATTGAATAAAATGAATGAAAAGAGAAATATGGTATAAGCAATGCATATACCATTTTGTTTATAATATTAATTATAAAATAATTAAACATAGGTATGTTAGCATGGTGTATACTTCTTCACTTAATCAGTTTAATGTACAATTTAACATTATATTATGAAAACAAAATTAAAATTTTTAATAAAAACATTTAAGTGCATTTTGAACAAATGTTGTGGTGTAAGTTTTAATGTATGGGGAAGTCTCTAGATTAAAACAAGTCATAAATGTTTATACTCATATTGATATACTTCTTTCATTTCAGATTCCTCTCGCGATCACCTAAGCATGTTCAACAATCGTCAACAGCCAAAGAAGAAACGGAAATCCCGCACCGCCTTCACAAACCACCAGATTTTCGAACTGGAGAAGAGGTTCCTGTACCAGAAATATTTGTCCCCTGCCGACCGAGACGAAATAGCGCAATCTTTGGGTTTGACCAATGCCCAGGTCATCACCTGGTTCCAGAACCGTCGAGCGAAACTGAAGCGTGATATGGAAGAACTGAAAAAAGACGTCGAACACGCCAAGGTGTCTGGACCCTCCAAGCACATAATCGAAAATATTCACGACTTGAGGTTACTAAAGAAATCGAAAGATGGTAAATTACTCTGCACCATGATGCCATGAAACATGAGCCAACTGAACTAAGCTGCTCATCATTAGTGCAGAAACTTGTATCATCGAAACTTCATCTAGAGCGCCGAAACCAAATGAATTTCTCAGTGATAAGTTCTTTAGAATGTCATTTTAAAGAAAGCCACAGTTCCTAAGTTTGTATTGAAGCAGTGAATATTTTAGTATGTGATTGGAAGAAAGACTGGTGTAAATATGTTTTAATATTTACACAAAAAAAATTAGAACATGTAAAATGTGCATGTTTGATTTATGCTAAAATAGGTATGCTTTCATTATTTACAATTACTACTTAATGTTACAGATTGGTTAGCTTGCCGTCTATGGTTACATTTTTCAATGGAAAGCTTATTTTAAGTGTTGCCAAAGATAAATTCATTATTCATAATAAATCAAAGGAAACTATTCTCAACAATAAAATTTAAGATTCTAAATTTCTGTAATTAATAATAACCACAACCAAGTCTATCGAAACTATTTGTATTTCATTAAGGTATCTAGTACAATGAAAACTCGTAAATACCAATTCTTTAGATATATTATACATTTCCAGTGTACACAATATCCATCAATAACAGTTATTAATGATCTGGAATATATCAGCGAAGAGAAAGGTTTGTAAATTTGAAGCTTCATATTACGAAATCGAAATTTGATCTGCACTCCCATGCAGTTCAACAGGAAATAGTGTCTTATAATCATAATCAAATGAATCAACATGTGAGCCGTATTACTATTTTCAATTTGATGTCTCATTAAAGAAGATATTTTGAGTCCTATGAATCTTTAAAACCATATCTCATCAAAGATTGTTCTTGGGACAAGGGAAGATAATGAGACACATTACCTTTACCTTAGGCCTGTAACGAGAATTAAGAATTATTTATTAAAATTCTGTAAATGCTCTTAGTAAAACAAAAAATTGATTCATACCTAAAATTACACCAATATCACTGTTATCATCATGCTTCTAAAGAACTTATTCTGAGAAATGTATTAGCAATGTAGCAATGAGATTACCATTGAACTTTATGTATATATACACGAAGGTATGGTACACTACAAAATTTCATCTTCTTACTACAATTTATTTATTTATGAGATAATGTTTTTTTTTTTCGGGCTGAAAACAAGCGTTTCTATTTATAAACAAATGATGTTTTATTTTTATATTTAAACATTTCACAAAAATTTCAGTTTCAATTAAGAGTGTAACCTTAAAATATAAGTATCACTATATTTCAATTAAAATATAAATCTAAAGTGTGCATGAAATTTTAAAATTACGAACAATAAATGAAAACTTTCATCTGTAATTATGTGAACCTGCGATAAGCAATATTTAATTTAATGAATATATTTTCTGTTTAGCAATATTATTGAACAATGATTTATTATTGCATATTGTTTGGCATACAAATGTGCTGAAATTATATTCATGTGATGAAAATATTTAATTATAATACCTTCTTATAATATTTCTACTTTAATTTATACACTTATTTTAAATACAAATAAAACTTTCGTGAATTTCTACTTTAAATATTAAAAATACATTAACTTTATTAAATTTTGAATTCCTAAAAATTATTGATTTTATTTAAATTTAATAATATAGTTTTTGTTTTCTTAATACCAATATTTTTGCTTCATAAAAATTTTGATAGATTTTATATTTTTTGCGTGTTTTAATAGCTTTTTTTATGAAAAAAATAAAGTGTGCATAGTCTTATAAATTTTAAGCCATCTACAAACCATTAGAATAAATTAGTTTCTTAAATAAAAATATAAAATCTTTTTTATTTCAACATGAAAAAAAAAGAAAATCTTAGATAAAGAGAATTCTTACATCTTTACACTCATTTAAATGAAATTTGTAAACTTAATCACAAGTTTCAGAACAGAATGCAATTTTAGACAAGTAAATATGAAAATTAGATGATTACATGAGGTAAAATATATATGAAAACAAATTCATTTGTTTGAATAAGATAAAAATAAAGTTTTCTTTTTTCAATATTATAAAAAATAAATTGGATCATTTTTATTTATATCTTTGCACTCATTTGAAAAAGTTTATAAAATTTCCCAATAAAATGTAATTTTAAGCAACTAAAAATATTAGATATTTTTTAAACGTTGAATATTTTTTTTAAAAAAAGTATTGTATACATTGAAAATATTTTATGCCTATTTCGCTGTAAAGAAATTTGCTACGATATTTTTTGCTCTCAAGAATTCTAGTCTTTCTTTTAAAAAATTGCTACTAAAGTGAATTATTAAAAATTGCTACTAAAAGAAATATAAATAGATATTAAACATTTTTATATGAACTCTCATAAAATTTTCGGCAATAAATTAGTTTATTTTAATAAAATAATATTATTATATAATAATCGAATTATATAAGTTAAACAATTTCTTTTACGTATTTCATAAGATAAGTTTAAGAGCAATAGTACCTTTATAGAAACTTTTATGTAATTATTTAAGAAAATAAGACATCTTTTAAATTCTTTTGTTAGATCTTCTTTCAAGTAGTGTAAA
Source organism: Latrodectus elegans (assembly GCA_030067965.1). NCBI lineage: Eukaryota > Metazoa > Arthropoda > Arachnida > Araneae > Theridiidae > Latrodectus > Latrodectus elegans. Next base: position 116,037,989 of record CM057814.1, read on the forward strand.
AATATTTTAAAAATAATAAAACAATCTTGTAAATTATTAGGAAAGTGTTATTGTTTGTTATATAATAAATTGTTTGAAATTTAAAAAAAAACTAAATAAATAAAAAATGATTTCATGCTATTATTTCAATTCATTATTGTGAATTTTCAATCAGTTTTACCATTTATATTCAAAATCTAGTGGCTGTATTTATTGTTTGTTACAGTGCAAAATGTTCCAAAGCTATCAACTATGTGTCATAATGGTATGGTCATATGTAAATAAAATATATATGTAAATAAATAAATAATATAAAATTGTCTGTAAATAAATTCGTTGAAATATTGAATCTTTTTATTGCAATTATTATCTTTCAAACAATTTTATTTGCCTTTAATTAGCAAACTTAACAAAATACACTAAATATTAATATAGAAATTTCTCACAATTAACAAACTATACTTTGCAGAAAGATAATTAACGACATAAATGTTCCCTAAACATAAACAATCTAAAATTAGGAAGAGTAAATATATATATATATATATATATATATATATATATATATATAGAAGAGTAAATATATATATATATATATATATATATATATATATATATATATAATATAAGAGTAAATGTATATAGAAGAGTAAATATATATATATACATAAAATTTCGTTGCAATAAAGTAATAAAACCTAATTATCTTCTTATCATTTTTAATAATAATCCTTTTTAAAAAGTATGTTCAATAAAAAATTTAAAACTCTTTCCATCTGAATTTTTATTGATTTGAAAAATACCTGCATAACGTATAAGTGTAATTTATGTGTAACAAAAAAAAATCTATCTTCTTCCCATGAATCTCTCTCTCTCTCTCTTCTAGTTTATTTTATAAAACAAATCCTAAATTTGTTTTCCTTCCGCGTTTTCTTTGATTCAAAATATTTACTTTGAACATATCTTATATATTCTTAAATTAAGTAGTGATAATAAACATATTCATGTACATAATTATAAAAGTATTTAAATATAATTATCAACATATATATTAAAAAAATAAATATCTTATTTATTTTAATGTTTCTTAAGTTAATTTCATGTTTAGAAAAGAGTTCTGTTGTTTTTCATTAAGAACTACTAAATTATAACTTCAGTTATATTGAAGAGGTTTTGATCACAAAATTTATGTTTGTAAAAAGTGCAGAAATGAGATTTAATTTTAAATCAGTGATGAAATAGAAAACATGAAAAAATTGGAAATATTGTTTAAGAATAATGAAATATTCATTTTACTTAGTTGATTTTCTTTATGAAATCCGTTTTTGAAATGCGAAATTAGAATGTGTGTGTGTGTGTGATTACCGAATTTTAAAAATTGTAATTTGATTCTCTGCATATAAAATATTTAATTCACTGCAAGCATATACAAAAAAAAAAAGGATTGCTACATTTTATACAAGTTTTCATTTTTAAATCATGTTATAGATATTTTCAACAAAAATTATTTTTTCAATTCTCAATTAATATACAAAATTCAAAGATAAAAATTTCTCCATTTATGTTTCAAGTTTAGCCACATTTATAAAATACATCTGTTTAATATAAATATCATCAAGTAAATTTAAATTAAAAAGTCAAAATAACAGTTTTGTCTTCAGTTATATTACACAATTAAAGTTCATACACCAAAAGAATTTCCTAAATTAAGAAGAAGTAGTTTGTATTTTTTGTAAAGTGTTTACTGTATAGAAACATGACTGGGCTTTTTAAAACCTTGATCGAAAATAGCCCCATTTATATTTGATTTGACATGGCTCTATACGGCATAGATGCCGTATAATCCAGGATGCCAAATTCTGAGTTTGAGGAATTTTTTGGAGAACTTTCTCATATATCTGGCAACTTGATTTTTATTTAATATAGAGACCTATAAAAATTTTGTAGAAAATTCTATTTTGGCAACCCTAGCATTTACGTCTTCGTGTACGTCATAACTGTCATCTTGGCAACATTTCTTTATCACCAAATAAAAATAAGAATTTGACATTTGGGATTATATGGCATGTGTGCCCTCAATGTCTGCCTTCAAATTTGACGTTGATTTACGATATGAAAGGATTCTTGACCATTGCATTTTCATAGATTTCATGATGAGAATCCAATCCATGAACTGTTGAAATGAAGATCGAGTGTTGATTACCAAACTATCACCTTGAAATGCTTATATTTTTCCATTAGTGATATTTTGTTAATTTGAGATACAAAAAATTTGTTGTATTTTATGTTTGACAAAGTTATATCAGCATAATATTCTGATAATCGAATTTATAATTTGAAGCAATAACCTAATTTTGAGTAATTATCTTGCTTTTAAAAGGAAAAGATATGGTAGGGAAGAATATAAAAAGCATATTGTTAGTTATTTTCTCAAATGTTTGCACTAAAATATATAAAAACCAAATCGGCTCACATTTGAATCACAATAAGGAAATCTAGAGATAAAAACGTTTTACAAAAGTGACTTCAACGTTTTAAGAACTGGCAATGGATACACCAATACATCTATTATTTGTGGATTATTCCCATACTGAAAAAAATATATGTATATGACTTCTGTCTATGACAAATCAAGTCAAAATTATGATAGCCAAAGTTAGAAATATATAATTTTTTCTTTATATTTGCCAATAATAAATTTAATATCTGTAAGACTCATAAGTAATAAATGTATCAGTAAATTTATTCTTCGTTTGTAGATAGTGTTTTGTGTGGAGATAGACGTAGATAAAACCATGAAATACATTTAAATAGAACATTTAACGATTCAAATTTGAAAAAAAGTAAAGAATTGAATTGGTTGAAAATCAAAATTTGCGTTAAACATGCTTTTTAAAATTATAAAACTTAAAGAACAAAAATTAAATAAAATAATTTTAGCTATTCTTCAGTTTACTGATGGGGAATTTTGAGATAAGTATAGATCAAATCATAATTCTACTGACCATAAATATAATTGATAATACAAAGCTGATTTTTTTTCATTTTTTTACTAAATACCAAAAAATAAGGTGAACATTTCAAAAATTTATCACGAAAGCTGCTAATTTTTATAAAGGAAACAAGATATATATGCTTTTATAATTATAAAAATATTTTTTATGAAGCCTTTGTATAAAATAATTATTATTGGAAAATTTACCATTCTAAGAAACTGATGCTAAATGCTGTCTTTTTCAATTAATAATTAAAATTTTAACCTATAATAAGTTTTTATTTACATAATTAGACTTTAGCTTAACATTTAATCTCAAATATCTTACTACAACCTTTAAGTTGCATTGGTTTATTTAAAATAAATGAAAAAAATACAATTTTTAATTAATTATTTAAGTGATTAATTATGAAGCATAATAATTAATCATTTGAATAGCTAATTAAAATGTTACGGTGATTTACCTCTTAATTAATCATTTTAGTATTAATAATTAATTAATTGAATGATTAAATCAGACTACGAAATCACTTGATTCAGATAACTAAGTGATTAGGTATATTGATTTCAATAAAACAAATATATAATATAAGAATTGACTGTAATAAAAACTATTTAATAAAATAAATCAACTGATTTAAGTTTGGTTATTAGATTCTGATTAATATTGAAAAAATAGTTCAAATTATTAATAGACATAACAAATAGAGTTTGAAAAGGAAATTTGTCCAGCATTTTCCCTCCAAAAATCAGAAAAAATAAAATAGGTTGATTTTGAGAGGCGTATACCTTATTCTGAAGATTTATTCACATGAATGTTAGTCATAATTGAAATATAATTGTCACTTTGTAACAGTTATCCAAAATCATTACGACAAAGGAGTGAAAAAGCTCTTACTTTAATGGGTTAAAACAGGAAATTTGTACTATGTTCACTACAAAACGTGTTATTATTACCTAGTCCTTATCTGTGCAGATGTGATAAAATTATATATTTTAAAATCGTGATGCAATATTTTGGAAGGAGTCTTTCATCAGTAAGATTATTATCATCACCTGCGCTCACTCTGTCCGAAGTGTTTCTTACGGAAAGACGTCAAAAATTTATTCTTAAATCATCTTTGGAGTTTATTCGGTTTGGTATAATTTTTTTAATGACTGTTTTAGTTTTATGTAGCTTTGAAGTTCCTCAATTATCTTTTAAAAATTAGAAACAATTATGATTTTATACAAACATTTTATTTTTCAAGAAGTTACTAAAAAAGATAAAAATTTCTTAGTTTCTGAATGTATCTTTCAGCCACAATATTTTCAAGTTTAAAACACACTTCATAAGTTTTTTCCAAAAAGCCAAATTTCTAAAATCATTTCCCCATTTTTAGCTAATAAATTAGATTATGATATTGTTTTATGAGATATTTCATGTGAATATATTTTTCGTGCTCAACCAAAAACGTTTTAATAATTAATTAAAAATTAGGTTGAAAAATTTATACTGTATCAAATTAATTCTTTTCATTTGAATAATGCCTGTTTGAATTGCACATACAATATTGAATACGTATTTTGAATATTCAATGAATTCTTTCAATTAAATTAATTAGTAATTATTTAATTGAAATAATTAGTTAGTAATTAAATTAATTAGAAATTATTTAGTGTCATGGATTTAAATGGACCTTTTGTACGAATAAACTAAATATTAAGATCTGTGTGAAATGATGAATTAAAAATTCGAGTTTTAAATAAAAATCTATTCAGTATATTTGTACAGTTCTCAAGATTCTAAGAATTCATCAGAGTTTTACAATCGAAAATCAAAGCTGATAAATGGTAAAAAGTAAGATGTCATATACTTTTGATGATCTATAAGTCTATTTTTTATATCCACATGGTATTATATGTATCCTCGTTAAGCCAATTAATTTATACTTAAAAGCATCATATGTAATTAAACAGATGAAATTTCTATTCTATTATCTCTTCAAGTTCAAACATTTTTGAAAAGTTAAAATTTATTCTTAAAAAGATCGGAGTAAAAATCCAATTAAATGGGAATCAAAACTTTTTCTTTCAATTAAATATTAGAAAGATTTATTTAAATTCATAAACATGCTAGACAAATCTAACACTTATCCCGTGTTGAAAAACATTTGATTTTTAAAAAGAATATATAAATACTTTATAACTTTTGATCCACCTGATCAACTTAATGACATGGTTTAGATTATTAACGAACAATTTACTTCTTGGAAAGTATATTTAAATATTTTAAAAAACATTTTTATTTGCTTAATATTGTTAGTTTAAACTGCAAGTTCTGGTCTTTTTAATTGTTGCACGCAAACAAAATTACCATTGAAAGACAAATAAACGCATATAAACATTGAATAAAGCAAAATGCTTTTCAATAATTTCCCCCGACAAATTTTATATTTTCATTCTGAAGAAAAAGCGAGCGTTTTTTAGTAAACTGTGAATGACATATGCCGATTTTAAGTGTATTTTCTTTTAATTCACTTGAATTAAAAAAATTTTTTATTCTCATTAATTTTTGATTAGTATTATGATTTACTCCAATGATTTAAGATATATTGGATTAAAAAAAATGGAAATTCATTCCGGTTGATTTCACTCGATAATTTTAAATGCGTAGCTTAATGTTGCACAATAACAGTATTCAAATTCGTTATTATCTATCACAAAGAGCAAACATTTGCAACAATTTCTTTAACTTAATTGTTTCGTACTGATAAACGAAATTAGACAAACTTTGAACTACGAAACCTTTTAGATTGATTATTATTATGGAAAATAAGAATGATTGATAACGTTTATCATAAATAATTATTAAATTGTATTGTAATTTGGCGATCATTTGTCATCCTTGTATTAGCAAAATAATTAGTCAAACTGAGAAACACAAATCATTTCTACAATCGTTAATGATATCAAAAGAAGGACTTAAATTCAAAATGATATCCTACAATTAATTGCTATATATTTCAATTAGCAATTTATCCGTTGCTTCAAATAAATAGTATATTTACTTTCCAATCTGAGATAAAATATCATTTCAGTGTGTTAAATGTATGTAATTTTTTATGTAACTCTATTTTTATTCACATTATTTGATTCTTTTTAACAAATAATTTATTATCTGCCATATAAAGTTGATAAAAACAATTTTATAAAAATATTTGCATGATTTTTGACAAATTTAAAACTTATATTGTCCTTTATTGTTTGCACGCACGTTAATTGAACATAAAAATAACGATTATATTTTTATAATTATCTATATTTTACTTTTTATAATTATGTAAAATCTGTAGTTAAATTTTACTATAACTACATCTTAACATAGATTTTAAGAACATTTTAAATTTAATTTAGTCTACATTTGATACATTTTTAATATTTTAATTTTTTTTACAATATAAAAATTATTTTTATATACCATGCAATGCAAGAATTTGATGATATTATTTTAGAAATGAATGTAGTATTTTTGAAATAGAATAGACTGACTATGTAAAACGAAATAAAATTAAGCATTATATATATATATATATATATATATATATATATATATATATATATATATATATATATATGTGTGTGTGTGTGTGTGTGTGTGTGTGTGTGTGTGTGTCACATGAAATAATATATAATATTAATAATCAAGTATTGTTTGATATTTCAATGTCTGGAGTAAATGGGACTCTGTTGAAACTCATATTTAACTTTTTCAATGTAAAAATAATGTGAAAACACTCATTAAAACTGACAAAATAAAAATCTTAATCGAACCATTGTTATCGTCAAAATGGAAAAAGATACGCGATTGCAAAAATTAATGAATAAACTTTGTATTATGAAAATAAAGCTAAAAAATAAAGGCTATTTCATGCATGAAAAGATCACTCATTCAACCCAAACTGAAATATCATTGAACTCGTGATGCATTTCAGTTTTCAATATCATCTTCTATAAGACTTAATAATCTTTGCGTTGGAGAAAAACCACAAAAAGATAAAATTTTCCCAATATATATTGGATGAGATAGAATTTTATAGATCAGGATTATGTATGAGGAAATATTTTATGTTAGATGAAATAAAGAGAGTTTTTTTCTTTTCATGAATTGTAAAATATATTTTTCAATAAACTCTAAATGATTTCATCGGTAACTTGATATTTCTATTTTTAATACTTGAAAAAAAATCCTTACCAGAAGAAATTATACTTTATTAAAACTTTGTTTTTGGAATATTTTGGCATTTTTTATTTTTGTTTATTTTTATTTTTCTTAAAGAAATAAGATATTATTTCTATTTATTTTATAAAATTATAAAGTATCCTATAACAATTTCTTTTATCACAGTGCTATATATGTGGTTGTTGTGCAAATAAAAATTATTACAGCTTTGAATGACCATGTATTGATATATTCCCTTCAATTGAATCGCCTATAAATGTCAATTAGACAACATAAGCAATCAATCAATCAGTTTAAAATTATTCATGGAGCTCATGATGATCTTATCGTTATCTTTTAGGATGATATTATTGTTAAGGACTTATTATTTGACTAAAAACTACAGTAAGTGAACATTACAATAAATGGCAATTCTTTTATTAACATTAACAATAGCAATTTGTATTTAATATATTGTTAAAAACGACAAAGTAAGAGAAAATTTAATCAACTTGAGTTCTTTAAATAGAAATTATAATGAAATATTTTGAGATTTATAGTGTTTTTATTAATTAGTATTAAGAGAAAATTAAAAATTATTGATAAAATAATTTGTTTTCCACTTCTCAGAAAGAAAATATAATATAAAAATCGCTAAAAATGATCCATGGTTATATATAGCTATTTGGAAATAAAGTTTGGAAGTTTTATTAATTAAAACATAATTATGAGATTAAATAAATGAAATACGTTTATTTTAATGTATTATTACTTGATGCAAATTAATTGAAAATTGGCTTTTATATAAATTCCAAAATAAAATTTAGATTAGAATTAAAAATAGATAAAATAAAAAAATTATTCATCCGGATAAAGTAATTAAAAATTTTAGAAAAGATGTGCAAAAAAGATGCAAATTTCTTTTATGTTGAAATTTTATTTTTGCTTTTGATGTTATCTTAGGTTAACCAATAGATAAGTATTGAATTATGATGCTAGTACTTCACCATTATTATGGTACCAAGTCAGTTTGACTCATTTTACACATAATATTTGGTTAAAAATAAGTTAGTATTTATAATAATAATATTCCTTCTTTCTTTTATAAAGATCCAAGAAATTATAAAATAACTTCAATCTAATTAAAATTAGAAAATATTTACAATCTACAGTAAAAAATATAAAAACAGCTCTTAGGCTGTTAGGCAGGGAATCAAACTAGGCTTAAGTAGCAGAAAGGACATTTCATTCCATGGTGCTCTATCCATGCCTGGCTTCGTTAATTGCAATAGGCTTATAGTGGTTGCCAGGAACATTTCAATGTTTAATGATCAGATGTTTTCAGTAAAGGCCGTGCTGACTAAGGTAACAGTCGAATACTTTCTGGATCAAGGAAAATTAGAATGTGACATGCAACTTGTATTCTTGCATTATCTTGTTGAAACACCCATTTTCACAAGTCTCGACAATGATGCATTTCCACTGGGCTTCAGATATCAGAAATATAAATATCCCCATTCAAAAACATTATCACACTTTAAAAGTCAATACTGAGCATGCTGCAAAACAGACTTTCCTGATTAATGGTTCACGTTTTGGTTGTAAGATTTTGCAAGACTGGCTTCACAAATTTCTATCCTCATAAACATTATTTGTGAAAGGACGTTACAATCCTACATACTATTCAGATGTACCTCAGCAACTGGTTGATTTTCGAGCAAAGTGAGTAGCAAAAACATGAAACTATTATCAACCCTTTAGATGAGCAATCATCCTTTTTCTATGTAAATCCAGCATCAGTTGTAAGCATTTTTTTTATTATTCGAGGTATAACACAATGTTTTGAGAAAATTTTTATCAAGAAAAAAATCAACTGCATTAATTTTTTCTTTATGTAATACGACAGATGTCACTTATTCTTCCTACGTCGTACAAATATATTTTTTAGACATTGAAGTTACAACTATGCAGTTATATATATATATATATATATATATATATATATATATATATATATATATATATATATATATATATATATATATATATATATATATATATATATATATATATATATATATATATATATATATATATATATATATATATATATATATATATATATATATATATATATATATATATATATATATATATATATATATATATATATATATATATATATATATATATATATATATATATATATATATATATATATATAAATATATATATATGCATATATATATATACACTATCAAAATTTATATATATATATACACATATTATATATATATTATATTTATATTATATATACACTATCAAAATTTCATCTTATTACTGAAATAATCGAATGCAGAATTATTTCAAATACAGTACTTTGTGTTTAAAAAGTTTCAAATTGTTTTTCTTATCAAAGTATATTTCTAATAAAAATTTTTCAATACAGTTTTATTAAACATAGTTTGTTAGAAAACTAATTCAAATATTTTTCTACATTGTTATAAAAAATTTAATAAACTTTTTCGATTACTGAGGGTTACATGTTTTTCACCATTGTAATCCATATTAAAGAAAATTTATTTTTTTAACAAATTAAATATGTGTATTCCATTAAATATTGCCTTCTCAATTGAATGTAATATATTTTTAAATCTACTAGTGTATACTTTACATACCATTATCAATAGCCAATACAATGTAAAATAAGTTTATGTATTGCATTAAATTTATTATTACTTTACTTGGAAATACATTACTCTATGTATTACATAGAGTAGAATAATATATCTTACTAAATCATCCATTAAATTTAATTGTTTAACTGTTTATATAAAACTTAAATACACAAGTATAATTTGAATATTTTTTAAAAGTTGATAAAAACAATCATTTATTGTGTTATTTTATGATGTAAAATACAATCTTCTAAAAAAACTAGAAATTTCTAAAAAAATATTGAATGGCCTAACTGTTGAATAAGCATTAGGAAATATTTAAAGTGTAATTTTTATAAAATATATTACACACCAACAATAAAAACAAATCCAGTAAGCATTTGATATATGTTGAGATCCCACTTGTTTTGTTTTTTTATATTTAAAGTCATGGAATAGCTTGTATGTCTTAGAGAGTTCATTAATATCATTAGTTTGATAGACATTGGTAGAAAACTAATTTCATGAGCCGAAAAAAGAAAAATACCTCATTTTTCAGAATTGAATGATTAAAAATCAAATTTACTTACATGGTAATAAGCGGAAAGCAGTGATATTCTATAACTACTGTAAGAAGCGAAAATGGATGAACGCAGTAAATTATACAGATATAAGAGCTAAGATTAAATTCGTATCAATTCCAGAATAATTAACTAGTTCTTTTTCTCAATTCTTGCTATTTGTATTATTTCCACTCCCTCTTTCTTAGTTTATTCTTTTTCCTGGCATTTTTTCTCATTTAGGATTTAGCATCGTCATGCAGCTGTAAAAATAAAGAATATTTTCACCCCTCTTTACATAGTTTGAAAACAAAGAATTAACTCATTTAAATTTCAACTATAAATTTAAACACACACAGAAAATAGAGTAAAAATTATCTTTTTTGACTGCTTTTTCCACAGATAAAATATTTGTTTTGTTATTAGAAAGCAATATTAAAATTACTAATTCTTTTCTTCGTTACTTTTAATTCAATTTTTATAAGTGGAATAAGTTTACATTTTTGATTTTAATAGAGAGGGAGCAATCATAATGAATAAGCAGATTTTATATATTATAACTAATCACATTCTATAATAAGGATAATTTTGTTAGATTCTTGAGAAATAACAATTTCCAAATTACAACTTACGGGAAAAAATTAAGTACGCCATACATATAAAAAAATTATTGTGAAGTACTGCAAATAATATACGAACTTGATTTTGTTGAAAAGTTTAGTTTTAATCTAAATTTGTATTATTATTCTCAAATTTTTTTCATTTCCTTTCGAATATAAAGTAAGCCTGAATTTTAAAATTTTATATGCAGTACGCAAAGGTTAGTATTAGGTGCTTCGCCTTCCAAATCACAGGTCCGTGGTTCTATCTTCGGCTGGGTAAGGTCGACTGAGTCTTTCTATCTTCAGTGATCAGATAAACTGGGTACCAAGCATGATTTGGAACTAAGAAATGGGGATTTTGCATTAAGCTGACCACCTGACCCGGACATAAGCTTCGCACACCAGAGGTCTCGGTCAAGAAAGCAATCATGAACACTCTAGGTTTGTCCCTCATATGAACTATCGTGCCACAAGCTTAGTTAATATATATACAAAGTAGGCACATTACGTTAAATATTAATATGATTTTTTTAATCGTTATACACATATTATACTGATTCCTTTCAAACTATTCTCATTCATAAAATATCTCACTTATATATCTTTAACTTTGATTTGGTGTTGTGTTTCCCCAATAATATATATCAATTTTCTATTTTCCAAGCAATTAATATTTTTTTTAAAATTTCACATTTTTCAAAAAATAAATAAATAAATAAATAAATAAAATCAAAATAAAATGTTTTTGAATAAAAATTTTGAGATTGAACTTGTACGTGTAAATGTAGAGCGATATTCTAATAAGTGTTACAAATTTATCAAATTTTTTATTCTCAAGTATTCATGTGTAACATGACAAATTTATATTAAAAGATAATTTTAAGTATATATGTTTTTAAAAACATTATCCGTTAAATATGCTTAAAATATGATAGTATAAAACATTAAGTTTGAAGTAATAATTTTGTTTCTTATCATTTTGTCTGTACATATTTTTTATCAAAAAATAAAATTGAAAAACAATAACTTTAAGTTTTACTTTATGGTGTAACTGATATGTTTATTATTGTTTCCACTTTTTGCTTAAAATAAAACATTTTAAGGCACAGATGCCATGTAATCCAAAATGACAAACTTTGAGTGTGGTGATTCTTTTAGGGATTTTCTTATGTGTCTGGCAAAATGGTTTTTATTACGTTGTAGATATGGAAACTTATAAGAATCATGCAGAAAAATCTATCTTGGCAACCATAGTATTTATGTCACTGTTCATGTCACGATACGTCATCCTGCCAACAATTTTTCATCGCCAAAAATACTCAAAATTTGGTATCCTGGATTTTTACGGTATCTGCGCCCATTTTAATATACATTTATCAACCATCTTTAAATTATCAATAATAAAACTTTAAAATTTGCAAAATATTTGATATAAAATATACAATTTAAATTTCATATTCAGATAAATTTAGATAAGGCTTTGAACTCAGTTAAGATAAATAATATTATTATGAAACAATAAGCTATTAAATCAATTAGATTTAGTACTAGCATCAGTAAACTGTTAAGTTGCACGCCTATGAGAAATCTGTTAGTGATTAATTCTAAAATTACTTTACTATGATGGTGGTGGTATTATAGCTTTTCTAACTATCATTAAAGTGAAATACAAAGCTCACTTTACATCCCGTGACAAGCTATTTGTCAGGGATGCCTGGCAATTAAAATCTATTCAGAAAACATAACTGCAAGAGGCCACAGCGTCAGTCATCGAAACATCTTCTCCTTGATGAAAGAAGAATCGAAAAAACATTACTCTTTTGTTGCAAGAATCTGAAGGAGCAGCCTCGTCTTATAAGAATGGAAGCGGATAATTAGCATTATTCACGCTAAATGCTGACGAAACTTAAAAATAGTAGCATCATTTAAAAGTCATCAACTTAAAACAATGGGGAGGGGGTAGAAGAAGCCTTTCTGCCTGGCTGTAAGACAGTACTGCAATTACTGAAAATGATTACAGTGCAAGTGATTATCTAAGCTGGAATGGATTTTTTGGCACAAATTACTGTGAGCATGGAATTCGATTTACGTAAGCAATTTACTTGTATTATGAGTTCAGTTGATGAGAAAAGCGGAAGATAAATTTGGAAATAAAATTAATTAGGAAAAAAATATTTTCTTGTTAAGGAGTATTGACACATATTGGACAGGGATGGTAATGATTTCAGCATGCAAATTACATTGTAGAAACTTTCGCTATCAAATTTGCAACGAATCTGGTGATTATTTTAGGCAAATTCATAGAATGAATAATTTATTTATAAAATATTCTAAATTATTAGGAAAATAAAATAAAAATTTACGCTTTACGTTTTAATGGCAGGCATTAATTTTTTAACATGTCAAGTTTTTGATGAATATTGTAAGTAATTGGTAAATATAGCGGATTAAACTCATAAAGTAAATTCAAGTAATGTGATAAATTATATTAAAAACATATTCTTAGTTATTTAATTTCATAAGTATTCGAGTACATATATGACGATGAAATCACAAATTTTTAGCATAATATATATATATATATATATTACTTTTTTTTGATAATTTATAATACTTATATATTTATTTATATATAACAACTTATCCTTCAAAGCAAATGTGAGAAAAAATTGCTGATAATAATCATTGGTGAATGAATGTGATTTTTTATTGTAGCAATTTAATAATCATTATTAATAATTTTTAGTTATGCAGTTGTTAAAAATGTCAATAAGATTGTTAATAAACATGTGGAAATTTTCTCTTGTCACATTGTTCCGATACTGAGAAGCATATCAAATTCAAGGAAAAAAGGATTCGAACAATAACTGAGGGAGTATTATTATTATTTAAATTATCCAATAATTATCCAATTTTATTATTTAAAATTTCCAATAAGTCAGTGAGATATCAGTGAAAAAAAAACATTCGCAGTTTTATATCATAAGTAATACTGAATTTAGAATACTTTTATGAAAAATTCCTTATTCATGAAAATACTTAGATTTTTAAACAAGAAGTTTATTTCATTCAGATGGAGTTTAATATCAACATCATTTTTCAGCATAACTAAATAAAACATTTCTAATAATTTTCAAAATTTTATTCAGATATGTAGTATTCAATTTTAAATGCTGCAAAGATTTTCTGAAACTGTTATTCATTTGAAAATTGAGTCATTGATGAATTTTACTTTTCTGACTCTGCTATCAGACTTATCACAATTCCTAGTATCATTTCACGCTCATTTTGTTGCTGAATGTTTTGCGAGATCAAAAATTAGTCTGGAATGGTTATGAATGAGATGTAATAATAAAATGCTTTACTACATCAGAATGAAAAATTCGTAAAAAAATAATTACTCTTGTAAAATCAGGTATAGAAAGACAAGAATGTATTAACATTACCACTTTAACACATGAAATAATTTTGAGAAACAGAAATTTTTAAATTCTACAAGCAAATCACAGTAAATGTTATGTTAAAAATAAATCATAAGTTTTTTCAAAAAATTAAAAAAAAATTAAAATTGGTTTTTAAACCATTCTGTTAATTATTCATTTAAATTTCAACCATCATCAAAATCAAAAATATTGAAAAATTTTATGTAATTATTTTTTGTCGAATTTTTCATTCTGCTGCAGTGAAGCATTTTATTATTACATCTCATTGATAACCATTCCAGACTAATTTTTGATCTCGCAAAACATTCAGCAACAAAATGAGCGTGAAATGATACTAGGAATTGTGATAAGTCTGATAGCAGGGTCAGAAAAGTAAAATTCATCAAAGACTCAATTTTCAAATGAATAACAGTTTTAGAAAATCTTTACAGTATTTAAAATTAAATACTACATATCTGAATAAAATTTTGAAAATTATTAGAAATGTTTTATTTAGTTATGCTGAAAAATGATGTAGATATTAAACTCCATTTGAAAGAAATAAATTCTTGTTTAAAACTCTAAGTATTTTCATGAATAAGGAATTTTTCAGAAAAGTATTCTAAATTCAGTATTACTTATGATATAAAACTGCGAATGTTTTTTTTTTTTTTTTTTTTTTTTTTGTTTTTTCAAATGAATAATATTTGCTATTTCCTCTCTGAAATATTGCGTGTATTTTTTCAAAGCACATTTTTCATTTTTTTCTTCTAAAATTATTGCAAATAATTGCAATTGTAAATAAATTTTAGTAAAGGATAACATTCACATATTGACTTTTTATTCTACGTTATGTATTGTGAATTTGTAAATTACATCAGATAATCGCATATTTTACCACAATGTATTTATCAATATAAGTTCTTTTTTATTTTAACAATAATAAAGTATGTATTAACTTTATTTCTATACTAAGAAATATTCCCTAGATCAAACGTATTCTTATGATTTTAATGCAATTCAAAAGGTATGATTCATAAAAAAGTTCATTCTAGCTCATACCAAGTGCTGTAAGTACTTAAGTGTATCTTCTGATAAATTTTTTTAAAATAAGAAACAGTGAATTTTATTTGATTAGATTTCACTGATATCTTAACAATTAAAATTCACTGTTTCTTATCATAAGTTCAAGATCTTATCATAAGCTAAAAAAAACAAATCATAAGTCTTTTTCAAAAAATTTAAAAAAAATTAAAATTGGTTTTTAAACCATTTTGTTAATTATTCATTTAAATTTCAACCGTCATCAAAATAAAAAATATTGAAAAATTTTATGTAATTATGGAATTTTCTAAAACAATTGGATATATATTCAATTGATAGAGCAAACTATAAAATATATTTTCAACTTATGCTACAAATGTAATTATAGATTAAATAAAAAATTTTAAGAATTATGAACAACAATTAAAAGCCACTTATAGAAATTTTAGAATCTTGCTTCTTTGAGTTTCTTGTTGCTATCGCTTACTTAAAAAATTCTATGAACTTTTGAAAACTTCAAATTTATTATTTAAATATATGAAAATAATATATTTTCCTATTTTGGAAGTAAATGATTACACGCATATTTAAATGAAAACTGTTTTGTTTCTTCTTTAATATAATTTTTTGTGTTCTAAAGTAAAAAAAAATAATTTTGAGATTTTCATAAAATAAAATGAAATTTGTAATAAATAAATAAATAAATAAATAAATTAACAAATAAACAGAATAAATGTTGTGTGTTCCAGATAAAAATTCCAGCAATTACCCAAAATATTTGTTGCACTTTAAAAACTTTATATGGCTAATTATAGTACCAATAATTATTTATCTTAAACAGTTTTAATCCCTATAGAATTTTATAATGAATACCATATCATAAATGCATTTATATATATGTATATATATATATATATATATATATATATATATATATATATATATATATATATATATATATATATATACATATCAAACACACACATCCACATTTAAAGGATCATTCTTTCCAAATAATTAATATCTCAGAATCAATCGAGTTTTATCTTGAAAGAGTTAACATAAGAAATAAAAATATTTCGTCATCCTCTTACAATAATCTTCCAGGGATGATATTATCCGGTGTCATTTTAATCTATTGAAAATGGCGCAATTTCATCCTGGAAGATAACTAGAAGAGTCTGATATCCAACCAGACTCAAAATTGATTCGAATTCAACTAACTGTTCTACACCCCCGCAAAAGTCGTCATCCCATTGGTAAAAAATTGCTTATCAAAGGAGGAAAAGTCAGCTCAACGCTTTGAAAGGATCTATTAAAAAAAGTCCCCCGCGAAATCACAGCATTGTAGACATCAATCGTCATTTGCCCTAATCTCACTTTTTAACGCTTCCATAATTCCAACGCTAAGTAATTAATCACTAACACACAAAGATAAAAACGCCCCGTGTAAACATCCAAAGTGACGTCACATCATGTGTTGATGGCTCAATTTGTCAGCGATGGCTATCTCTTTATATGCCAAGGAAATTAATCCCCGCCAAAGCCATATAAGGTCGCCGAATTGTGTGATTACTACTCATGAAGGTCATGTCGGGGTTATGTAAAGGTCGCTATTTCCCCACGAAAAACTGCAATCATTATGTTCAGTTTATGGGTGAGGCCAACAATTAAGTTTTCGTAATTAAATTAATTATATATTAATCGTAGCTCAACCACTGCTTTAAGCTACTTAGAAATTTAAATGGTTTCTGCAGTGAACTTGGTATATATATAACTTACGGCATCAAACGAGTCCCTTGATGCATATTTAATGACATATTTGACATTTATACAAATTCCAAAGTACAGAGTAGAATTATAAATATATATGAAACTCAGGTATTACATATATTTATTTATTAAAATGCTTCCTTTGAGATTCTGTAAATTTCAAATGACAAAGGAATGTAGGATTTATGAATATAAATATCATAAAAAAATTTTATTAATAAATTAGAGTAATTAGTTCCAAACCTCAGGGTCTTACTGCAGTTCGGATTGTGTACTAGTAAAGATTGTATAAATGTTTGTTATTGTTCTAGTGATTAAAATGAAGGATCAGATATGAATTATTTTTATTTTAACAGTAATTATAACATAGTTATTTAAATGTTCAAGATAATTCACAGTTTAGAATAATAATTTGTTATACTTTATACTCTCAAAAGCACATTCCCTTCAGATAGATTTTACAATACACTATACGAAGAACAAATTATCCGGTTTTAATTTATCGGTTCAAGTGTAAATTTGTTTCAGAATATTGGTTAAGTCAGAGACTTATAGACAAAAACATATATATATATATATATATATATATATATACATATATATATATATATATATATATATATATATATATATATATATATATATATATATATATATATATATATATATATATATACATATATATATATATATATTATATAATTTTCGAAATTTTCACTTTTAGTTTTGTTTTTATTAAATTAAAAATAAATTTCACATGCAGTAGTACGTTAATGAAATTTATATAAATTTATTTATATTAAGCAACAAAGCAAATTAACTATTTTTATTTGCTATATATGAAATTGCAATAAAGAAATATATGATTATTTTCTTGGAAATTATGATTTATGTGAGAAAATCTTTTGCCATATAATAAAGCATTTTTCTGACCACCCGAAAGAAAAATAATGTATTTTTATTAAGGCCTTCAGAATAAATAAGTAATTTCTAGCCTAAGCAATGAATGAAAAACAAGAGCGGTTATTAAATCTACACGGATAATACACTACTGGCCATTAAAATTGCTACACCAAGAAGGCGACATGCTACAGACGTGAAATTTATACGAAAGGTAGAAGTTGCTGTGATATGCAAATGATTAGCTTTTCAGCGCATTCAGACAAAGCAGGCGCCAGTAGCGGCATCTACATTGTGTTTAAATGAGGAAATTTTTCAGCCAGTTCCTCATACACAAATTGCATTTGAATGTTGTTGCCTGGTGAAAAGTTGTTGCGATGCCTCGTGTAAGAAGGAGAAATGCGTACCAGCACGTTTTTAACTTTGATAAAGGTCGAATTGTAGTGTACCGGGATTGTGGATTATCTTATCACAGTATTGCTGCTCGCGTCGGTCGAGATCGATTGACTGTTATCAGAATATGAAATCGATGGGTTCAGGACGGTAATGCGGAACGCCATGCTGGATCTCAACGGCCACCTACCACTAGCAGCCGAGAAGACAGGCATATTATCCGCATGGCCGTAATGGATTGTGCAACCACGTCACGAGCCGTGAGTCAAGAAACGGGGTCGTTTGGAAGACAACAAGTGTCTGCACGAACAGTTCGACGACGTTTGCAGCAGCATGGACTCTCAGCTCGGAGACCATGGCTGCGGCCTCCCTTGACGCTGCGTCATAGACAATAGCGCCTTCAATGGTGTGATCAACGACGAACCTGGGCGCACGAATGGCGAGACGTCATCTTTTCAGATAAATCCAGGTTCTGTGTACAGCATCATGATGGTCGCATCCGTGTTTGACGACATCGTGGTGAACGCACAATGGCAGCGTGCATTCGTCATCGTCATACTGGCCCATCACCTTGCGTCATAGTATATAATGCTATTGGATACACGTCTCGGTCACCTCTTTTTCGCATTGACGGTGCTTTGAACAGTGCACCTTACGTTTCTGGTGTGTTACGACCCGTGGCTCTACCCTTTATTCGAGTCCTGCGAAACCCTACGTTTCAGCAGGATAATGCCCGACTGCATGTTGCCAGTATTGTACGGACCTTTCTTGATACGGAACATGTTCGGCTGTTGCCCTGGCCAGCACGTTCTCCAGATCTTTCACCAATAGTAAACGTCTGGTCAATGGTTGCCGAGCGATTGGCTCGTCACCAATCGCCAGTCACTACGGTTGATGAACTGTGGCATCGTGTTGAAGCTGCATGGGCATCTGTACCAGTACATGCAATCCAATCTCTGTTTGACTCAATGCCCAGGCTTATAACTGCTGCCAGAGGTGGTTGTTCTGGGTACTGATTTCTCAGGATCTATCCAGCCAAATGTTTTAAAAATTTAATCACTTTTTATTTCTAGTATAATATATTTGTCCAATAAATATCATTTTGTTATCTGCATTTCTTCCTGGTGTAGCAATTTTAATGTCCAGTAGTGTATGTATGTATATATATATATATATATATATATATATATATATATATATATATATATATATATATATATATATATATGTATGTATGTATGTATGTATGTATGTATGTATGTATGTATGTATACAGAGAGAAATATCAGTTAAAATCTATTGTAAAAAACGGATTATTTTCAATAATTTTATTCAATAGCAGATATTTATAGAATATTTTGATTTGTACTTACTATGTTTATGATTATTCATAGTTAAAACATTAGTGAATGATCTGTTTCCCTGAATCTTTATTATTTGGGCTGTAATATGTCAAAAAGTTTTACATCTAATGTGAATTGTCTTAGACATGAGAAAATAATAGAAAGAAACTCTGAAAAACTTGATTCCTTTCAAAAATTCGGAACACAATAGGTGCTAACAATAAAATGAAGTCGAGATAGAAGTAAAGGTCCTAGAAATATTGAAATGAAATATTTTTTATGAGCCGTTGTACTAAAATCATAGATATCAAGAATGAATAAAAAATCGGAGTTAAAGTACTCATCTCTATGCATTTATTATCACATTTTCTAAGAATGTATTCGAAAGAAGACCATTACAAGAGCTATTACTGCAATTTTGTTTGGTGACAGTGACGTATTGAGTCATTAAGGTGACAACTTATCCGAAAATTCGACGACAGGTCATCATTAGGTGACAGGTGTGAATCGTTCCTACGAGAATATCTCACACAAGAATACTGCTCGGGATATTCTTCGTGGACCTCTGAAGGATTCACATTTATGATTCATAGCTTTACTGGACGTGCTAATTGTCCTATCATGAAGAAGCACAAAAATGAAAAGAAAACAATTGAAGCTTTCTGGAAGAGCTGTCCGATACCTCACGTCCAAGCCATTGTTGGTAGAGAGATTTTCACCAGGGTTCTCCCCCCTCAGCAAAACGTGAGCAAGGCACCTAATGAAAAAGTCGTGATTGAATTTAGGCACACGTATTCGTCCATCCCTTGCGATTAAGGGAGATCCATTATAAGAGGAAAGCCTAAAATATGGTTTTAAGTATCTTCTTCCGGTATTCAGAATTCAGCCAGACGCCGCTGAAGAGAGGCGTAACTCTTTCCCCCTATTGGTCTTTTGGCCACCTTCAATAACTCTATCACTAACCTCAATGGTCCAAGATACTGAGAATGACAGCCTGTTATCAAGAGATAAAAGCAATTGCTGTTTTTGTCCCAAAGATTAGAGGTTATTCTCCATCACCTCCGAGTCGACTGATGGGATTTATTGTGAGGGGGGGGGGAGTGAAAAGTGAGATGAGCATCGTTTCTCATTGTTCTCTTATTGGCACTACTTAAATCGTAATGATCGTTTGAAATATACTTTATGGTGATTATACCACATCCGTATCTTATTTTAGGAAGTAGAAGCATTGTTATTTTTTCGAAATAATGATTTCTAAAATTAAATAGGATGATTTATTATAGTGAATAAACCCACTGAAAAGTGTTTCATCGCTAAAATACAATTGACAAGTTTATAACATATATCATGGTTTTATTTCCTATCATTTGCAATAATATAAATGACAAACTCAAAGAAAGTATTTTTTAAGGAAAACTATTAAAGTTCACTTTTAAGCACACAAAAAAGTTAAAAATTTTAACAGTGCCTGAAAAACACGAGGAATGTTAAGGCAGAAACTGGAAATATGTTTTCACTTTATTTCTGTAATAATCTATTTTGAAGTTTTAAGTGTACATATTTTTTTACTCATAAAAATACGTTATTCTAATATCCATCGATATAATTCTGTAAATTCTTTATTTTGATTCCCATTTGCCTATGTAGCTCAAAGCCCAAAACTTCTTTTTTCCATTCAAAACATCTTTTAATTGCTTATAACTTGAAAAACCTGCCATTCTAACTAGTGGTAATTACTTGCTAAAGTTAGAAAGCCTTGAAAGATAAGTGAAAACAATTATGTTTCATTCATAATTATATCATAAAATTTGCACAATAGTTAGTTTGTATCAAAGTTCCACACATGACCCAACCCAACAACGTATTTGCAGATGATTTTGACCATTAGTTCAATATCTCTTCAGCTGGATTCCATCCCAAGTCACGTAATGATTAGAAATCCAATTTAGTATTCATGTCTAAATTCACCCAGATTCCCAAAGTGAGAAACCCTCCAATTAAAGCTTATTAAATCTGTATTAATAATTTTGACTTCAGCCAGAAATTTTAACTAATATTGAAAACAAGAATTATATTAGCATATACTGTTTTATGTTTTTACTTAAATTGCAGGAAAAAGTCCTTTCTCTATACAGTTTTTGTAGATTCTTCACAAACAAACTTCGAAACTAAATAAATTTTTATATGCTTGTTTATAAATATTTTAATTCATGTTTCAATTATAATTTGTATTTATTTCAATATTTTATTCAAATATTTTATCTACATTCGAATTTCTGTTAAGATAGATCGATTAAGTTTTATTTTACAAAACTTTTAAACAGAAATGTTTATAGACTTTTGTATAATTATATATGTATATGTAAATATATATATATATATATATATATATATATATATATATATATATATATATATATATATTTTTAGTTATTTTTACAGAGATATCTTTTCATTCTATTGATTTTATATTCTTTTTTTTTATGTAAACCGTAAAATCTGTGTCTAAAATTAAAGATGAAGAACTTTGAGCTTGAATTCGCACAAAACATTTTATATCAATTAAAATTCTAGAAGTCTCAAATTAGTTTAAACGATATTGACCTGTGGTGTATGAACTTTTAAAATTATTCTACATTACAGCAAATAACTATATATATGTTTTATTAGAGTATGTTTTTTTTTTGGCTCTGAAAATAAGAAGCTGCAATGAAAATTGAATTAAACGTATAAAAGATGAGCCAACCTAATATAAAGTTGGGTATTTCGCCATAATACCCCAATACGATCTTAAGAAATAGCATATTTCTTACGGAGATGAGAAAATAACTTAACGTAGATACATGATATTTTGGTTAATAAAATTTTTCAATTAAATATATTTCAATCAAATTTTTTTTCGCAAATATTGTCTGCTGAAGAGTGATAAATAAAATTAAACACGCTAAATGATAAAACAGCTAAAGCAACTGGGTGAAAATATGATTTAAGGAAAATTTTGTCTGTTGCTGCGTTGTTGTTGTTTGCAGATGATGTAGCTGAGCTACACCATCTCCATAAAACTGAAAATATCCAGAAAGTCCAAATATAAAATCAGATCCCTTAAAATATCAAAAATTGTAAAATTTAGACAAATAAGAATTTGAATTCGATTTAAAAGGGCATTACAATTACGTCTTTAATGGTAAAAAACAGCTAAACTCAGCAAAATTTAATTTCATTTCATTGAAAAAAGATATTACATTATATCAACAGAATCGATCATCGATGCGATTGTTAAGTAGTTTTTGCCAGAAATAAACATAGGAGTTTAAGTAAGTTTTGTCAATAAGCAATAACTATTTAATTTATAAAATATAAATAAAATATTTGTACTCTTTTTTATTAGATTCTAAAAATGTAATCCTTTTTCAATACATGATGCAAATGGAATATTTTCGATAGTAATTTACAAAGTTTTTTTTCTCGGTTGCCATTAGTGGTTACAAGGAAAAAGTACCATTAAGTGATTATGTTGACTTATGCATGTGTTTACTAAACATTTGCCTTAAAATGGTCGTACAGATTACCAATAAGATTTCTGCCTACGATCAATAAATCAAACCACTAAATGGCTCTTAAAGTTTACTAAATTTGAATTTTGCATACATTTTAATAAATCTCGAATTATTCGGAATGATGCCTGCTAATTACAAAGAGTAGATTCGAGATATCACTTAACAGTTGGCCGTTATTTATCACCATTCTGACAACTGCGGTTTCTTTTTATTAATAATTTGCTATCTCTTTCATTAATTTAATAACTCGAAACGATTTCCAACTTCTTAAGGCGCGCGGAATCATAAAAACAAAAGCACTCTGGCAATAAATGTTGAGTGGCGCAATGTCTACATTAACATTAAACTTCCATTAATTCCTGCCAATCGAAAGCTAAATCGCCGCCACTTTTGGCCCTTCCTCCATAAATCAAAGTCACATCTCCGAAGTGGATTATCTCTATATAGCTGGAAGAATAAATAATTCACCGAGATACTCACATCCATTATTCATCGTTAAATTATTACGAGCCCGAATTGAATTATTGCCGCAGATATTGAATCGGAGATACAGCTGTAATAGAGGAAATTGTTTTAAGCATTGTAGTGGCAGTACCTCTGCATCTTTCTCGCCGGAGATAATGGCCGTGCTAAGTGGCGGTCTTATCGGCATCAATCTTTTATTTGGCCATTCCTCAAGGGAAATGGTGTTAGATTTTCTAACTAATCTTTCGGTTATGAAGGGAATGACAATCACTCCAAGTGAAATGTTATTTCTTTAGATTTAACTTTACCAGCTGGTAATTAGAGGAAACAATGTGTTAAATTGAATTGATGAGTTATTTAAAATGCTAACAATCCAAAATTTTAAGATCAAATTAAATCTTAATTGCATAAAATAATGGACATATGTTAAAATATATATTTTAAAGCTACTGAAATTAGATATCTTATTGGTTCTGCTCACAATTATTGAAGTAAACCTCATAATTCGTGACTAATCATGCATAAGATTATGGTAATCTCAAAGCGACATATCAGGGTTACTTCTTCTATATGTGGTGGAGCATTATCAAGCTAGAACAGATATAAGGGAGTTTCTTATCTGTGGGTGGACTGATTTTTGAGCTGTGGGGACCTATTCCGCACATATGTATTTCAGTGTACGTAGAGTTTAATGACTGTACAAGGAAATAGGAAATCCAAGCACAAGGAAAAGGTATGTAACATATAATGGAGTTTTCCTTTCTCCATTTAATGAAATGTTTTCTTTTTATTAGTGAATATCAGCTTATATATAAATTAATTTGCTTAATACTTTAGTTAATATAATTTTTTAAAAAAAGCAACTAAGGCACACATTTATAGTTTAATAATGTTGTGTCATTTAATTTTATTGTATTTATATATCTGTGGTTTTATTTTAAATGAAATTTTTATGTCTAGTAATGCAATTCTGTAATACTAAACATTTTATTATAAGGTATTGATGTAATAGTTAACAAGATATAAAAATGTTTTTTAAATACATTCTAAACAAAAATTAATGCAAAACAAACTGATTATGCACATAAAAACTTATCAACATAAGTTATGTATACAAAAACTACTTTACAAACTGTGAAAAATTTTTAGCTTGAATTTAAAAACAACTAAAAGTGTAGGAAAACGAAAACACACCATTAGGTTTTAGTTTAAGTAACTTTGTTGGGTAAAATAATTTTTGCCTTATATCAGGCTTTTTGATTGCAAGCATTCTGAAGCCTCATAATAGACTTTTCCAAAGTGAAATAGTCATATTCAATATTTAAAAAACTATACGCGCACGCGATAAATACGGTTTTCGCTTAAAGTGCGATGAATATGATCTAAAACTGCATAAGTAACGTAACTGATGTATAAGCGAAAAAAATGTGATTTTTTGTTCTAAGCGTGAAATTTTTTTCAGCAAAGTGAATATGTGAAATATGTATAGATTTTTATGAGTATTGTAGTTTCAGAACTAAATCTACTATTTCAATAAAAAATTTAAGTAGTAAATTAATAAATAATTATACCAATTAACTTCCAGAAGTACCACTTAATCTCTTATATAAGACTTCTGTATATTTATGTTAAATGAAATAACTAAAAAATTTAAATGACCCAAGAAATATATACAGTTCATTATTCATTTGTCATTTAGATATATTGTCAACGAATTCATAAAATACAAATTATTATATGAAAAACATTTGTTAGCAGATAGATATAAATATATTGTTTCAGCTGCGGGAGTATAGATAAACCTAAAAAATAGTATTTTATAGCAGAAAAATATTCTTGAAATGTGTAAAAAGTAGACTTAATGAGTGTAAAAAAGAGCTTCCAGAAAATATTATAATTATGAAAAATTACTGATAAAAAAATTAGAAATAATAGAAAAACTTATTCTGTATATTATCAAAATAATATTCTAACTCATATCATTAAAGAAAATAATGCTAATATTTATAAAAATAAAATGTATAAATCAATAAGGATAAATCAAAGAGACATATATATATATATATATATATATATATATATATATATATATATATATATATATATATATATATATATATATATATATATATTGTATTATGAATAGTCAGAAATAGAAATCAAATTCATATCTAATTACATATAATAATCTACATATAGAAGATCTCCTGTTATAGTATTGATTAACAACTGCGTGTTTGAATTTTCAGAAAAATCACTTTACGTTAATTTTAATATCGTTATTGAAATAAGAAAAAATTGTCACAAGGAATTTATCGAAATTAATACGATTTTATTTGAAATTAAAATGTAATATAATTCATAAGGAAAAAAACTATCATACAAAGCCTATTATAAGCTAACTAGTTCATATTTTGTTATTTTTAGATATTTTTTATAAAATGTGTGAGCATTTTCCGTATAGGCTGCTTCATAACAAAAGCAATAATTATTTAATTTCTATGATTTCTTATAAACTCCTACATTAAAGTATCATTTTTCTGAAAAGTATAGTTGGTATATTCCTGATCTAATTAAGAACCCTCATTTTTCTTTTCACTGACTGGGAAATAATATCACCCCACTGTTGGATGGATAAATTTAAAAAATGCTATTTTAAGTGAATCTATTATCGCTTCATGGATTCAAAATTCTGAGAATTTATTTTAAAAAATGTCTTAGTATGTAATTCAGAGAATATGTGTGTCGCAATAACTCACTCGTAAAGTCTGTTGGTATGCAATAGTTCTAATTTAAGATATTTAGTAGAGTAATAAATAATTTTCAATTTATATATAATTTATTTGTACATGTCAAACGATATTTTTTATTTTCAAGATTATAAATATTTTTAATTAAAATACTCTCTAAAAATCATGCATTTCTTCAGAATAATAAATAATAAGCATAATATGTTAAATATTACTAAATTTCAATAATTGCTTAAAATATTTTAGAGGAGTTTTAAATGTAACTTATGTCTGCTTAATAAATCATATTGAAAAGAAATATATTTAAATAAAAAGGAAACAATACAATGTATATTGCAGTTATGGATTCTACTATTTGTTTAATAGCGTAATATTAACTATTGTTCTAAATAAAATATTTATAATTGTATATTTCTTCAAGAAATATTTTATAATTATCATGTGGATGATATTTTACTGTAGCACTAAATTTTTATTTTTATATTTACTAAAGCATGTCTAACTAAATGCAAATATTAGAAATCTGGCACTTTTGTACCCTCTAAAAAATATTAGAAAAAAAAACTGGAAAATTGGTATTTAATTTTTTTTCAAAAAAGGAAACTTTTTCATTTTCGTATAAAAATATTAATCATTTTAACTCTTATCTTAAAAATACTGTTTTTATTAATTTTTCGAAAAATCGTTCCTTTAAATTATACGCAAATAATAAATTCCTTTTTAAAAAGTGGACCAGAATGCCAACGTAGTGTGATCTTTTAGAACTGCCCATTCGCATTCTCTAGACTTTATAATAAATTTCATTAATAATTGCTACCTTGTAATTTTTAACATTAATGAATAAAAAAATATCCAATAAACTATTACATCAACATAAGAAACCATATTTTTAGCCGGAAAAAATATTTATTAATAAAAAACTAGTGATATAAAATATCAGCAATTTTTGGTTCTGATTCAATATATATATATATATATATATATATATATATATATATATATATATATATATATATATATATATATATATATATATATATATATATATATATATATATATATATATATATATATATATATATATATATATATATATATATATATATATATATATATATATATAATACAGTTGAATATCATCTAATTCAATTCTTAAGGATCCTCCTCAGCTGTTATCCAATTTTACTTGTATAAAAACTTTGAAGTATTTGATGATTGCAACCAAATATTCCAACATGAAAGAATCCAGATATTGTCTTCCACGAGATCATGAGTTTTCCTAAATGTAAGAGACAAATATTCCTAAAAGAAAGTGTACAAAGCTTTATTCACTCTCCTCAAGTGTCTCTGATAATTTTTACATACTGTAGATTCCTACTATTATGGAATCTACAACTCATCCATTTTAGTTTATTTGAACTTTTTTAATATTTGCTGATCCGCATCGTAAGAACAGTGTATATGAATTTACTCTTTGGTTCTAATTCTTAAGCGTCTTATAATTTGTTATTTGTATTTGATTCTCTTATTCAGCATTGTTCAGTCTCCTCTTGATACATAAATTAATTGGTTTGAGGTATCATGGGAAACTAAATATCCTATAGGATATTTAACATTTACCTTTATATATATATATATGTATGTGTGTGTGTGTGTGTGTGTGTATATATATATATATATATATATATATATATACCTTTATGTATGTAGGAAATGAGATTTGTCTAAGAATGGACACTTACGAGTGAGTTTTTGGAGTTATCAGCAATTTGTGAATAATTATGAACATCTTCATTTCCGTTTTAGCATAAATTCTACCTTTATGTTACACAACACCTTTGTAAGCATTAAGGTTGGCATAGTTTATAAAGTCGCTAACTAACTCGTTAAGGAGAAAAATTTTAGGTTAAGTTAAAAAAATGAGTATTTAAAGACACAAAAGGTAATAAATTTAAAATACTCAAGCCTATGTGCGAAAAATTAAAAAATTGTAAAAAAATAATATTTTCCTTGTTTGTGAAATTCTTCTACTAAACTCTTTGTAACAAATGAAGAATAAAAAAGAATATATATATATATATATATATATAATTTTTATAATAGACTTTATATATATAATGAATGTTAATTACAATAATTCAGCTAAATGTTATTCAGCTTGATGAAATTTTATTTTAGAGTCTTTACGCAC
Source organism: Latrodectus elegans (assembly GCA_030067965.1). Classification (NCBI taxonomy): domain Eukaryota; kingdom Metazoa; phylum Arthropoda; class Arachnida; order Araneae; family Theridiidae; genus Latrodectus; species Latrodectus elegans. The sequence continues at coordinate 116,066,821 of CM057814.1, forward strand.
ATTTTGATTCAGAAACTTTTTATAAAAGTTAAAACAAAAAAATTATAAATAAATAAAATGCAGAGACTTAATGTGTAAAATTCACAATAAAGCAGTGATTTCTTCCACTGAAAAGAAGTAAATTACAACTTGTATAGATTTTTAAGAGCCTAAAATCTTGAAATTCTTTCCTGCCGATTGTGCATCGTCTTTTCTCTTCTTGCAGCAAGGCAGTATTTAACACATGGCATGCTTAAGCAGATTTATCGTTAATACGTCATGCAAGTTTGCGCGCAAAACACTAACATCATTTTATGACTGAAAACAAAACAAAAAGGAAGAAAATTTTTTTCTTATTCATCCTCTCTTTAGTCAAGAAAAGTGACATCGCGAAAAATGACTTTCTATTTTTCATCGTTCTGATTGAGACAAAGCGTCAGCAAATGGTTTTCTGTCTTCAAGGTTCCGTGAGTCAACGATGCTTATCGATGAGATGGTCTCAGAGATTGTCTCCGGAACAATGTCTCTTATTCTCTGTTCCTTTCTATAATTCGCTTTTTCTCTTTCTTTTTTCGTTTTTGAACAACATCGTTGAATTGGACTGGAAATGTTTGTTACAAAGATTTTCTCCTTAATGAAAAGACTGTGAATGTGGAGGCTTAAAATTAAGACTTCTGGCACAACATGGTGTAAAAAAAACTGTATTATTTTGTCGTTGTTTTGGTTGACTAAGATTTTCTAGCTTTTAAAGGCTTCTTGTATTTTTAGAATATTACCAGTCTTTTTTTTTTCATAAAAATAAATGTTATTTTTTGGAAATAACTAAATAACGGTAAATTATACACTTATTATTGGGCAATAAGTAATAATTTTTCAATTTCTCATAAATAATATAATTCAATTTCTCAAAGCAATATATTTTACTAAAATATAAAATTTGCAAAATTGTTAGTAAAATTATATACATATGGAAATGTTTGTTACAATGATTTTCTTACAATATATATATATATATATATATATATATATATATATATATGAGAGGTTTGGCATGCATGGTGGTTAGGGACATATATATATATATTGATATGTATTTATGTATATATATAATTGTTTTATGCTTGAAATTATTTTTAATAAGTAATTGCATGTTAATACAAAGAATAATGCAAAATATTTTACGATGAGGAATTGTATCAATAAATCAATTGGTTTTTTGGAAGAAAAGTGACTTAATATGTAGAAACAAAAATCACTCTTGTAATTCTAAGTGTATATCAATTACCTACATTCAAATTCAAGTCAATCTAATATTGATTTTTGTTCTTTTTCATTAAATTTTTAGGATTATTATTAATTTTTGTTTTGATGTTTGGAGAAACATTAAATGGATGACGTTAATTTGTTCTTTTTTGGTATCATATAGGAGCCAATTTAGAAAGGCACTATCATCACGGCGCCAACAAAATTATTCGTAGCAAATACAATGAAGGAAACTCCTCTCGATTTTCATCTCCTATCATGACAATAGGAATTATATTTATTTTATACATATATTGAAGATTTCAAGCGTCTGTAATAAATTTTTCAGAATTAGGATTCAAGTAAGCAACGGAACAATTGTGAAAACTCATCGAAAAAATGTCTTAATCAATCATTTCGATTATAAGGTAAACAAATGTATAGAATATGGTTTTATAGAATTGATAAAGTTCTCTAGAAAAGATTGTACAGCTTTTGTCAAAATATTCCCATACAATTATAATAATTGTAAAGATAAAAAGAGTTTTATCATTATTACGATGCATTTCATTATACAAACTCATTGCACATTTGATAAAGACTGAAAATGATTGAAAATGGGTCAAGAAAATTATTTTTCTTGCATCAACTTGATGAAAGTCTTTTTCTACAATGATTTAAAGATTTTTGATGGATGTTTCTTATTTTACAATGGTTTGAATTTATAATTTAACTATAATTATCAAGTTTTCATTTAGCATAAATTTAATTCACAAGCATTTTTCTTTAATATTTTCTTAAAATCAGATAATTGGAATACATATCTATTTTGCTATTTAATTAACTTAGAAATCTCAATAATGAATTAATATTTTAAAAATGTTTCAAGGAAATTTTTATCATGCATTATTTAATAATTCAAAAATGATTTAATGGATTTATTACATAGTTTATGTGAATCGTTTGAATTATTTTAATCGTATCTTCTTAAAAAAAGTAAATATACTAATGTAACTAACTAATATAATAAATGTAACTATATATTGTAACGTACGACTGTAATAAAATAAATATACTATGAAAAAAACTTAATTTCAGTTTCAAATTTCAGCAAAAATCGGAGCAAATTTTATCGTAAAATTATATTTAGGTGATAATTTTAAAGAGATGAAAATTTAATAATCCTCTTTATTTGATCTGAACAGCTGTAACAATAATTTAGTATTACCAATACTACAGAGGATTATATAGCATTAATCAAAATGAAATGATTCTAGGAAAACTCTTGTAATATTATGTAACCATGCGTAATGATTCTACTAAGATGGCACGGAGTTTTTCAGTATTTTATCGCTTAATCAAGAAAAAAAAATCAATATAGTTTCGGAGAGTAGATAAGAAGAATTATCTAACTTAATAATTAATTTTAAGGAACTATTATTATTATTATTCTGTGAAATTATTTCTAAAACTCATTCTGCTTGAATTAAAAAAAAAATAATAATCAGTTTTGATTTCTAATCGGTTTATGAATTGAAGTTCAGCTATTTTGAGTGCTATAATTTTAAACTCCTCTAAGTGCTTTTTTTAAATTGTATATTTTTATAAATGTTTGTGAATATTTATATACAAGTTTTTTTTAAAAACAATTTAAAATAAAATTTCTCAGTCTTGATTATTAAGATATTTATTACCAACACTTTATACTCTTGACGATAATTTATTAAAGCAATTATTCAGTTTAGTTTAGAAGATTATGCTTTTATTTGAACTTGACGGTACAGATATTTTATGTAGCCAATCAAATTTAAATTTCTTATCATGTTCACATCGACACATATAAAACAGGAATAATTAAATGCCATACAATAAATGAAATAAAATTTAAAGGTTAAAACAATTTGATGTGTTTTTCATTTAAAGAAAATTCAAGGTGTTTTTCGATATAGCAAAATATAGCAAAAGGATGTTTTTCATTTATACTAAAATGTTTTTTTTTTAATGAGCTTTACTTAACCACTCTAAAATTTTGAAATCACCATCAATAAAATTGTTTCTTAAAAATTGTATTTTTCTCTACATCTGATATATAGCATGAAAACTGCACTTTCTGAATCAATTAACTAATAATCAATCAATCAACTAATACCCAATTAATCAAGCTATTAAATTTACTTTAACTTAAATATCAACTTTAAAACAATGTTCACACTGCTTTACTCTGAAACTGATTTAAAAAATATTATTTTTCATTCTAAAACTTAATTTTTGTTCTTTAATATTATAAATTATATGATATTTTTTATATTTTTTATTGTTGAACTCATATTTTAAGCATTTACAAAGTAAAATTTTAGTATTGCAAATAATGAATACAAAACGAAGAATTGGCTTTGAAAAATATATTTCTTTTTAAAGCTATTTTGTGATGCTTCGTTAATACTTTGATAGAAAATTTTATTTCATCATTTTTTCCAAATTTTACTTGAATTATATTTATTTTGATCTGCTTCGGATATTTCAACACTGGTAATGACTGCAGAAAACAAAATGGTCATTTGAGATAAATTTAAATAAGTTCATCCATCTGGCTTAAAATAAATCAGTTCATATTTACTTAAATCAAAAATTGCCATCATGAAAAAATTTATTTGAGATTTAAATGCATTTAAAAGTGCAGTGCGAATGGAGTGTGGTAAAAAAAATACAATAGTATTTTTAAAAATAGTTTGACTTTTTCTTTTAAAGGAAACTACACCACATCATATAAATATAGTAACCAATGATGGTTTTCAGTTAGGCCACAAATCAGCATTTATGTTTGAAATTATTTTAACACAAAAGAATTTCAAATTTTCGTTTATTTTTGTGTTGAAAATGGAAGTTATCTTAAGTGTAGAATAAAAACCTGTATTTTACTTAAAAAATACTTATTTCACAAGTTGCTTTACTTTAAACGTTTATGAATAGAAGATAGAACATAATATTAAGCTAAACATATTAAAACACATACAAGTATCTTGGCATCATTAACATATACATATATTGTACGAAATTTTCTTAAAAAGAAGAGAATGCTTAGAATAAAATTTACATTTATAAACTGAAAAAAAAATTGGCTTCCATATACAAACTTAAAATGCTCTTTTATTTGTAATTTTATTCAAGATTACATTTTAAACAATGTAATTCCTAATTTTGAAAAAAGCTGTGAAATATTTATGTGTGTGTTTTCTCATAAATACCTTACCAAAGTAAATCAACATACATTCAAATATCACAAATCTATTTCGTAAAGAAGAATGAGAGTCTTTAAAATATGTTAATTAGCGTTAAATTTAAAAAAAAAAGAAAAGAAAATCCCAAATAGAAGTGATAAATGATGTTTGCAGCACGCAATAATATCAATCAAGCAAAATAAAAGATTAATTTTATCTAAACCAGATTCTAAACGCACATTATTACAAAGGTTAAAATGGAGCAACTTCTTGTTATAGCGAAGTATATCTTCATATGTCTAAATCGGGAAATATTCTTTTCTTTACAGTTAAGAAATACGAAACGAGCGGATGGTACGTAATTAGAATGTAAGGATATATAACAGTCTTTGATAAAATAATAATCGACTACCAATCACTGTAGCTACTCATTTTTCATATCGAATTAATACAGATGGGATACTGAGCTAAAACTCAAAATCCAACCTCGACTGACAGGCCAGAATACAGGCATGTTACAGACTATACCTACTTGCCAGGGTGTGGCTCTAATAAGGATCTATTAAGTGAAATTATGTTTTTGAATCGAATGAAAGCAGTTGAATCGGCAAAAAGCTGTAACCTAGTAATTGCCAGCGCACATAAATCAATCTTTATTACCTACCATTACTTGCGAAGCATGGGTATTCATACCAACCACTCCGATTCGAAAGTTGGAAAATGTCATGTGGCAACCAAGAGTCGCCTATCATCTGCTTACTGTAGGAAATTGTCTAGTGGAAAATGTAAGAATAATTCAAGGTATTAGTAGTCCTTGTGGAAATGAAGGGTTGATCATCATTTTCTGGCCCATTTCCGTTCATTAAATGGAAAGGGCGTTAAGCTTCACCGCGCGATGCATCTGCCTGAAAGTGTGATGGGACAAAAGATTAAATTACATTAGAATTTATTTCGTGTTTGAGCAAAAAATTGATGGAAAGGCCATTAAAGTGAAAATTACACTAAACTTTAACAGGATTGATATTTTTTTTTTCATTTTTAATAAATTGTTTCAACTGAAATTGACAGATTTATCTATCAATTTGAAGCTACCATTCTCTGAATTATTTCTTTTTATGTGAATAAACTTTAATAGAATGATGATAAGAGATTAAATTACATCATAATTTATTTCTGTGTTTGAGCAGAGAAAAATGATTAAAGGAATATTAAAATGGAAATTGAATTCATCAAACAGAATTGATTGTTTTAATTTTAATTATTTCAATCGCAATTGACGAATTAATTTTATAATTTGAGACTTCCTCTCTTTAGTTTTTTTGAATTAATTGATTATGTTGTAATAGATTTATTATGAGAGATTAAATTTTTAGAATTTATTTTCTATTTGAACAAAGAAAACTGTTAACGTGCTTATTAAACAAGAAATTGTATGCTTTATAATCGATATTTTTTCTTTTTTTACTGATAATTTCAAATTTACTTGTTAATTTGATTCATGTTCTTTTGAACATTTTCAGCTTTAAAGGGAAAAAATTGCATTGTATTTAATGCCAGAAGTTATATTTGAGTTTATTTTGTGTTTCATCAAAGGAAGAGGACAAGATGAGATTATTGAGCGTTAAATTTCAATTTATTCTATAGAACTGTCTATTAGTAAAATTCCTTTGTCAGCTTGGAGTTCTCAGCTATATATGTTCTAAATAGCTATTTTACAATAATTTCCTATCATTCCATTTTGCTAATTAAAAAAAATCTGAATTTTCAATCAGAAATTATTTTAATATGGTAATAATAAAAAATATGAAGTTTTTTAAATTTATTTATAATTCAGTTTTGCAATTTTTAATTATAAAGTTTCATAAATGATATACATGAAAATATGAAACCCATGTAAGCTTAGTATTCATTTTCTGGTACTAAGCTTTTACTCTTAAGTTAAATTAAGGCAAGAAAAAAGATCGCTTAAGGAAACAAAATACTATTTGTAAATATCCTAGAAATGTTAAACATAATTTATTAATAACTTTTAAATTACAGAAGGAAATATTCGGACATTAACAATAAATAAATAAATAAAGAAATTTATCATTTGTTTCGATCTATGAAAAATTGGAGTAAAGATTTTTTTTTATATTATGTAAGTTTATAAAAATATTGCTCATAATACATTTCAAGGAGATGAAATTTAATTTAATTTAATTTAATATTTATAAATGCAAGTAAAACTTTTTCCTAAGCAATATAAAATTTAACTTTTTGAGTGTGTTAGAATCATTTAAAGACAATTAATTAACATTCTTCATATTTCTTAGCAATGTTTATTTAATCTTCTTACACTTATTCCAGAAAAAATAAAACTAAAACAAATATATGAAGACTTATACTTTTTACTCTTAATACTTTTGTAAGCTATTAAAGTAAAACTTGTCTTAAACTGCTCCAAAATGCAAATAAGGGAATCTGAAAATAAAATAAAAAGTAGACGAATTTGAAATTCTTAATAATATATTATTAAGAAAAAAGAAAATTAAAATATTTTAGAATTTTTTTCATCACCATTATCTATATTTTTCTCAATTATGAAATTTATATTTTAAATTTATCTTGAATATGATAACTTTTAAAAATCTATGTTCACAATTTGTACTTTTTTCTTCAATCATTTATTACAGTAAATGACTGTAGTAATATTACAATATTTCTTTAACTAAACACATTCTTATAAATAATAATATATTGATATTTAATTGGGAAGTAAATATTTAAGATTCCAAGTGACACCAGAAGAAAAATGCGTACAAGTTTCGTGATTGTAGCAATCATCAAGAAAGGAAATGTTTCAGGTGGTCTTGCGGATGCTTAAATGAAAACATGGACAATGTTTCATGCATCTGTACAATTTTAATTATATTCACTACATTTTCAATACTGACGTTTGTATTACATTGATATTTTACAATAGTGTTTTTAATTTTCTCACAATGTTGTGATACTCAATATTAAATTTAAAATATTTACAGCAATAAGCAATTGCGAAAACTTATTTTGTTTGCAAAAAATTACAGATGTTTTTCAAAATGGTTTTAAAGAATTCACTTTAGGAAAGCAATGTTATTAAAACGTATTTACTTAAGTTTATCAAAAAATATTTTAAATTACAATCTAAAATTCATACAAGCTTAACTTGTGCGTACGTAGTTTTTGTACGCATAAGTTTTAGTTTTCATTGATAGCAATTTTTTTATCAAAGTAAAGGTCTAAAAATAATTTGATTTTATATATGAGCGCACATCTAGTTTCATTCCCTTATTACACTGAAATTCATAACGTTTTGTTGATTTCGTTTGTCATGTGATAAATCTGAGTTTAAACTTCTATTGAAATTAAAGTTATTAATAAAATTGATATATTTCTTACAATTATACCTAAAGAAACTATTTTCTTAAGGTTTTGTTTCAGAATATGACGTTTGTGCAGTGTTAGTAAGACATTATCACAAATATTGATAAACTTATTAAAAATCCATTGAAAAATTCCGTAAATAAACCATGTCATCCTTCTTTATAACAGTGTTGTTGTTTCTGTTTGTGAACAGCAGAGAGCTAGATCAGATCCATTATCAATTGAGGATCTTGAACCAGGTCTTGCCTGATGACCCCCAGATAAAATAAAATGAGCCTAGGGAAGACTTGTGCAGAAGAACATTTAGGGTAATTGTTGAAGCGCTTATGACTTTCAACAAAAGTCATTGATGACAGATGACCACAAAGGCATCGGGTAATGGCAATCAGACTAAGTCAAGCCCGGTGTAGTAGTGGTAGCACTTCGAGTTCCCGATACAGGTCGGAGATTCCAGCCTCAGGGTGGGTAAGATTGACTCAGCTTTTCATCCTTTTAAGTGGGTGGATAAAACTGAATACTAAGCATGCTTGGGAACTAGAAACTGCAGGTTCGCGTTAGACTAACCTCCTAGCCGGGACATACGCTTGGCACCATGGAAACAGAAATGGTCACTGTATTCATTGGCTTCCACTTAGGCTGTCGTACCACTTATTTTAGAGATTTTATTTCAAACACACACACATAGAAACTAAACATTGATTGTTAAAATGTATTCATTTTTGTATTATTGAAGATCCATCTTATTAGTTATGGCTTGTAATTATTAAAGAATTGAATAATAAGTTATTATTTATACGAAGAAATTCATTGTGGATTAGTGAATTTAATATTTTTCAAATTTAATATTCAAACAAACTAGTTAAAGTAAAATTTGTAGAATCTAAAAACGCCAACTAAAGTAATTGTCATTTGAACGAAAATTCGTTTTAAATTATGATATGAATGTAATTCATTACATTGAATTAAAATAAATAAAAAATGCGATCTAAGGAACCAACAAACCAGAAATGTGATTTAAGGAAGAAAATATTCGAAAATTTAAGAGTTTGTTCGTTTTTTTAATGAAATATTTCATTAAAAGGGGTGTCACTTGTTGTTTAAGATGTGAATCTTGTTTCGTAATGCAGTTTCCGTTATATAGATAATTAATAGTTTTAAAAGTGAGAAATGCAATAATATACTAAATAAATAAATTCAAGAACGAATTTATATTCATAGTATTCTAATTTCAAAATCTGAAGTTGGATGATTTTTTGATTTAAAATGATTACTATTAGTTTTGGTAAAAAAATTTAATTTGGTAGTTTTGAGGGCTGTAGGTTTATATTACATATTTTTAGAATGTGAAATTTTGTTTATTTCTATTTGGGTCTCTCGGTATAGTTCCAAATGCTATTTTGCATTTATACGGACTATCTATAAAGTTGATAATGCCAATTTTTTTTGTTTCACAGGCAGTTTTTGTTGTTGCTAGTAGAAATTCTTATAAATGGCCCGAAATTATCACTAATCTTGTTTCGTAAAACTAAGAATGTAGTACATTATTTCTATATTATGTAATTAAGTGCTATAATAAAATGCTATTTAAAAAATATTTCACAATTTTCTATGTATGTGGAGCATAAAATACATGTCTTTTCCATTTCGAGTTCTGCGTGTAAAAGGCAAGAACATAAGATAATACCTGAGCATTGTGAAAATTCTTACCTTCCACTAAAACAACTAATGTTTACTGGAAAATGATTTAGAGCAGGCTGAATACCACTGATGAAATTCATAAACATTCGAAAATGTATTAGAGGACAGTGTGATCAGGTTGATATTTATTGGAATAAATTTTATCTGAAAGGATGAGGTTCATACTATTGGTAAAAATCTTAATTCTAATCGTCAGTAAATAGGTGACAGCTTTCTTGTTTGATAACAAGAGTAATGCACGATGCTGAAGCTATCATTACTAGACTTACTACAAGAATCAATAATTGTCACTAAAGGCAAAAATCCTCCGCATAGTATTCAATAAATTATAAAACAAACTGAGGAATACTCTTAGAGATATTTGTTGTAAAAACAGATTATCAGATAATCTATTACGGAACAATTAAGCATTGTGAACAAGAAATTTCCAATTGTTTTGTCTTGCATTTTATAAGAAAAAAAGACAATTCTTATTATTTATCTGCACTTTATTTTTCACCGGCAAAGGAAAAAATGTTCAATAACTTGAAATGAAAGCAAGAAATATGAAAATTTTCTAAGCATTAATTAAGTGATAATTATATTAATGAAAATTTATTTCTGTTTTGTTGTGTATTGAATAATTAGACAATCGATATGCTAACGCTTCTAATTAATGCTAATTTGTAAATAAACCAAAGTATAGATTTATAATTCATACACATCAAGATACGGATTCGATATTATTTTACGAAAATTATTTTGCTGTAAATGATAAAATCAAGAAAATTATTTAATAAATATTAATAGAAATGCATAATTTGATATGAATAGTTATCTATTTCAATTATTCTTATAAGAAACTCTTAAGAAAAGAAAATACAAAAAATTATAAAAGACAAAATTTAGTTTTTTCAGTTATACGAGAAAGAATTATTCTGCTTCAAAATGCAAATTACAAATTCTGTGTTCTTCCAAATACCTAGCTCAACAAGGCTTCAATCAAATTAAGGAGTTAATTATTAATCTTAAGCCAAACATCACATCTAGTTATTTTGACAAACATAGTAATTATAAAATTCTACAAAAATTTAATTAATTATTATTAATAATAATAAAAATTACAAATTTGCTTTTCTGAAATTGCTTATGTATACTATTTCTTGCGTAATTTATAACATAAAAGTCAAAAATAAAATATTTTATTTTTGAAAAAAATTTAACTAGTAATACTTCAAAAACCTATACATTTACTACGATGTTCTATACTACCAATAATTTGTTAAAAAGACCAGAGTGTATAGTAACCATGCATTCTAAAATACCCCAAGATTTTGTTTTCTAAATATAGTTAAAATGGATATAAATTTTGACATCTAAATTGAAACTCCAGTGGTTTTTAGTTGTAACAAAATATAACATATTCTATTCAAAGTATTTAGTTATAGAAATACGTAGTTTGAGCGCAAAACTTAAAAAAATTATTATTATTCATATAATGAAACTCTGCAGAAACTTTTTGAAGAATAATATTCTGCTCATAATTAAAACTTATTTTTTTCCAGAATTCTTCATGATTTATTCTTTATTCTTGCTTAATGTTGATTCATAAAGTAAATCTTTTAATTATGCATCAATTCATTAATTATATATATATATATATATATATATATATATATATATATATATATATATATATATATATATATATATATATATATATATATATATATAAAGACACTTCACAAGTAAGGCACTTAAAATGTGTGATATTTGTCCCCCAGTGTGTCAAAATCATGTAAACTATATTATTCTGACACACTGTGATTAATTATATTTTTTTAGAATATTTCAACAGAACAACTTCTCATTTTGGACGTTATGTGAATATATTTATCAATAATCATGTGTGTCTTAATTAAGAAGGAGTAATTTATTGATGTTTGCCAAACATCTACTTACAATTTATGTACTCGAAATCTTCTTATGAATAAATTATTTCCAAATGACTATCAATAATAATAAAAATGTTAACTTCGACACTTTTATTTTATGACACCAACAACATCTTTAAGATTTGAAATAAATCTCTCTTTGAGCTTCAAATTATTTGATTAAAAAATGCTACGCATTATCGAAACAAGTTCTTCATCAATATTTAAATATATAAGTTTATATATTTTGGAAACTTATTTCTACTAACCAGAGTTCTATTAGTATATCCCTGTCAACTTATATATAATCCTGTTTCGCCTATTTTCAGGTTCTATTAAATTTCCGAAGAGTCTGGGAAGAACTATCTTAGTTGAAACCAAAGTTAAAATTGGGAACCGGAGGAAAGACTATTATGTTCGAGAAAAGATCCTATTAAAGGCACAGTTGAACCAAAGAACACTTATGTCAACAAATATGGTTCTCAGAATTCAAAATCCGAAACTAACGATGGCGTTACAGCTAAATAAACGCGCGTGTACTGAATTCATATCATGTTACCAACGCTAATGGCTTGGAACAAAAGCCCCCTGGCGGCACTCTACAGCAACTTGTTATTGCTAATAAAATATGAGTTTTGCAATCTGTCCCTAAAAGTTGTCTCTTTTTTTATTTCCATGACTGATTTTTAGTCAAAAATAAATGAAATAATTGACTATTAAAGGGTTAGATGCTTTTAAATTAAAGTAATGAAACTCCATATTTGATGAGCCAATATTTATTTATAAAGTCATGTTTATCATTAAAGATTAATTATATTTAAATGAGACAGTTAAAGTTTATTTTTCAAATGCATACTTTATAAAGACATATAAAAAATTATAAAAATTAAAGATTGTTGTGAATAAGAATTAGTAACAACTAATTACAGGTTATTATACATCATAAAAGTTTTATATTTTAAACAATTAAATTAATAATTTAAAAATATATAACATGATTTTTATTAAATAAAAGATTTCTGAAGGTATAACAGTTATTGAATTTATATTGTTAAGATATAAATAAGAACAAATTAGTTATTTTAGGTCTGTATAGAAGCAAGACTTTGTCACTCATAAAAATAAAATAACAAAATTCTAAATAAATTAGCAACATGCAAATAGGAAATAACTGATCCTTCCCTTCTTTTAAAGCTAATCTTTTTAAAATTTTTGTGTTCATTTCTGTTTATCAAAATTATTTTAAATTGAAACTGTATGTCATGAAAGATACAGTATGAAATTATGTGCTGTAGTTGTTCACACTAATGTTACGAAGATTAAGTTATAAAAGCAAAAAATTAATTCTCCGTGCAAAATATTGGATTTAGTTCTGGATAATTTGATACACGTATATTGTGAAGTAAAATTTTAATGAAACAAAATATTTTGGGACTAAGTATTGTTATTCATGCAAATAACAAAAATATTGTTCAAAGAGAGAATACATAACAACATCTGACATTGCAACTAAACAAAAGTGTGATTACTTTCAACAAAACAAGTATTTTAATCAACTTTCATATTGTTAAAGAAGTAATTGGTTAATTAAAACAAGAGCTTTATTATTAATCAATTATTTTTTCAGTAATTAAAGTAAGAAACTCCTAAAGTTAACGAGATTGTCAAAGTTCAGTAAAATTCCTAAAATATACTCTACCATGTTCTGAAGAATATGCTGTGATAACTTAGACATGGATATAATTTTAGTATAAATTAATAAGATTTAAATTATGATGGATTTTAAATTAGATAAACTAACTTGAATTTTTGGTTTAGGTTTTTGCTTTTCAGTGATCAGAAAAAGTCCAAAAATTTTAAATCTATTGTTTCTTTTAAATATTTAAAGTTCTTTTTTTTCTATTTATTTTACTGTGGTAAAAAATAAATTTCTATTTACATTGCTTCCTTTTACTCACTTTCACAATTTCACTACACTCCTATTTTAATTCTTTATATTAATAGACTAAAATTTTCAATTACTCTAGCTGATTTTCTTTTTATTATTTGCATTCTTAAAATTCATCAATCTGTTTCAATACCAGTTTTTTGCATGGAAATCTCGACGAAAGAAAATGTGTCAGATGTTCAAGCAGTTTACAACAGTTTTTGACTGTTAGCCTGTATTCCAAAAGTGTCAAAATCTATTTCATAATATGTTTTCATTTACTGCATAATATTTGTAATCGAACTGAATGAACCAATATAAATAATTTGGATTTTTATTTAACATTTAATAACCATTTTACTGCTGGTAATATAGTATTATTATACTAACCCTTAATCAACTTCACATATATGAACTATATATAGTTAAAAAACTGTTATTTAGTTATTTTTTTATTAAACTACATTAAATTAATCTAAAAATTTGACAGTAATCATATTCAAGTAATATTATATTATGACAGTAATTTAATATTACTTGAATATAAATACTGTCAATATATATATATATATATATATATATATATATATATATATAATATATATATATATATATATATATATATATATATATATATATATATATATATATATAATATATATATATATATACAATATATATATATATATATATATATATATATATATATATATATATATAAGGAATTTTGCAATATAAAGTTTATCGTATAAAACTTTTAAAGTATGAAATATTTTACTGAAAAAGATTATTAAAAGATTATTGGTGCAAAGTTTAAAGAAATTTAAGGTGCATTTTTAAACAAATTTTAATACATACGAATAAAGATTATGTGAGCAGAACATGAAATATAAATTTAACAAAATCATTATAAAAGTTTTCAACCAAAGATTTAAGTGATTGTTATTATGTATAGTATAAAATTTTGCGACAAAATAAACTATAACAGACAAAAATAGAAATACATATCAAACAAGTTATAGGACAAAATTATTCTGTTATTTGTGATATTAAATGTAACAAAATGTTAAGACTCTAGTAATAACATCTTTAGAATACAAGTTCTGAGGGTATTGTTACAAAAATGTGTGTAATTTACGATATAAGAAAAGTTTACATAAAAAAAAAACAATTCTGTTGAATTTTTTTAATTTCTACTCAATAACGAGCAGAGCTAGACAATCCCCATGAAATCAAAAATAACTAAAAAGTTCAAAAAACGTCTGCTTTGTCAAGAAAACAACAACGAGCGAGATCTTTTGACATGTTTATTCCTCTTCGCAACTGTATGAGTTACAATTGGGGAATGTGTGTGTTGAACTTGGATTTATAACGAGTAATGTTCTAACTCTCGATTGAGCTTGTCTCAAATACATCTCACACTAAATTGCCTACTTATTCTCATTTCATTCAATGGCAACACAAAAACGGCAAGAACTTTTCTGTTTTCCTTATATGTAATATTTATAATTATTAACTGTAACCATTGTTTGATCAATTAATAGGTAAGGAACAGCAACTTTTAGAAACATCCCACTTTATAAAATGTTTATTACATCAAATTTGTATTCAGTAACCAATTTAAAATAATATAAAAATGATAAGAAGCTTGAAGATATATAAATATTAATGTAAATAATTAATTATATGCATAAATTATCTGATTTTATATTTAATAAACTAGAGAGAAAGCAATGCTAATGTCAATAAAATTCACTCATCAAAAATGTTTGAAGTAAAAGCAATAATATTGTATTTTTTAGGAAAGTCGCAGCTATATGTCATTATATTTATTGCATACGATGTATAAATATGGAAACTACAATAGAAGATAAGTATTAAATCAATGCAAAAAGAAATGTGCTTTTACATTGCTAAGTTTTGAAAAAGTGTACAAGCTTTACAGACAACCGCAGATTTCACAAGTCATCCGTAGTAACTGATTATAAGATTACTTGGCTCTGTTTGTAAAAGCGCAGATGATAAGCCACAAAAAGAATCTCGGCATTTAAAAAACCTTAGTGAACGTGGGTCCTAAAGGAAGACCCCCTAAAAGATGGTTGGATGATATTGGAAGGGATCTAAGTTCTTTAGAAATCAAGAATTGGAGAGAAGTCGCTAATGACAGAAGACGCTGGAGAGAACATGGGGTTGAAACAACCAAGGCCTGTATAGGGCTGATGAACTTGTCAAAAATATGTTCTACTTCTGTTCTTTCTTATTGTTTTAATCACATTTTTATTAACATTTTATTTTCCCGAGAAAATTTTCCAGGAATACGAGCTTTAATCTACCAAGGAACTATAATAATTACTTAATTTATAGCTTGGAAAATGTACTATTCCTAGAAAGCGCTTTGAATTTAAAATTTCATTTTTCTAATTTGTAATTTAAAGGAAAATATTTACAATTTTTTATTAAGAAAAACTAAAACAAAATTCTAGTTTTTCTACATAAAGAAATTTTTCAAATTTTCTTCAATAGAAATACAAATTGTTTTCTATTTTACAATTGTGTAAGCCATATTCACAAAGTTGAAAATCCCAAAACATTAATTCAATGAAATTTAACATAATAAATAACTTAATTTCAATCCAAAGTCTTTAATAACATTTTTATTTTCCTAAAAAATAGAATTAGTATTATTAATGCATACTTTTTTTTACAATTTTATTTATTTAAAAGTCTTTTTATTTATTATTATGAAATTCTGAAATATTTAAAATCATTTTCTAATTTACATGCAAAAATGATTTTTACATGTTTTACAAATGAAAATACTTCGAAGTACTGATAAATTCATTAAAAAATAAAATTTTTATGACAATTTTAAAAAAAATGTTCCGTATCACTATGTTTATGTCTGGCAAATAATTGTCATAAACTTGTAGACATTTTATAATTAAAAATAAAATATTTTACTAATCCAATTAATATTGTTACAATTTAAATATTAGTAGATTTCTGAAATCACAATAATTTTTATGCATCACGAAATCATAAGAAGATGTATGTTTGATATCAACTTATACAATTCTATTAATCAAGCGTTTTTGTAGAGTGTGTAATTAATAGCATTAACATGAATCTTTTGATCTGCTCGCTGCATACTAATGAATTCTAAAAAACGCAACTAGATTCTTTAACTACGCCTTAATTTGAAGTGTATACATTTGTATTCTCTAGATCTTGATGATTTGAAACCGGGATCATTTCCAACGAGCTTCCACTCTTATCATCATACCTCCCATCAGAACTCCAATCGAATTAAGAACATTATGGCTTTCTGACGACAACTTCCAAGGACATCATGGAATCATCAGAAAGCAGCATAATCAGTGCCCAGCATTTTATGCTACAAGTGGAGACCGATGTCAACTGGTGATAAAATCGTCTCATCCTCGGCGACAGCCAACTGATTGATGACTTGACAGCAGCTAAGTCGCTGGAAATAGTACTGCACACACATCCCCTGCCTCCTGCCAGATGAAGGTAGGTGCGGAGCAGTGGAGGAGAATGGCAAATGTGCAACGAGGCGGTACTAATTAGCACTGCTAACTTCTTGTTGGTCGCGGTTGCTTCTTTACAAGAGTGGTTCATAATTTTTTATGTCCCTCCAAGATGGAAGCAATTGCAGAGACAGACGGACAGATAAGTTCCGATCTTATTTGGAGGGGAAGTATTAAATTACTTACTTTTGACGCTGCGCGGGAAGTCATTTGGATTGGATTCTGGTGGACTGACATTATATTCTGGCTTGTTTCATCCATTTGGATTAACTTTTGTTACGCTTGGAGACGGTTAGCGGTGATCTCCGAAAAGAGAAAGTGAGGAGACTCTGAAAAGTGAAACGAATCAGATTTACGATCAAGCAGTTTGTTTTTTCCTGTTTTCAAAAACATTTTCAGTGAAAGCACACTGTTTTTCATTAGTTACAGATAACATTTATTAGCTGTAGATTGAAGTTATGGTTTTCACCCTGTAAATAAGCAACAAAAAACGTTATAGAAACAAATTAAAATAGCAGCTAAGAACATACATTTAGAGAATTATTGAGAACCATTGTTAACATTCAGACTATGCTTTCAGTAAATATACATATCACGCACATTTCATTAATTCTAATAAAATAAAAATTATCATTTTTTCAATTAGATTCATTTCAATTAAATATATTTCATATTTTCTTACAATCTATAGTTGAAAAATATTCTAAGAGATTTATGTTGAAATGTAACCAAATAAAATTAACAGATTTTTTGATGTAACGTGATTTAATCATGCAAAAGTAAAAAAGAAAAGCATTTTTTTATATAAAAATAATAATAGTAAAATTATTGAAGTGAATAAGAAATAACGAATAAAATTAAGAAAACTTTTGAGAATCATTGCAAAATTTTGGTAATGTTCTAAATAAAAACTTATTCCCATTACCTGATGATATGGATTGCATCTCAATCTTTTCTCATCACTGACGACGATTTTAACAATAAACGGAATATTACTGTTCTATTAAGGTTTGAACTTTATTCGAAAACTGTCAAACTTTACTTTTTAAGGGCATGATAGTATATTGATGGTATTATGTGCACCTCTCTTTGGTCATATATTTGGCTACAGCCCTAATCATCACGTTTTTCAAATCTCACACCAAAAGATAACGTTTGTTCAATTAAGTCCAATGACTAACTTGTCACCATACGTCAGTCAATACAAACGATAAATTTTTGGCATCGTGTTGAATCTAGATTGTCAATTGTGCTTTTAAATACCATCCAATTAGTCTGGTTTAATGCCCTAGCAAGCTTTATTTGTTCTACCATAGATGTTTGATTTAGGTACTAATTTTTAAAATCTACTATTTCAAATTTCATAAAAATTTATTTCTTAATTTTGATATATATATATATATATATATATATATATATATATATATATATATATATATATATATATATTTATATATATATATATGATATTCAAGATGTAATAATTTTTTTCAGAGGGAAGAAAATTCAAGGAAAACCTTATTAATTTAATAATGCTTTGAAAAATCTGAGTTATATTAATTTATAGCAAAATGCTGTCTTATTTATCGTCATATACATTACTTTTATATAATCCATGCAATTTAAATGTGATATTCACCCCAATAATTGCAGTCTGTATAACCTGTTGACATTACTTTTCTTTAAGTAATAAGCTCAATTTACCAATAATTAATCAGAATTAGTTTTAGCTATTTTGCAAATATTAATTTTATTTTTCAAAATGAGTTGAAGTATTAATTTGATTTTCATTGAGGATTCAAATCTCTTTCTCTGATTTATTACAAGATACAAAACTATCTGAGCAACTAATACTTAATTATAATCAATATTTAAATTGATATATACATTCGATGTGCGACATGGATGTTAATTAACTTTAAAAGTGTTTTGCTACAAGGCAAATAGAAAGCAGTTTTTAGTACAAAGATTAGATAGTAGTTTTAAAGACAGCAGTTTTTAGCTACAAAGCATCTTCATTTTTATAAATTTCGTTAGAAAAAGTGCAGAGCATAAATGAATCACATTCAAAGTATTTTTAGAAGAATTGAAACAAATATAACCTTTAAATTAATTTGTTGTCCTACATTCATATTTCTCAAATGACGGCTAATATGACAAAACTTTTGGTTTAACATAGATTCTGAGTAATTACAAGCATCAACACTTGAGATTGGAATCGAACTGACAAATTTTTGAACTGAAGACTAGATAGGGTCCATTCATCTATATTCGATAAATAAAGAGTTTAGACTTTTGTTATACAAACTCGTTTTCACCAACATTTATGTGTTTAAATGGAAGAATTTGTTACATAAATAAACTTATTTAATGTCTTACTAAGACAGTAAATAAATGTGGGAATTTTTTTCAATATTTGAAATACATCTTAATTTAAATAAGCCCTTTTCTGTTGTTGTTGTTGTTGCATGTCCAACCAGTTCCATAACTTTTCTTCCTAAAATGTCTTCTTAATATAATTTACTGTTCAGAAGCCAATTAAACACAACAATTACGAGTTCTCATGTAATTTTTTGATTGCTCTATGTTGATATGAGCATATTAAACTTTGCATATCTTGCCAATAGTTTTAAATTACTTGAAAATCTGAAAAAGTTAAGAAATGGAATGTACAAAATGCCCATGATTATTGCCCAGTCCACAGTTTTTGGGTCTCTATACTGATTAGCAAGAATCATTAAAATAATTAAGGTCAATATAGAAAAAAACCGAATAATGTAAGTTATTTCTAGCATCCAATTAAAAGTGTCTATATCGATATATATAAATAAACAACACAAACTTCCAACAAAATCAACTTTGAAAATTAATAAAGTTGTAATGCAAAGTGACTGTTATCTGTATCTAATTCATAGTGCGTAGTATTTTTAGATATGATACTAAGAAATAAAAGGGTGGTAACTATCCTACAAACCAAACTTTTGCCATGAGTTGCTCTCGCTTTTAACCTTGAAAGCTAAAACTTTATTTTAACTACAAAAGTTATTCTTAGGATTTGTGTTCTCTTTGCACAACCAATAAAACTCACAGAAGTTTATTCACCACTAGCATTAGTTAAAGTATTTGAATTTCCCATGTTAATTCAACAGGCAATACTATATTTCTCAAAAGTAAATTTACTACATATGTTTATTCTTGATCCAGAACTGAAAACTTCATTCAAATTTTTTTCGTGAATACTAGTATAAAAATAAATAAATATCACTATTTAAAAGCCATAGAGAACAATTCGTATATTACTTGTACTTGAAATTTTTCTATAAACAAAAAAATATAGCTTCTCAAAAGTGAGTTTACTCATATATTCTTACTTCCAATGGAGTATTCCTTGCTTAGAGCTTTAAAATGTCACTTTTGGAAATTAATTCCATAATTAATTTCTTGAAAATGTTTGCCTTATAATTTTAGTTGACAGCTTTTATTAAAATTACCTTCATTTGAAAATAATTTTATTGTTTTTCATAGAAGAAAATTGTTTAACTCAGTGATTTACAAACTCAAAACATAATGTTAAAAAGAAAATATTTAGGAATTGAAAAACAAAAATTTCCCTGAAGCATGAAATGTAGTAAGTTGTGATAAAATTAAAGTGAATATTAAATAAGTTTATTTACAGGAATAGAAAATTATATACAATAAATTATATCAATTGAAACTATTTTTACAATTTTTATAACAAGTATTTTGGTACTTGTTATAAAAATAAGTAAAATGCCTGCCTTGAAAAATAATGAAACATTCAATAAATCATTTTGCCTATTTTAGAATGATGTTCATACAAATTTAAAGCAAATAAAAATTAACAACTATAGAATCATTTAGTCAATGCATTAATAAATTAACTGCAGCATGTGTTGACTAAGTCATATTTCAAATGTAATAAAGCTTAATTTGACTACTAGTTTGTAATTTGACATACTGCATTTTCGAAAGAAAAAAATTGTAAAAAACAGCATTTGCACTTAAGATGGTTCACTTCTGATTAGAAGAGTACCGCCAAACAAAACATCTTCTATATTCTTAAGAGACGATTTGGTTTCTACTTTCCTTTGGAATCTGAGACGCACTTAGTGCTTTTAAATAGATGCGACATTTCGCAGCGAAGATCTAACTTAGTGATAAAGAAAGAGAATTATGATGAGAATAAGAGAGCTCATTTCAATAAACTGCATTCATTCTCATTTGTGAATCATAAATTACAGTTAAGTAATTAATGTTTCATTACAATGCAGTACTTTTTGATGCCTATGTTGAGTAACCATCGATAATTTATATATATAGAATTTCTCTTTTGAGTTAATTTATTCTCCGAATCGCAATGCGAAGTTCACGTGCGCACTTGTAGTTATTTGTTTTAATAAACCTATATTAATTTCTATTTAACACTGTAATGTTGTGCTACACAGTGCTTATATTATTCATATAAAATACTTATGAAACAAAGTACCAGATTTCTCAGTTAGATTTGCTTAAATAAATTCCTTGAAAACAACATAACTTTAAAATAATTACAAAATGAGTAATTTTAAATTTTCCAAATTAATTTTTAGCTTACTTAGAATTCTAGCTAATATGGATATATATAGATATATATATATATATATATATATATATATATATATATATATATATATATATATATATATTATACAATAAGGTTTACAATAAAAATTAAAATAAATTAAATTAAGATAAATTTTGTGAATTTTAGAGGTTTGGAGGTAATAAAAATTCTAAAATATGAATTAAGAATACTCAAACAATTGGATAAAATACATTAATTTAACATGAAAATTCTGAAAAATTTAGCAATAAATAATTATTCAACTTTAAATTTATAAAATGTGTTTGTTTTTTATGACAGCAGAAATATTAAACATTTAAATGCAATTCAGAGCATGTCAAAAATTAAATGGATAAATTTTTATTTTTGTATTTATTTTTCTGTCGCGATTCCTTCTTCATTAAATAACAAAACCCCATTGATATTAAACATTACGACAAAAATTCATAATTTAAATGCAAATGGCGCATATTAAAATTAATAAATATTGTTGATTGAAAATTACCAATAAAGCACAATTTTACCGTTGATATCAACATATGTTTGACAGTTAATTGCTTTTGGTAATTTTTTTAACGGAAAAAAAAACTCACCAAATTTTGCCATATTTGGCTTTATTTTATTCATTTGGCAACCAGTCACCCATTTTAATTTAGAGCTATCTTCAGCTCTTAGAAATCGTAAGAGATAAAGCTTATTTATAATTTATTGTAATATAAAATCATTTTAATTACAAATAAAAACATGTTTTTTTTTTTTGTAACTGAGTATTCATGAATATTTAGATTTTTAATCAATGTCAAAAATTAAATTCTCAGTTATTTGCTTTGAAAAAATTTAAATGATTTCTTATACTCTTTTTACAAACTTAAATTGCTACCTTTTATCTATTTAGGTGATGTGGCACCTCCCATACTGATTCCATGGGATAAACAGGAAAACTATCAATAGATAATGCAATACAAAACAAGACCATTTTGTGACAAATCAATTTAGCATTTTAAATTAGAAATTTTACTCGAATACCAGTGCTTCAATTTATTAAATATTTTAGACTTCATAATTTTCTGTATCATTAATTTTATTTTTTATATAATCTTAAACGTTCTTTATTACATTTCCACTCCCTATAAAATGTAATAATTAATAAATAAATTTCACAAAAAAAAGCTTGCATTCAAAGTGTTTTAACAAATATATTTATTATTATGCTGTCAGGCTTAAATGTCTAAAAAGTTATCCTTGATGATAAGTACTAAATAGTACTAAGATAATAAGTACTAAATAGTGATCTATGATTAATCACAAAGTTGATGAATTTAAAAAAGTTAATGACAACATACAAAAGACTGAAGAAAGTATAACAGTGAAGATTCAGAACGTTCTAATAGCTATTATTGTGTATTTTAAATGTAATAATTTTTCTACTGTATCGGAAAAAATTTAGAATTAATATTTTCTGTAATTCGAATAAGTTTTCCTTTAGCATAAAATATAACAATAGCTAATAAAATTGTTAAAATCTATTATATCTTCCTGTACTGGAAAATAATTATTATTTCATCCTATAGAGTTATTTGCAGTAATATTCTTGTGTGATATTTATTTTTTTCTATACGAATAATTTCTCAGGAATGATGAAAAGAATAAGAAGTTTTAATGTCAAGAAATATTTCATCTAACATTTTCTTTCTTCTCATAATCCTTTTCAAGAAAATGTTTTCTCTGTCATCAATAAGAAGACAAAGATAAGTTATTTTTTACATCCGATAAAAAATAGCTTTGTTTTTTATGTATTACAAACATGTAAATTTCATCACAATACAGGATTAAACACCATTTTCAATTTTTACAAAAATTTAATACTGAGATTTTTTGTTTATCAATAAAATGAGAATTTTCAACCATATATATATATATATATATATATATATATATATATATATATATATATATATATATATATATATATATATATATATATATACGCGCACACACACAATTACTGGAACTTGACTTAAGGCTGATGAATAAAAAGAAGGGAAAATAAACAAAGAAAATTAATCCTGTATTCATTTATGTTTTAAAATTGTATTTAACTTCAAGTCATTGGCTTACATATGTTCTTATAAAAAATTTACCACTTTCTTGCTACTTTTTGGCATATATTTTCTACTTGAAAATGACGATGCAATCCATTTTAATGTCGAATTTATTTACTTTCTTGAATTTCTTACTATTTCCATTTACTTACTGTTAAATTTATTCATTTTTTATTTTCATCTTTGTTTCTCCTTTAATTGATGTACTTTTTTGTGTCGACATTCCCATAATATAGACTTTCGCGCTTAAAAGACCAATATTTTTGCCGTTAAAGTCGCCAAAAATAATGACGCCAGAATCTTTGTTTTCCCAACTTGATTTTCATTAATTTCAGAAATTTCACTGCTGTTAACGACTCCGAATGCATTTTTCATTACTCTTATTGCTTCATTAAAAGTACGCCGCTTTGCCAGGACCTCGCCACTTAACAGCATATTTAATGGTCCGGCAGTAGATTTTTGGCTCCGCATCCGGAAGCTCCTTGTTTATCTACAGAATTAAACACTAATTAGCAGCGAGAGTTGGGAAGGCTTTCTTTTGGGGAACTCGTAATTCACCAGGCAGTCCCTTTCATTACGAAACAAACTCGGACCGCAATGCTTGGAATGTTAATGGTCCTCCCTCAACTGCTCTTCCAAGTTTAAGAACAGAGATGTGCTTTTCAGGGATAAGAGTCAAAATGCTGAAAGATGAGATAAGATAATACCTCGTCTTCACTTTCCCCCATAAGTTTGCATGAAAACACATCAATATAATTCATATTCCAAATATATATATATATATATATATATATATATATATATATATATATATATATATATAAATATATATATATATATATATATATATATATATATATATATATATATATATATATATATATATATATATATATATATATATATATATATATATATATATAGTTTTTTGTCATTTAAATCTTTTAAATGTTATTCAATGATTGATAATACCATTAGAAGAAAGAAAAGCTATTTAAAATAATAATTTCATGTTACTAAACAATGGATAATATGTTAAATAAAATTTTATGTTGTTTATTAATAGATTTTGTGTATAAATTAATTAAAGTGAAAAACAGAGCATGGAAATATAAAAGAATGGAATAAGATAAAGATTTTTGTACTATGTTTATAAAGAATGCTAAAAGTACGATTGTTTTGTTTGTTTTTCCTTAAATGGTCTTTTCTTTTTGCATATGAGGACTAATTAGATGGTGGTTTAAAATTTAAAGTTGTTTTCAAACATCTATTCTCGAGATGGAACATGAAATTAAGAAAGTAATAAAAGTAGGCCATTAAAATATCTATATACATTAATCCAACTATTTAAGACAGTTGAATCCAACTATTTGAATTAATGTATATAAAGTAAATGATATTTTGGTAAGGATTTAATGTAATGAAATTATTTACATTTAATTCGTTTACTTTGCTTCCTAGTCAATAAGTTTTAGAAACGTAAATTGTTAAATATTTGTGATTGGTATATTAAATAAAACAATCTGTAATTTATTGAGAGCTGTTGATAATTCAGATTTTGTAACACAAAAGCACCCCAAATTACTGAAGATAAAAAAATATACGTATGATTTAAGCTTTATAAAATATAATAATAAATATGAACACAAGATCAAAATTATTAAAATTATAATGTATTTCACTTGTATTGTTTTTATTTAATATCTTTTAAATACTGCTATCTAGTTTTGATAACATCTTAAACATAGTAAGTAGTTGTCAATAAATGTTAATAATCTAAAAGGGTAAAATGAAAAAAAATTTGCAGCAAAGAATTTTCTTTTATTAAAATGCTTCTAGAAAATAAAATATAACAAGTATTCTGTAAATCAAAAAATTTCTTTGTAATCAAAATAATTTTAATGATATGATAAATATGCAAGTTTTTCATATTTTCAGATAATTGTAACAATGTCCAGTAATTCTTAACTATTGACACGATTTTTTTAAAAAAAACACATCTATAGTATTGAAATTATTCTATAAAATTAATAATTGGAATAACTATGTATTCAATGTTGAAACAATTGAGTGTGAATATCCATTCACAAATATTACTTTTTACCATTAAAACTTTTTTTTCAAACCTAAATACCACGATAATTGAAATCAAAAATGTGAGAAAAGAGTGAAATATCTCAAAATTTTGCAAATATAATCTATAATGAGCATTGCTTATATAATATCTAACAATATTGCTTTCCAGATTTTGAATTATGTATTCACTCAAATTCATGAATTCCTATTAATCAATAGAATTAAAATTATGTAACATATGAAAAGTATCCTAAAATTTATATTTCTTCGTAATTTATAAGCGAACTTATTGTCAACTAAAAATTTTTCAGGCGTTATTCAATTAAAAGAATAAATAAATTATTTATTTTGCTTTAACTAAAAGCTCGTATTTTTCTCTTTCCTTCTTCAAATTTTATTGTTATGTGTTTTTCAAATTTTATTATTTGTGTTTCATACAGTTGAATTTTAAACTGAAAATAAGATACAATGCATACAGTAATTAAATCAAAATATATAAATTTAACTTGGTAAATTTAATGATTCAAATAATTTCACACAAGTCTTGTTTTAATGAACCCATGAATGAATTTCTTACTATTTTAAGTTCCATCGATGAAACAGACTTAAAAAAGCTTAACTAAAAGATAAAAGAATTTCAGATTACAGAACACTGTTGCTTCTTCTAGGTAAGTTTATTGCTCTTGTTAAAACAAAATGAAATATTTCTGTGTTTTGAATAGTAATTTTGCATCGAAGTGTAATCATCTAAGTATATTATTTCATCATCTGGCAAAAGGAATACATTTTGTCTGAAGTGTATACAAAATTTTCATGAGTTTTAGTGTTACAGCAGAATAGATAAGCCATTCAATATAAAAAGGGATTCAGTACAGGGAAATACTAATTTGCATTTTGGAAAAGCCCCCTAATGTGTAAGCTGACTTAGCAGCCCGAATCTCCGAACTTGTTTCCCAATTTTACCCTAGTGTATCGTTTAATTACACCATAATTAACCGTGGCTTGAATGGTGCGCCCCAGCGCAAGGAACATTATCTCATACGTTCATAATGGCTACGGAAGCCCTTTAAAATTGCGCCCTTCATTTGGCCGCAGATATTATTAAAGAGCTCCGCCTTTTATTGTTACGGCTTTAACTGGTTTGTGTGTACTAAATGATCGCTTTAAAGTGCGTTTCTTAATGCGACTTCATGCAAAAGGCGATTCACTGTTTCTTAAGCGGTCCGCATTCGAAGAGATAAAAGGTATTTATGAAAAGAGCGCCGTGAAAGATGGGGCAGTAATGCATTTAAAACAATTAAAGCAGATTATTTAGTTCGCTTAAGTGTTGCGAGCGGAGAGACATGTGTGTCGCAGAGGAAGTATTGGCATGCTTCAGAACATAATTACTGTCACATTTGCTTTGTATGTGCAAAACGTGCACAATGAAAATAGTTCTTGTTGTAATCGTCTTCACGTCATAAAATTAAAGAGCAGTTTTTTTCTATTTATGGCCCCTGAAAGCAAATGACCGCAATTTTGAATGTTCATCGCATTATCTTACAGGAATGTTTTCTAGGTTTTTATTCTACTTTTTTTGGAAACATTCATCATACTATTTTTAAATAAATAAGCTTTAAGCTGATTTATAAACTTTATAGACACTAATAACTTATGCATTGATGTATGAGATAATAGAATATTTTCTTAAAATTATAATAGTTTTTTAAATTGATTTTCATGATTATTTCAAATAAACTATTATTTTCAGTACCTGGTTAGAAAAAGAATCATATTTAGAAAACATTTAGGTGAAACTTATAGCTCAATTTATTCGGATATTTTATTTAATAAATTTTGTAAATATTGTTTATATACCATATGTTACTGATCACGTTATTAAGTATTTCCTGCGACCAAAAAATTACTTTTTATTTCTCTCGGCTCATAAATCAAAAATCTACAGAACCAAAAATTTATCCATAAAAGAGCAAGATTTAAGAAAAGAGTTGCGATATTTTTGAACATGTTGAATTGATTTGTAGTTTTTTCATATATATTTATTTTTACTAATTTAAATATAATTTGCAGTGATGTAAAAGCTTAAAACTAATTGTTGATTATTTTGTTTACTTGTAAATTAAATTCTTATATCTGGGACAATTACGTTTCAAAATCTAATTTTCTTTTAAGCCAATTTAGTGAAATTTTAAAATATGCTTGAGCTATTGACTTATGTTATCAAAATGACCGAGGAATATATTTACGAGAGATATATAAATAAATTGTATTATACTAAGATCTAGTTATGCTTAAGTTATAAATAATTTAAAATTAAAATTTATGAACATGAATAAATATATAAGCCGGTAATTTATTTTGGAGCGATAAACTAAGTTAAAATGCTTTTAACTTTAATGGAACTTAATTGTAAAATTTGATTGAAACTAACAAAAAAAAATTATTATATTGTATAAAATATCAGGAGACATTATAGATAAATAGTAAAGTAGTTTTCTTTTTTATGCACAAGTAATTAATATCTCAATATTATTTCAACTAATTCATTTAAAAGGAGAACATTTGTAGCGAGAATTCTGTAGCTCTGAACAAAATAATATGTAAACTTTGATTGTTGTTACACTTGTGAATAAAATATCTAATTAGTGAATTTAATTTCACTTAGAGAACATTCGTATATAAGTTAAGTTACAAAAGTTCAATTTTTTTTTA
The DNA here is from genome assembly GCA_030067965.1 of Latrodectus elegans. Lineage (NCBI taxonomy): Eukaryota > Metazoa > Arthropoda > Arachnida > Araneae > Theridiidae > Latrodectus > Latrodectus elegans. The sequence continues at coordinate 116,095,265 of CM057814.1, forward strand.
AAATGCAGAATTTTAGACTCTTTTTTTTTATATATTGCAGTATTTGGAAAATCCTCGATTTCTATAAAAATACAAAAACTCTTAAAAATACAAAAGTTTAGATTACTACATAAAGAAGGAATAAAGTGTACAACATTATAATTAAACTTAATGATTTAATTTTGTATCAATATCATAAAATTATATGTATTTTAAAATTTATACAATTAGTTATTAAAAATAAAATAAATATATTAATAAAATATTAAAAATATTCCAAAATAAAAATTTACATTACAGACTTTTGTAAAATTTATATTTTGATTTTAAACAATTTAAAAAAATAAAGACAAATCAAATTGATTAAAAAATTTTCACAGTGAAACAGGTAGAACGAACTATATTTACATATGCATATATATATATATTAATTTAACATTTTCTAGAGTTATAAGAAGTATACTTAGAGAACGGTATATTTATCTTTACAAGAATACAAAAATATACAGATTTTCTTAGGAAAATAGATTCAGTTTTATATGAAAACCTAAAGCCCTTGTAAAAATATAATATTTCAACCAATTGTGCGTGTTTATAAGAGCCAGATTATAAATAATGTTACGAAACAAATACAAAACGCATAAAAACAAGAAGAGCAAAATAGAAAAAAAAATAAAAACACTGATTTAAAGCTCATTACTCTAGCAAACTACTTAGCAAATGCTCAGACCAGGTTTTGTCCGGCAAAATTTATGTCCCGGGGCTGAGATTCGGAAGAGTAACAAAAGGGGAGATTTTTCGTACGTCGTAGTAGTGGGAGGATGGAGTGCGGATAGTAAGAGGCGAGAAAAAGTCTCCTTAAAGAAACCGGGAGCTCGGATAGAAGATAAAAAAAGATGAGAGGTGTTACGGTGGAACGTTGTATTATGATTCATGGAGGAACGTCGTCTTTTTTTACGTTCTTTTATTATTTAAATTTTGTGTATTTTTGTCTAACCCTCACGCGCGAGGTACCCATTGTGCTCCAGAGAATATGCCGAGAGTGGTTTTCACACAAAAGACTCGTTGGAAGAGTTCTTTTTTTTGTGTGTTCTTTTTTTTCACTCTATTTTGAGAAGGAGATTTATCAAAAACAAGTGATTAAACAAACCTGTACTCGGTTTTGCGTGGCTTTTTACTCCCTCTTGGATTTCATCCTTTTTTTTCCTCTCTCTTGAAGTCTATATAACTTTTAAAAGAATGATGCATGCTGGGAAGAAAGAGATGAGAGCGTGTTTGGGCAATTCATCAATGTTTTGTTAGTGAATGTTTGAATCGTTTATTTAACCTACTATAGAATGTTAATTTGTTCTACTTTTTGTGCCAATTAAAATAATACTTTAAGTTGTTGTTTCTGCAAAATCTTCACATTTGTCAGTGAGGATATCTTTTAATTTCAATCGTAAATTTACATATAATAAAGAGAATTCTATTTATTAAAATATAAAATTATTAAAATAAATTATTCCCGCTTAGAGCATTTATTTTATATATAAGAAATTTATTTTTTCAATTAACTCCAATGAAATCTTAAAAACAATGAAATTTATAAGTATTTATTAAGTTATTTTCTGAAAAAAATAAGTTTGAAAGAAACTAAAATTACAAACAGTTTAGCATATTAATGCATATTACGAATTATTCTGTCATATTGTACGGAACATTATCACATATGATACGATATAATGAATTTTCAGATATATATAATACATATATATATATATATATATATATGTATTATATATATCTGAAAATTCATTATATCGTATCATATGTGATAATGTTCCGTACAATATGACAGAATATATATATATATATATATATATATATATATATATATTGCTTACCCATTTAGTAAATTATAATTATATATTGATGCAAATAATAGTAGAAAAATGATTCAAACTCTGTATAATATTTATCGTGGAAAAGGGATACCTTAGTATCCTCCTTATTCGATTGCCTGTATTTTTAATACAATTATTTCTAGTCGTCTTATCACACATCCTATTATTTTATTCTTAATCAATAAATGTATTGTTATCACTTTCTCAGAAATATAAAAAATTAAAATTCTAGAAAAGTTGTGTAATTTTAAAAAATCTTTTTCATGAGACAATTTTTATTTCCTAAAAAATAATTGAAACTATAGAGTTAAATGAAAGAGTTTAATGTCAGAGAACAAAATTTCCTATTGCGTTCTTAATGGCTATCTGGCAGATAGATATGTTTTTCTGAGATTGGATTTAGAAACAATGAGTCAGAAATTTTAAACAAAGAACAAATTAAAAAACAAAATTTGCTTCCTTCTCCAATTTTTCTCTCGTGTTTATAAAGAGATATTTAGCTACTTTTAGTTTATTTGATCTTTTAATCCTGAAAAATCTGATAAATATGTTTCTAAGTTCTCTTAAGGAACTTAAATTTATGAAATTATTTTAATATCCTTGTTTTTGAAAAAGTTCTAATAAATGCAGTAGTTTAAATTTTTGTCAGTAAACTACCAGCTCTTAATTTCTTTTTCAACTATTTATAACAAAATATTTTTTTGAAAGTACATTATATTTGTATGCAAAAATTTCAAATATTCTTAACTAAAGTTAAGTTAAGTTCTATTATTTATGTTTTTCGTTTTTATTATATAAATGAATCAATTTCAAATTGTATTCTACTTTAAATGTAATTCAAAAATTACTCATTTAAAATATATTTTTATAAAAATATATAACTGTAGTACAATTTTAAAATCTAAGTAGTTACTTTTATCTCTATTAATATTTTCATTAATCCTTTTGGATAATTCTGCATAGTTTGATTTTTCGCCAAGTGTTATTCTTCTTTCTGTTTCTATACGTATTAATTATATATATATATATATATATATATAATTAATACGAATATATATATATATATATATATATATATATATATATAATAAAAATTTTGTATTTTTTTAAATTTCTAGAATTTTAAATTACGTACTATGTGTTTCTGTCAAATGCACTATATATATATATATATATATATATATATATATATATATATATATATATATATATATATATATATATATATATATAGTGTATTTGACAGAAACACATAGTATGTAATTTAAAATTCTAGAAATTTAAAAAAATACAAAATTTTTATTTCAGAGGACTTATGAATGTATAATACTATTGATTCTCACACTGAATTTTTAAGTTGATAATTATTAAATGTGTTTTTAAGTTAAAAAGAAAAGAAAATGTTAGTTTTATTTTGGTGCTAAATTCTCTCATAGATGGTGTTGTAAATTCAAAAAATCAGCAGATTCGTAAATTCGTTCTCAACTGTAAGATGTTGATGCCAATAGGATTAATGTTAAAAATATCGCTTTTGAAGTAATTATAATATTCATGCAACTTTTTGTGTATTTTTAAATAGTGTAATTTACTGGTAAAATTCATGAATATGTCTGAGAATCTATTTAGCAAAAATCTCTGATTCTCTAGAAAATGTGATGCGTTCAAATATAGTTGAAGAAAAAAAGAAACAGTTGAAACTATTCTTCAATTATACTTCGTTTTTTGATTCACTTTTGAAAAATTTCTGATTTATGTTTTGTACTGAAATGTATATTTATGAGCATCATTTCAGCATGCATTTGTTGCTTTATGAAAATAACACATTTAGAAACTTTTTGTACAACTTTAAAATTTCTTTTAAATTAGAATAATTTAATAACAACAAACAGATATCACAGTTTAAATGGCAAATAAAACACTAAAATTTCGTAAGCTCTTATTTCACATACTTTTGCAATGGAATTAAATTTTTCTCAATCCATGATGATAAAAGTCATACAAATCCTACTCATCACCTAAATAGCTTTTTTTTTTTAATGTTCTGGCTCTAATTATAGCAGCTAGACTACCACACGCACTATATCATTAACCCGTTATTTATAAACATTTTTTAAACGTAAATGGGAACATCAATCCTCAATTACGGAATTTTAATGACGGGGACTGCTTGGTGGTACCACGGCAAGGTGAGATTCTCCGCATCAATCTTGGCTTCTTCCTGACAGGGGCTCCACCGTTTCCAACCTACCTCTTCTGTTCCAAATCTTGACAACCCGGCGAAATTCTGAAGACACACAGCGCCCTGATAAGGCTATCAAAGGTGGTCTTTGTTCCAGGTGAGAAATGTTCTTTCCCTCAGAAAGAGTGTCCTGTTCATCTTGTCTTCAGCTGCGACGATGTTTTTACCGTTTGATGCAGGGCCTCTCTCCGCATACTTAAATTAGATCTCCTCAAGTGTGAGAGAAAAGAATGGACATAAAATTAGAAGTACTTAGTCATCACTTCAAATGCCGTTTAGAATGTCTAAATGCATCGCTTGAAGGGTGTTCTTAGGTGAACTCAAATTGAGCCAGCAAATGAAGATCATGTTAACAGAGGATGTGATTACACTGCATCATGAAATTGCCTTTATATCCAAGCATTTTTTTTAGCTAATTATGATATGATATAAGAAAAGTATATTATTAGTCGCAAAAGTGTGATACATTCTAAATTTTTTGCATCAAAATTGACTAAGAGTGCCTTTGTTCTCAAACCACTCAAATATCTGACATAAAATGACAGAAACAAAGAGAGAAAACAAATAATTAACAAAGACACTTTGAACTCAATTGAATAAAAAACATTTAATAATATAAAACGTAACTAAATCTCTATTATTCTGATATGGAATTAAATAAAATAAAAGTCATGTTATGTTGAACTAAATCAATTAAATCTCTCCTTCTTAATTTGCCTAATCCTTCAAAAGAGGATATTCACGAAAATTGGAAATATGTCATGTATCAAGACATTTTTGTCATAGAGAAGCATTTCATTTAAAAACAAAATGGAGGAAAATATTTTAAAAATATAAATAAGACGAATAATTTAAATGAAGCAAAGATAAAGTATTGCTGCACCTGCGAATATTTTTTAATATTATAAATAAATGTTAACAGTATCTAATGTTTTAAAATTTATAAATATAATATTGATAATTACAAATCGCGATATATTTTTGATACACATTGTAAAAATAATTTCATAAGCAGATACATAAATGAAACTAAAAAGTGCCATTTCTAAACTTTTCAAGAATGATTAGTAATTTCAATCCACCTAATCGGGACAATGCTTCATACTTCAGACCCTTTTGGTTAAGAAAACAGAGATGGGCATTGTAGACCTTGGCCCACATGGGCCATAGAATTTAGTTTAGTTAGCGATTTCAATTTCTGTACATCTATTTATAATGCAAATAAATCTTTAATGTAGTTTTGATAATCTTTTCCATTACGTCAACGAGCTTTCTTTAAACTTTGTCACAGTCACAGATCTGTTTGAGTCCAGTTATATACACATTAATGATAGTTATTCAGCACAAAGTATATGTAGATTATTGGAAATAGAATCTATTAAAATACTGAATACATGTCTTTATATAAGCTATATTCAAAGTCTGTCAAGCCTCGAATACTTTTTAAGAATGATACTATGTTTAATGTGATTGAAATAAATTTAAAATAAGTGCAATTACAATGAATAATTACATCAAGTTTTTATGAAAGCTTCTGAATTCGAAAGAAACAATGGAAAACAAAAAAATAATTTTCTTCAAATAGAATAAGATTAATACAATAAATATGGGAAAAAAAACAAAGTGTGTTTTAATGATTATCAAGCATCACACACTTTACATTATCAACTTCTACGTTTCAAACTCATAAAAGTATCAACATTTTTCTATTTTCAGAAAACATCGTGCACCTATGTGTGTTTATTTGATTTAAAATTTTTTAAGTAATCATTATCTACTCTATTTTTGTAGGTAAACTATATTACTATATTTTTGTAGGTCATTAAAGTTAAAAAAAATTGAAAATAATTGTCAAGTCTTTCAAAGAATTCCGTAGTATTATCTGTCTAAAATGATGATTTTAAATGCTTCAAAACTTTCTGCTAATGAAGATTTGTTATTCTGAAGCAACTTTTCTCACCAATAATTTTCACCCACATTTTTATATGAAAATTTAACATACAAAATCTTTTCTGGTCTTACAATGAATATAGTTAAAGATACATAAAACCATCTACAGAGGCCATTTTATGCATCTTAAACTTCATTTTGTAAAAATGTTTCTGTGTTTCATTCATCACTAGATTTGTGTTTGACATATTTAAATGAACCCTTATTTAATGTGAAAATATTGGAGTTATTTAATCGACAGTTTATTTCTTTTGCAAAAGAGCTAAAATTATAAGAAGTTCATAAACGCGCATTTCAAATACTCAAATACAAGAAACAACATTCTTACACTCAAAATCAAAACTAATAAATCATCAATGACTTGCGTTCAACATTCTTGATGATAAGGTTAATGTAAAATCCTTAAAAAAATAAAATATATTTTTAGAAGAATAGGTCTTCAAATAATAGATTATTGTAGCATCAAATCTGAGCTTATGAAATTTTTATAGGCATTTTTTAAATAAAATTAAGTATATTATGTTAAAATACTTTTGATTTCATAATCAAATTAACTTGTCTTTAGATATACCTGTTTACCAACAGGAGAATTCATACCTAATTTGAATAACTATTTTTAGGGCTTGAAATTTTAGTGGGTAAATGTATTGCTCTGAAAATTGAAAAAGGTATTAATTGGAAATATCCCCAAGAGATTTCTCTCAAAATTTGTAGTTTTTTGTTTTGATTATAATTCTTTCAGTTTTATCTTTGGTCTTGCCAATTTGAATTTTTCTTGTTTTGGGCTCAGGTTTGGTTTTTTCTCATGTTTTGAATAATTTTTGTGTTATATATACGTATTATTTTAAGTAGTAACAGTATTAAAGTTCCTTGGCGACGAAAAAAGTAGCCAATGAGGGGATATGTCCTACAAGTTCAATTGAAAAATAGCGGAATCATTATTTCTCAAACAAAACTATTTGTGCTAAGAGGAATGAATAAAAATGGTAAGTCAATACTAATATAAAGTATTAGTTACGTCCAATGCTTATTTATTGAAGTTAGATAGTAATTATCAAAGACAGCAACTTAATTCAGAATCATTCTCATCACTTCTGCATGTTACAAAACTACGTTTCTGCATTTTTCAGCATACTTTGGCAGAAAGTTCCTTAATAATTCACTTTTCTAAAAAAATAAATGATAAATAAATAAATAGAATTTTAAAAATACAGTCAGTGATTAAAAAATTATCAAGTTTGTAGTTTTCTTAAATATTTCCCAATTTTTGTACGGGAGCATAAATTTTATCTTTTTAATAGAATAAATAATACTAGATTTTTGAATTAGCTTAACTTTATTTACAGTAAAATTAATTTTCTGTTTATTGAGTTCTGTTTTATATATTCTACTGTCTTAAATTACATTTATGTTTAAAATATTATCTATTGCCAATGAATTTTAATTTTCTTAACTGGAATAAGGAAAAGAGTTGTTTATCGTTTATTTCTACCATTTTGTAACACAGCTGCCTATTTCAAAAGTACTTATTCAAGCTAAAGAATCTAATAAACCTTTATGCATAATTAAATTCTTTTATTCTTCCTTAAAATCTTACAATGATTTTGAACCATTCAAGACACTTCTTTTTAAAAAATGGATGATAATCCATTTAGCTGAAACAAGTAATAAAGTCACCAAATTTTACGGCTGACCCTAAGCAAAATATCAACAAATACAATATCTTACTATCCCATCTATAAAATAAGATCTTCTTCCTATTTTTTTTTTTTTTTTTTTTTTTTTTTTTTACAATTTTCATACTTTATTTTTGTAAAAATCATCAGTAAAAACGAACACAGCTCTCAAAATTCAAGCGAAATTTGAGAGCATCGAAAAAAAGGTTTTGTAACTATCTCATAAGAAATAATAGATTTAAATTTTTACTTTGTGTCAGATTGTTACGATTTAAATAAAAAAACCACTTCAAATTTGGAGGATGGTGAGTATAAATAGTCAATAAATACTTGAATAAGTAATAAAATCTTTTCGATTCAATTTATTGAGTTGCTGACTCGGGCTTGTTATTGCACAGTCTCAAATGTAAGACACATAGATTCATATCTAAAAAAATATGATGAATTGTAAGACAAGTTGTCTAACATTCTATCCACATATCAAAAAATATGGTAAATTTTACTAACATTCACCAGCTCATTAATATGTCGTACTTTATAAAGTTAATAATCTTTGTTGTAAATAAATCTAAAAATAATTATTATATTAATTATTTTTATGAATTTTTAAGTACTTTTTCTTCTACTTTATAAAATATAATCAATTTTGTAAATGTACAAATCTATTAAATCAAAAATGCTATTCCAATTCATATGTTATAAAAAAATTTGATTGAAATCATTCCAAAAATAGAATTTTGACCAATTTTGTAAAAAAAATAAATAAATAAAATAAAATAAAAGTGTTTCTATTTAAAAATTTGCTTGTGTGAAAAGCCTTGTTGCTTAAATATTTTTCTTCCATTAGTTTTCCTTAGGTACTTGAAATATATACTTAAATTTTTGAACGTGAAATATATTTATGGTTCTTCAAAAGCACATTATAGCATTTAAAATTTGTCTTTCTCAATTACTGCCCATTGTGATTAATAATTCTCACTCCCATATATTATAATTGGATTTGTGTCACAGTAAAAAATCAACAATGCTCATTACTTCGATAGAGTTAAAAATTAACTTTTATTGAGTATATTCAAATGTAAGTTATCTTGTGTAATTACAATATAAAGTATAATACTCAAAATTAACATAATCTCAATATTTTGATTTTTGAATCCAAGACTTTAAAATTAATTTTTATTGCAAAAGAATAATAATTTCTTATTAAGAAATATAAAATTTTACATTGATTAAATTTTAGTAATCAAACGCACTTGGATAACTAATTACTGTTTTTTTCCTTATGATTAATTCAGAATAAAGAAAACTTTTTTGATCAATAAATCCAAAATATTTTTGTCTCTCTCTAATTTTTCTATAATTAAAAATTTAAATGTGCTAAATATGTACAATATACTTTATTATCTTTATATAGCTTTCAATACCCACCATTGACAAAGTTATTAACACAAGAAATAATATGTATGTTCATGTACGTGTCTCTTTTCTGAATCAATAAATGGTAAGATTAGCAAAAATATGTTTCTATAATTATTTTAATTTTTAATCTATTAAATTTTTAATATTTCAATTACTTAAAAATATTTACTTATAATAGGACAATTTGAATAGGTTTTATTTCATGAAAATTTAGTTAAAATTGAAAACAGAAAATGTAATTAAAATGTAACAAGTTGAAATATTCCATTAATTGCATTTTAAGAAAAAAGGTTAAAAGTAGAAATAATTAAAGCTAAAATAAGTTTTAAAATCATTTTATCTGTTTCTATATCTATTTAGAATCATTAAAGCAAAAACATTTATAAATAAATTAAAAATTTATTTATAAATATTTCCTACTTAAGGCAATGTTTATTTTAAATTAGCTAATTAATTTATCAATAATTTAAAGTATTCCTTAACTAAAGTTTTGAATTGCTAAAACTTATTTTATGTTTGTGTATTAACATAGAACTGAAAATACACTTGGTAATGGACATCAGTGTAATACAATAGGATGACGATTTAGGAAACATAAGGGAAATAAATACAAATTTTAAAAAATATCGATCTTATTTCCCAGAATTGGAATCCTGATCAATATGAACATCGCTTACAGTTTTGAACTGGTAAAATTGCTTAAAACTATATTTTATTACAATTTTATAAATTTTAAATTTCTTTTCTAAGCTAAATAAATTGGTAATATTTTCAAATTTTAAAATCCCAATTAAATTTTAAGGACAATTTTTCTTTTTTTTAAATGTAAAAAAATATTGAAAAGATATTGAATTATAAACTGAATATATATATTTAGTCAGGGGATATTTAGGCATTTAAATATGCAACTAAAAAATCCGTAAGTTGAATTCCATCTAATCACAAATAAACGACACGAATTGTATAAACAGCCTACCATTTTATCATATTAGAGTGAAAAAGCTCATGATCCCCAGCATTAATAAAATTGATTACAATTTATGCAATTCATTAGAAAATCCCATTAGAAATATATTAAAATCTCATTTCGTGCTTGAGTAGCTTCTCATTTTATATTACGTACAGCATCCACTAAAATTCACTCGTTCCCCTTTTCCACCTCCAAGAGTTCCCTGAAGGAGAAAAAAATGAGGAAAAAAATACCACCCACAAATCCTAAATCCTTTCCTCCTATTCGTCCACTTGCGTCTACTGATCATTCTCCTCATCATCATCACAGTCATCAGAGGCAGCTTTCAATTTCGTTTTCCCGCCTATCAAGGGGGGGGGGGAGTCTGATGTGCTCTGAGCCTCCCATACAAATAAACCTAAATAAATAAATAAATAAAAGATTCCGGCGGTGAGGAAATTACAGGGGAAGGCTGCTGCGAGGAATTCAGGAAAGGCACGAATAGCGGTTACAGCGAGGGCGGTTTTTGTCTCTTTAAGTGACAGCGAGCCCCACATGAAAATAAAAAAAAATATTTCAGAATTTTCCTCAATTATTGTAATTTCTCCCTCCTCTCCTCTTCCCTAAGCTCTGATTTTCTTCCCCATTTTTTTTTTTAAATTTTTTTTTTTAACATTTTTTTCGAGTATCCAAAGCTTCCCCTTATATATATATATATATATCTCATTCTCTGTTCTCCCCCACCTTTGAGACATGATGAGATATTTTTATTTCTTTTGAAAATAGGCTAAGGAAGCAGAAAGGTTATTAATTATTTTAAACTGATGAATGCTACTGAGAAGATATCTTTATATCCAAGAAAATGACCCGCACGAATAAAAATTTATTGCTGTTTGGATTTTAAATGATAATTATTACTTTAAATATGGTAAAAGTATTTCGTAATTGAGCATAAATTATTAAGAGTTGAGTTGGTTTTTCTATTTATAACTGTTCATCTAAATATATATATATATATATATATATATATATATATATATAATATAATGACATTATATCCATACAAAGCCAATTAAAATTAAATTATTATTTTTAAAACATAATAGCAATTTGTAAAGGTTAAGAAAATTATATAAGTAGGATTGATCTGTAAGAGTGTTAGAAAAAACAAACAAGTATAATTAAATTAGACTTTATTTCAAATATTACTATTAGGCCCTTTTCCGCAAGAAGATCCCCTAAAAAAAATAAGTGTAAATCTTAATGATAAGCGATAAATTTAGCAACTTCCAAAATATGTTCTAGATTTTCCTTAATTTTTCCTACTACAAAATTTTGAGTAATTGGAATAAATTCAATAAAATAACTGTAACTGTAAATATTTTATTTTCATAACTTAATTAACGGCTTTATGTTTTTCACATATATGGCGGCTATTCGTGTTCTCGAAAATAAAATTGTAAAAATTTGGCTATTTTGCTGATATTTTGATCTTTGTTAAAGGGAAAAGGTTATTTATTTGAAGTGAAAGAATCAAAAAGTAACCAAAATAGGCAATACAGCTATATAAAATTTTCATTAAATTGTATTTTAAGGATGAAAAAAATAAATATAATCTTTCTGTATATAAATACTTTGAATTTCATAGATTGAATTTTACATAAAGTTTAGTATAGATGGCGTTAGTACCATGGTTTCCACTGATTAATACTTCATTTCATTTCAGTTACTATCACGAGTTTAAATTTCTGCATAAATACTATCAATAACAAATACTCAAGAGAAATTAATAATTGATGGACTGGTTTGCAGATATTGTTTACATCTCGCATTCTGCACATTTGATTAAGCTTATACTGAATTCTATTATGTTTCATACTTATCATGAAATCACAACTCTTGATCATAAACGTTCATGTAACGTATGATTCCATGTACGTACACATAACGTAAGACATTACGTGTAACGTATGATCCCATGTATTTATAAAGTTTTTTTTTAATTTTTATGCAATATTTATTGTTAAATATACATCTATTTAACAAATATTAAATTTTGTAAACTACAATTTTTTTGTAAAAATTCATGCTATCAATAATGTAAAATAGTCTACTAGTTAAATCAATAAAATAAAAACTGAGTAAGAATTATTGTACTTGAATTTTTATTAGAATTTCTTTACAACAATAAAATTATATACCAAGTACAAGCACTATTGCATACCAATTGACCCTATTTCGATAAATAATTAGTGTAATTTCAGTGAAAAAATTACAACCAAACATTAGTTAATTCAAAATAAAAGCAAGTATTTCCAATTGATCGTTGACAAATTTACTTAGAATAGTTTAAAAAAATATTTGTAAAACATAGTTATTATTTGTGTTTTATCGCTTATATGAAATTTTCTATATAATCTTATAATTAAGAAAAATACAGTATTCCTTATTACAAATTTTAATTTATTAAACTACATCAATCACATTGAATTATAATCACATTGATTTCATGTTTAATTTCATATAAAAATATTTTTAGCTCTTTTATTCATTTAAATTTGTACTACGTGACATTAAAAAGACTGTTATTACCATTGTTATAAAAGTAAAATGTATTTTTGTAATAAGCAAATGTGCAATAATAATGAATAACATGTTCTTATTCATTAGGGGATATCAATATTTTTCTGACTAATTGTACTAACAGAGAGTTTAAAATATATATTTTCTAACAAAAATTTTCAATTTCCTTTGATGAAGTTAATTTAAAAATAAATTAATATGTTAGCATGGCAAAACTATTTTTTTCTTTAATTAATGATTATTATTCAAGCTATGAAATTTATTTTTTTAGATACAGTTTTAATGAATGGATTTTAAATCTTGTATAACGTTATCGAATATATACTGTTTTACACGATCCATTGATCGCTGTATCAGAAAATTAAAAAAATAGATTTTATATTTGCAAATGCATATATTAATTAATTTGTGTTATCATTTCTAATGATTATCTTAAAGAATGAAGTTATGATTTCAATTTTTATGCAAGCATTTCATTTGTTAAAAATATTTTGAAAAATAATGTTTCAAATATACATATAATTAACACAAGTCACATTTAAAAACTAAATTGTGATTACCAGAACATTATCAATACACCAAAAAACACAAAAAATCACATATAATTCTTAAATTGGAAAAAATTGATTTTTTCAGACAAATATTAAAATCATTAAAAGTTAGCTTGTGTAATTAATTGTGAATATCTCTTACATAAAATTAATAATATGTTGGCGGAATTTTAAAATAGTTGTTATTACTTCATAGCCAATTGTTTTTCGGGGAATGATCGTTTATAAGATAGGTGCAACCATTTTCTTAAAATAAACACATAATCTGCCTTCCATAAGTTTCTGCAGAAAAAAAGAGCTTTGAGGGTAATGGAAAATAAGTACTCTAAGCCCAAAGTGACAGATTATCAACTGTTGATATTTACCAAAAATAACGAACTATTACCGAAAAAAGTCTATTTAACACCAGTGTTACTTGGATTATAATTGTTTGTAAATTTAAGAAACTGCAAGTATAAATTATTATGAGATATGGAATATTTAATGGGCCAAATTAACCTTGTAACATAAGAAACAGTCGAAGTAAATTGATTACGTTTATTCATTATGTTTTTCAAATTAGCGAAATGTTACAAATAAGAAAATAAAAAATCAATACATTGAATAAAAATATCATATTTATAAATTTAGTATTCTTTTCATTAGTTTCATTTGATTTTGCGATACACTTTCAGAATGTATTTATTTACTAGCATTAAATAACAAAAATCGCTTATCATTGGATTTATGGTTCTTTTTTAGTAAACTTCCTTTGGAGATTGAGCTTTTAGAAAAACCAATTAACTTTTTGAGAACAGTCAACTTATTATATGTAACAGTTCCTTATCACTTATAAAGTTTAGTTATAATAATTAGAAATGAAGCACATTCATTATTTATAACTATTTAGGTTTAAAAACAACAAGAGATTAGATCTTTTCCTACTTTTAAAATTCAAGGTTGTTTTTAAAAAAATTAATATTTCCTCAATGTTTATTTAATTTACAATTTTCATTTATCAAAATGATAAACTTTAAGTTTATCATTTCATAGAATAGGTGGATTCATTCAAGAAAAACTATCCAAACAGTTTATAAAATATGTTGCCATAGAAAATTTGGTTGATTATCAATTTAACATTACAAATACAGTAAATTTCCCATGATATCAGATTTTGTGTATCACTTTTTTTGTTTCTGTTTACATAACATAGTGAGTAAAACAAAATAAAACTCCTTGTGATTTATTTGTAAATAAGGTAATAATAGTTAGCAAGTTTATCAGTTTAATTTTAATTACAAATGAATTAAATATTCTTTTTTATAAAATTTATTTGGAACTAATAATATGTTTCAATTATATTCACTTTATATAAAAAAAAATAATGTTCTAAGAAAACCAGGCATGCATATTTAATTGATTAAAAATAAATTTAATGTTATCAAAAGTAACATCAAATATTGAACAGAAATTAATATAATTAATATTTAACAGAAAAATAATAATTATCAGAAGATTTAAAAGGATCGTCGTTGTGAATACATTTTTGTGTATTTATATATCATATTGAAAACTTAAAAAGGAATGCATACAAAGTTTGTTCTTTTATTTTTAACTAGAAAATTAACAAGGTTCTTTATTTTCTTAAAAGAATTATGATAAAACATCCTTTACAGACATCATTAACCTACAAGATATTTACTTACTCTTTACATAGCAATCACTCATAAAACATGGTTTGTGTCATAATTTATTCCCAAAACCAAATAACGGATGTGTTGGCGATCAGATCACGCCAAGATATTGTTTCATGTTTCCGGAAAAATATTTCTTTCTTTAAAAAAAAGGTAATACCTTACAACTTGAAGATTCATTCTTAACGAACCATGCCAATCTAGAGACAAGATAATTAACAAGCTTCTGGGTAACGGTACACCAACATCTTTGGCCTTTAATCCTTGAAAAGGAATAAAATTGCGCCAACTGGAGAGTATGGGATGAAGTGGAAGCGTTATGAAACCTAATCTCCAAAGTTCCATTACTGATGGCTGGAATAGATATACGAATGAAAAGAACAAGATGAAATAGTTCACGCGTTCCACATATTCTTTCGAAGATGAACGGAAATACCAAAGACAAACGAGACATGAAGAGAACATGTGCGAGAGAGGGTAGCAAAACACATTTTTCTTTTTGAATTATGCGAGAGATTTTGGGTTAGAGAGAGAGATATTTACTATACATAGCCGAAATTTTGAAAAACTCAAGGTTAAGAAGAATACTTTAAGGCAGGATGTTTTAACGTTTATAGCTTATAATTTCTTCTCCGATATGTGTTCTTTATGTATGGATATTCATTCGTGTCTAATTAAGTAGCTTTCATAATTCATTCAAAGTAATATAGTAATTATTATAAGTGAATAATACATTTATTACAACTAAAAATCAGTAACTATTTACATTGTGTTATTTTGATAACATTCAGTTAAAATCTTATGTCAGAAAATCTTAAAATGGTGTAATTATATTTACACATTTAACAAAAAATTTTGTAGACTAAAGCAAGTTTCAAATGTTTAATTTCCCAAATATATTGGAAATATAATTTAAAGCGTCTGCTTTCTCCAGAAATTAATGAATATAATTTAAATAATTAGTGAACAAAATGCAAAGAGTGAAAATCAATTGTTAATTTTAAATTCATTTTACGTAATATAATCATTTCCTTCAACCATCTCAAGCTTGAAATTTAATTACTCGGTAACACATTGATTTGTGCTATTTATAAAAATTAAAGTAACTTTCAGAAAAACTTTTAATCCCACAAAAATAATTGAAATGTTATTTAAAGTTTCCCATTTCTTCACAAATAAATGATTATGCTTTGAATAATTAATTTACGAAATAAGAAAAACACTAAATCAGTTGATAGATAACAGTTAAGTTTTTTAGCTTTATTGCTCTTCACACACACAATTATTTAAGTTTTTAAATTTAATATTCAACTACTTATACATGGACTTACCATATAATTTCTTTTTCCTAGAAAACACTTTTACAAAAAAAAATCTTTTTAAGAAAAAGGTGCTGAATTTTTTTATAATTTAAATATGTTTAAATATGAGAAACATTTAAACTTATACAACATTTATATAGTTATATTTGAAATCAATGAATTTTCATTTTATATCAATAAAAAAGTAGATTAATGACTGATGATTTTTGTAAGGCACTTAAGCATTCGTTACATTTTATCTTCTACGCGAGATTAGACCACAATCGAGAAAATCTGGAAAATTCTCAAGCACTCACAACAAAACATGTATATGCGGGGAACGAAAAAAACTCCTGTCTCCTATTGTTATCAATGACTAAGAAAAGCATCATTGAGTACAATGTGTGAACTAGTCCATAAACTATATTTCAGCTATAAAATTTTTTTAAATGTTTTCATTATTTATTTTCCAATTTTTATTTATAGTAATTACATAGTGATGGTTCAAGAATCACTATATTAATAATAAGAAAAACACTAAATAATTGTTGCCTATACGCTCAATAAACCGTTTGAGAAAACTGTTTAAGATTAATTTTAAATATCTAAAAGTTAAAAGCCAAGAGATCCTCGGATCTTATTCAATGATATATTTGCATAAATCTTCATCAAAGATCTCTTAAGTTTTAAAAATTTGTTTTGCCAAAAACATGTGTTGAACTTAAAAAAAAAGTTAACAACATTAAACTGTACAAACATTTACAACAAGCTTATTAACTGTTGTGTTTATGGCGTACTTTTGCTTCAATAGATAACTAAAATAAATTAAATATGTTTTTCTTCCTTTTCTGTAACGTATATTAGCTTAAATCAATAAAATTTGAAAATTTAAGCTCTTAAAAACTAATTGTTTTTAGTCAATTATTTAGATTGCAGATTGTAGTCTTACTAATTAGATTTCAATTATGTGTTAAATATTGATTAAGTACATTAATTCATTGAAATTCTCACCATTTTCATCTAACTAAGAAGTATTTTATGTATTGATTGATGCAATCAACATGAAATTTTTTCCATTATTTGCTTACCTATTTTTAATTTAAATGCTATGAAAATGTAAGATGACAAATGGATAAATTTTAAAAAAATCCTGCTTTATTTTAGAAATTTATTGAATTTTTATTTTTAATAAAATAAATGCATTACTTCTTTCTGTAAGTTAACATAGAACAATGATGCAATAAGTTGAAATTTTTGAATTTTATTATCTGAATTTTATTATATGTGTCATTGTTTTTTTAAGCAAGGAAATTATGAAATACTAAACTTGCCAGTCATTTTAACATGTATTTCGTTTTTAGGAAGAAATCCATGAAGGAAGAAACATAGACCTATATAAAACTAGAAGTTAATAAAAAGATCAATTGAAAAATAAATTTTGTAAAGGAAAATTCCTTTTTTAAATTAAATATAAATGCAATCAATTAGATAAAAATATTATAAAATTCGTACAAATTTATGACAAAATATAGGTTCTTAAAGAATGGTCGTGTTAATGAAAATAATAGGGATTGTTTCAGTTTTTTTGAGTCTGAACATAATTTGCATATTAATTTTGGAAATTTCAACAAAGAAATAGTAATAAAATATTTCCTTATATGATTTAATAAATAACTAAGGTTGTACAAAATAGAATAATTCCTTTACGAGATCATTTTACTTTATTTATGATTTCTATGAATATAAGAAATTGTAAAAATTATTTTTAAATGTAAAAGACTATTTTATAAATAAACTGATAAAAAACTTTGTCTTCAAATCACACTATAGTAATGAAAAATTGCTTCATTTATTTAATTTATTGAATTGAAAACCTAAATTTCAATTTATAACACATATTAGAGAAAAATCGCCTTAATAAGCACTATATTTATAATTGAAAACCAAAACAATTTATTTCTCTGACTGTTAAATATTAAAAAATAAACTAATTTTGTGTGGAAAATGTTAAATAAGCAATTATATAATCAGAGTTTTTTCTTAAATGCTTTTATTTCATTATTTGCTTCGTTCACAGGCTATTTCTGTCATGTTAATTTTCTAAAAGAAAAGTATAATTGAATGTATGTCAGCTAATTATTATTAATTTAAGTATTATTTTAAAAGTGAAGAATTTTAACATTGCAAAATCATGTTAATAACTTAATTATTTGTAATATGATAATTTTACATTTTTTAGTCTTATAGCCCCAAAATTTGAATTTTTTGTCAGTAAATAATTCAGTTTAGTAAGGTCTAGCATAAGAACTTACAAAAAATATCTCACTATTTGTGGTAACATCTATCATGGAAATGTTTAAGAAAAATCTCCAATATATCATTAATTTTATATCAATATCAAAATGTTTTATTTTTAAAGTAATAAATTTATCAATTTAAAATTGATGCAAAATTATAATAAATTTTTTTAAATTAAATTTCTTTTAAGAAGTTACAATATTTTTTCTATTGTTTGAATAAAACTAATCATTTGAATTTTTGATACAAAAAATTAGAATGAGTTTAATGAATTTAAAGACTGTTTTTATTTACTTTAAAGAGTTAACCATTATTAAACAAATTTTCCTTTACTTGATATTATTTGTAAAAATGTACTTTGATTGTTTTCTATCACAATTAATTTCAGATGAAAATATCTTTATTTTTAATGCATTTATAACATTTATTAAATAGAGAATATTTAATAAGTAACAATTTGGAGACATTTTTACTGAAACAAATTATAATAAATTATATTATATTCACTTAATATATTTACTCATCAGGATATTACAAATATTGATCCAGCATGTGCATAATAGATTAAGGAATTTTTATGAAGTGCTAAATTGTTATAACTGTTGAAATGTTGATAATATTACTCTTGAAATTAAAATCTAATCTCCAAAAGTCTCTTACTTAAGTAAAATGAAAAATGCACTAATTATAAACTTTTTATGCCCTTAAGTGATAATTAGTAAGGTTATTTCATTATGGACATAAATAAAATTGTCAAAAAAGCTAATGTAAAGCTTTGAAACAAGTTATAATGATTTTAAACAAACACAGAACTTTTTTATAATGAATTTAAACAAACAAAGAATAATGAATGTATTTAAACAAACACAGAACTTTTTTATAAAATACAATAAAATATGCATTGTATTTTTCTAACATAATTTTGTCTCATATTTTTGCTTAGAAAATTCTTATAATGAAACAACTCTAATATCCCCTGATGCTTTTGATACCTTGGCAGATTTTTCCCGTTGTCAGTACACAGTCAATAACTCAAATAAATTTATTTAGAAATACAACCATTGTAATCAGCCACATAAGGAATTTGAATAAATTTTCATTTTAAAACAAATATTTGACTCTTTAAACTGCAATATCAATGCAAAATTTTCATTATACCTTTATGTATGTGAAAAGAGCCGACTAACAACCATTAATTTCTCCAGTTACAAATTACTTCTATTTAGTCTCTTCTTGAATTTCCCATTTAGATTCCTATTGCTTAGTGGCACAGTTTCCGACAGTCACAAGGGTCGAGAATAAAGACGTTCCTTTTTTTTTTTCTGTGCCAAAGACTGCTGTCAGGTTCCGTCGTCTTTAATGAGAGTGGACTTTGAGAAACAAATCTCTTCCTCCCTACTGGGGCTAAACGCTCCACGGCCCCCGCAAAAAGAGACCCTATCATTGGGACACTTCCCCATCTACAGTAGCGGAACTGCGACACAAACAACCGGAGAACAGGCTGCAGTTTCAGCCGCTAACGGCTCGGATTTTCGCAGTAGACGTAAGAAAAGACAAAAATTGGAAGCACTTCTGATATGTTCCAAGGAAAACACTGCACAGGAAGTAGCTTAACAAAAGAATAGTGTATGAGAAGTGAAAAAAGTGTGCTGGATTTATGTTGACTCTCTCTTTTCAACTCAAAGTAAATCCTAAAAGGGACTGAAATAAGGAAAAATTCAGCTTCTTTAAGGTGTTTAATAAGTATTTAACGCACATTTTTGTCAATTTTAGGCACTTCTATGCAAAAAGTTACTCAAAAAATAATAAGAGCAAATTAAACCACATATTTTATGCACAAAAATATTTCATAAATGAAAATAATACATCTACATAAGGAAATGATTGTCATTTTAATCGGAAGACAGTCTTTTTTACATATATATTATATATGCACATACACACATATACATGCATACATATATTATATATATATATATATATATATATATATATATATATATATATATATATATATATATATATATATATATATATATATATATATATATATATATATATATATATATATATATATAATACAAGTAAATTTAGAAGGGGACTCATTTTATACATACACGTACTATTTTTTTAATTTATGTACTTTATTTCAAATAAATTGAGTTTCAAACAGAAAATAAAAAATAAATTAAAATTGAATATTGATATTAAACTGTTAAATAATGAAAAGATGCTTCCTAAAATATAAATATTTCCCTAATTTAAAAAAAGACATTCATTTTTAGAGAGAAATATAATTCACATTCTTAGTTGTAAAATTATGAATTAATATTTTTTTTTTTTTGCTGTTTTTTAAAAGTACTCTTTCTAAAACACCTGCAGAGAATAAAGCAATTGAGTGTGTATTTTCTTAGATCCACCCCCTCAATTTAACGGCACGAAAATAACATACTAACCAAACAGCCGAAATCCTGTTCCTTTCTCTATGATATATATTTTAAAAAATCCCTCCGCGCTACAGCTAAGTATAAATAACTCAATTTTCGTCGAAAAAGAAACAAATGCCTCAACCTATGCAAGACAACTAGAGTACAAAGAAGTTAGAAATCTAGTTCGTAGGCGGCGCTAAAGCTGGAATTCTTTCAGTTGTTAGGTTTTTCTTGTTCTGATCAGTAACATATTGCCATGGTAACCAACTGTTACAGCAGACAGTGTAAAATATTGAATAGTATTTGCTTTAGTCTTTATTTTATTATTTTCCAACATAAAACATGAAAAATCAAACGTATGTGACACATTAATAATAATGGCGTTATCGTCGTAATAAGGGACCGATACTTAATGAACAGCAAATGACAAAAGGAAGTATGCACTGACTAGAAAGGTAGACGTGTTGCCATTCAGGAACGAGTGATTTTATCGCTTTTTCAGTAATCTAATCAAAGATAAGATATTTTTTTAATAAGAATTTTTGTGTATTTCGATCTTTTCCATAATTTCCGGTGTCCGTGAAGCGTGCAGTGAAAGTTGGAAAAAGCGGTGTGTAAGTCAACGTAATTACATGTTCGTAGTACTTAGCTTTTCATAAATTAATGAATAGTTTTTTTTAATTCATGTAACCGCAAATGGTATTACCTAAATGGAAGAGAAATACTGATTTAATTTGTTCCACTACATGTAGAAAAAGAAAAAACCGAAATAAGAAAAAATAAATAAAATATGTGTTTAAGAGCTATCATAAAGTTTAAAGAATGCGCGTATTTACGTACAATTTTGTAATTACTTAATCAGATTACTAAATTAATCTCTTAAAGTAAAATATCACAGGTTAAGAATCTAAAACTTAATTTTTTTATAATATTTCTTTTATTATGTGATGTCTTCAGAATAATTTTAGTATTAATATATTATATATTTTTTCTTCTTTCTTCAAGTTAAAATTAATGTATACACAATGTATTACTACATAAGTTAAATGTGCTCTGACATAGGTCAGAGGCTATGATAGCCTGGTTAGTTAATGTTCTCATTATTTGAAAGTAGACAGTTCAAATCCTGGTTCAACTGAGGAGGTGGCTGAGGCAAGTTAAACATGTCGTGGTAGCAATGTCCATCTACTGAAATAATATTTTATAGTGTTATGGACCAAGTATTGGAGGTCTTCTGCTGGGTCCTCTCTACAAAATCACGAAAACTGCATCCACATTCTGATCTAACAGATAGAACACAACTCAGAGCTAAGTACAGGGAAGCATGCTGGTGCAACAACTGATTTACCTCTCTCTGTATGTATGCATATATATATATATATATATATATATATATATATATATATATATATATATATATATATATATATATATATATATATATATATATATATATATATATATATATATATATATATATATATATATATATATATATATATATATATATATATATATATATATATATATATAATTTTTCGTTATAGTTTTTATTTAACTAAACTTACCAAATTTTAAAACTGCGCATTTAATTGAGAGTAATTTGTCATTTTTCATTCATATTTTTTACAAATGAAAAGATCTAAGTTGAGAGGATTTTCAAAGCATTCATTATTAAAAATTTTTTTTCAACATTTTATTAAGCCTAAGTTTTCATAATTCTTTCTCAAAAAAAAAAAATTACATTGCACCTCCAGTCAAATTGATTCAGTAAATAGAAAATCATTTTCTTTAAATTCCTTTTGTATTTACTGTCTATAAATTCGCAAAAAAATTTTTATTTAAAAATATTTTTAATCCTGTAAAACGTTTATTAACGTTTCAACCGAAACCAACTTTTACATGCATGGAAGTCCTGCTCTCAAAACATATGCAATGATAAATTACTTTGCTTCATTTAACATAAAATATCAAATGAATGTAATAAAATAATTTTATGCGAGTTTTTTTTAACTCAGATTATATTGTATAATCTCTCAGTTTATTACCAATCTTACAGAATTAAACTGTATAATTGCATTTGACACGGTTGAAAAAAATGAATAGAAAGATCAAAACATATTAAAGTATATGGTTCCAGAATTGAAAAAAATGCATAACGCATACATATTTTTCCCTTAATAAGCTTTTAAAGACAATTTTGTCATAAAAATCTGATTACCTTTGAAATAAAATATTATAATAGAAAATGGCAGCAAATTTTTTAAGGGGGAAAAACTACACTTTTGAACTTCTTTGTAAAACTAAAAAGAATATTTTTCCTCACACAAAAATCGAAAATCTTAATGATGTGAATCCTAAATAAAAACATTTCAAAGCTTATATACATAAAAAAGATTTAATCTCAGAATTTTTTCTCATTTACAATTATTTTTCAATTATGGAATCAATTTTCAGAAAAAGAAAGGAATTATTTTTCTCCTCTATTTTCGCTTACAAAGTAATTTTTCAGCAAATTGATTTCAACAGAAGACAAGTTATGTTAGTTTAAATTAGTTTCTATAGCTTGTAAAAAAAACCTAAATCCAGTTTGAAATAAATTTCATGAAATTACTCGGTTATACAGTTGAAACTTTAATAGTAATCTCATTAATTCCCACCATTATATGTTTAAAAAAGTTCTTTCCTTAAATTACATTTGGAGAAATGTATTAAATGAGTACTTTAATTCTAACTTTTATAAATTCTAATTTCGAATAGACATTTAAATCTTCGATTGTGAAGAAAATACTATTGCAACAAAAAGAGTAAACTGCTTTTAATAATACTAGCAAATCAAGCTCACTAGCTTTAAGGGAAGAATTACAATTTAGAAAAATAATGACATTTACTATTTTTTTAACAATAATTACTATTTATGCAGATTTGCTCAAAAAGATTTTTGGCGATACTAAGTAAAGTCGCACGTATTGATCAGCAAAATATAAATCCAAGTCAGATAGGTTAAGCTTAAAAATTCCATTTGTTTACGAAATCGGGAACTATTGAAGTACTTTAATCAGTTTTTTCAATCATTATTTTTTATTGAAGGAGTATTGAGAAAATCAACACGTCAGTTGCAGTAAGCGAAAAAGTAATTTTCTAACGCCAAAAAAATAATGAACACCAATTTTTTTTAAATACATTCTAAGAATAAAAAAAGAAGAAGAAGGATTTAATTTTCTATACTTAATTCTTCTCTTTTCCCAGTTAGTACATTTGCTGTTGTTGTGTGCTGACATTATGGGGTGCGCTGCTCCACTTTTCAACGGAAGCATATTTAGGTGTGGGCCGACTTCTTCAGTTCACCCATGCCATAGGTACAAGTTTATAGGGTAGGCAAAAAACCATTCACTTCACATTCATATAAGGAAAAGACAGGATAGATAGTGAGAGAAAGTACATCCATGCCCGGTATGGGATTCGAACCCAGGACCTCAATATCCGCAGACAGGCATGCTGACCACTAGACAAGTTAGTACACGTAGATGATAGTTTTAAAATAGAACATCTAAAGAACCTACTTGAAGTGAGCAAAGTTATGGAATGGTTTACATCTCAGAATAAGTACTTTTATTTGAAGCAACTAATTACAGTTTATATTAGTTACAACTGCTACGTTCAAAATTTCGAAATAAAACATAGTTAATGTTATGAGTTAGTGTGAGATCAACCCTTTGATATAAGGTTCCTTCTATTGTGGGTGACCATTCTCAATTCAATCTTAGACGAAAATTCGAATTGCCTTGCTGGTAAATATTTCACATTTGATCGGGAGCATTAAAATGCTGCAACTCAGAAAATTCCCAAGCACCCACCCACAGAAAACACAAATATTTATCATTAAATCAATATTTCTAAACAATACTTATTCAATTGGAAGATATAACAGTGTTATCAAACATTATCTATGTAATTTGATACATATAATGTTTCATAAAAATACTAGCAGAAATATCTTACAAAAAACAATCTATGCATACATTTTCATTCTGCATTTGCATTTTCGGAATGCTATCTATAATAAACTTTTAAAATTATTTATGTCCCATTTATTTTCAATTTACTAAAATATTAAATAGAATATGCAAAAAAGAACAAACTTCTTAATAAAAACTAGAAAATGTTATAGATTGTGTTCATCATATTGGAAACAAATTAATTTTAAAATTTAAAACGATCAATTAACATTTATGTTATTAAAAATAGTTTAAAATTAGTATATGATTAAAATTACTAAATGTAACACTTAGATTTTAAAGAAAGTAAACATAAATGGAAAATAATATTATTTAATAAGTTCTATTTCATTATTTTTACAAGCATAGTGTGGTGTGTGAAACAGGATTTGATGTTTTATTTTTATTTATTTAGTTTTAATCTTTTACAACAGGAAATCGTTACAAACTATCAAAAAAATTATTTGTGAATAAAAGATTTTTATTAACAATTATGAATAAAAGGGTTTTATTCACTAAGTAAATTCTTGGCGGAAATGATCTATTTAATACAGTTTTATTGAATTGTAAACATACACGTTTCCTTTGTAATCGATATTTAAAAAAAAAACTGATTTTATATTACAATGAGTGTAATATAAGAAGATATTCATAATGTAAAAGATTTATTTGTAAGATTTTTTATGTTACTCAAATTTCTGAGCAAAAACTTTCGTTTCTTGTCTAACAGATAAGAATGACAAAATGAAATTAACATAAAATAATCTGCTCTACCACAAATACATGATTTGTTCGAAATTTGAAATGCAAATCTTATTTTTTTCCGAAACTCAAAAAAATTTGATTTTTTTTTTTATCATGAAAAGATAGTGACTGAGAGGTTTATGAATATTTTTAATATTTTGTAACCTTACGAATGTTTCTGTAATTTAAATAAGAGTCTAAATTTAAGATTTTAATGTTACATTAATTTAAATTTAGTCATTTTGCTAAAAATCTTTCACTCTAAAAAGATTGAGTCTGTCACTCGGTCAGTATTTGAGTTACAATAAAATTTAATTTAATTGGCAGGTAAAACAAGGTCATCACTCATAATGTCTGTTTTGATGCGTGTAATCTCTTATAAAACATAACTAGCTGAAATATCTCGTAAAATGAAACATTTTACGCATATCATAAATTTTCATGCTGTATTTCCTTTATTCAAATCTCATATATGATGATATTCTTAATATAATTCGTGGCTGATTTGTTTTCGATTCACTGGTACATTCAATGATGTGAAAGAGCAGAAATTTATTGCTTATAAAAGTTTTGCATTATGAATTATGCTCATAATAACAGAAAAATTAATAATTTTAAAATCATCAACAAATATTTATGAAATTAAACACAGCTTAAATTTGCGCATTATCAACATCGATAAATGAAATGCATGTATTGCAAAAAAAGCTAAAATATATTAAAATATTATAATTTATTTTTCATTTTATTATTATTTATTGTTATTTTTTATTTCCAGAAAAAATTATTTGATTATGTATCGTAAAAAAAAGTATTTGCATTTTTGAAAATTTACCTAGTGAATTTTCAAACACAAAAAAGACCAATTCAATATACTTTTTCTCATAATAGTATGAATGTTTCACTCGTGATCGTTATTCACATAAAACTACAAAAAGCCTCAAAAGCCAATGGAAAGAGAATACAGGAACCTATTTGTCTATAGTAAAAGAACTTTTATTATTTGATATTGATTTTAGTATCATACAAATTTTTAAACAAGATTGTTTCTTTTTCTTTTCTTGTGTTCTTACCTCAGTATGCTTCCCTGTACCTAGCCCTAAGTTCAGCTGTACCAGTTGGTTAGAAGCAGCCGGGTGGAGTGATTTTGAAGCAGTAACCAAACAGAATACCCCTAGAGGTAT
This sequence comes from Latrodectus elegans, assembly GCA_030067965.1. NCBI lineage: Eukaryota > Metazoa > Arthropoda > Arachnida > Araneae > Theridiidae > Latrodectus > Latrodectus elegans. The sequence goes on from CM057814.1 coordinate 116,122,124, forward strand.
CATTTCACCTGGAGGACATTGCGATCACAATCTATTTAACCGCCTGAAACGAACACGATATATCTTCGAATAACCCGGGATTTGAAGCCATTTCCTTTCGATTATGAGAAGGCCGCTCTAATCAGCCGGTATACCGCGGCCCCTTCTTCTTGTGTATCAGATAGGAATATCATAAAACATAATTTACATAAATTATATTCTATTTAACCTCAAATACATTATTTGCCTGATATTTGAGTTGCGTGTCTTATCCTTTTCAACTCAAAATTATTTGATCTTTTTATCATGAAAAGATAACTTAGCTCATGAATGTGTCTTTCATTTTGCATTCTGGATAAAAGTCTATAAAATTAAAGGTGTGTGTGTGTGTTTGATGTTGCATTAATTTAAATTAATTCATTTGCTAAGAAACGCTTTTCCCCGTGCTTCATAATGATTCAATTGATTGTAATCTTTATTTTATTTAATCATTATTTTTTTCATGAAATTTTCTTTAATATTAAAATTTATAAATGAATATTCTAAAACTAATTTCCAATCTTTTATAATTTTTTTTAAATAATTTTAATTGGTGATTTTGATAATATATTTAAACTATATTAAAGTTTATCTAATTACTTAAAAATTAAAATTATGAATTACGCTTTGTTATTTAGGTGTTCAAATCTATATGGAATATTGAAACAAAAAATTAATTACCTTAAAATTTAAAATCAATTTCAAATACCTAGAAGGAAAAAATGCTGCATTAAATTTAATTTCCTAGTGGAGTATTTTTATAAGTTTGAAATCAACAATAACTTATACAGGAAGAATCTAAATAATTTAAAAATTTAGTAATGTTTTTTAAAATCATATTCAGCAAAACGCATTCTTTCTGAGTTTATTGATAAATAATGAAAATAAATAAGATTTTTTTTAAAAAAAAACCAATCATTCTTTGAAATTAATTTCTTTTAATGTATTTTATTTATATACATATTTTAATTAAAATAACGTACGCATTCATTATTGCATTTAACATGTACACTGAAATTATGTCCTGTCAATATTTTATGATTTCTTTCAATAAATTAAAAATATTTGTGACGTAAAACAAATTAAAAAAACTTTACGTTTTTATATGTGATTATCAAATTATTAAAAAAAATTAAATCATGCATATTTAACTTGTTACATATGAGAATTCCTTCCGCTAACATAAATATGACATTTAATGTTTTTGTCTAGTAATTTTAAAATTTTTTTATATATTTTCCTGTGCAAAGTTTGCTGATTTTTTTTTTCAAAAAAATTATGCTTTCTATAATTATATTTGGTTATATCCAAAAGTTCTTTTGAGTTAGACTAAATATGTTATTAACAATATGATAACAAGGTTATTTTTTTTTAAATATCCTTTATAACGCTAAGGTTTGTAATTGTATAATATTTTTTGGCATTCAAATGTAATTGCTTATTGTGCGTTTCAACTGTATAATGTGATTTTAACACTCAAAAGTAACGAAATAAAATCGTGAAATTTACTATTTATAACACAATCTCTGAAAATGTATTCTATTATAAACAAGCATGTGCATGATTATTTAAATACAAAATGAAGAATATACACATACATGATGCTTATTTATGCCTTCATAATTAAACATTATAATTTTGTGTATTACTAGTACATTTGAAAACTGCTTAATGATAAAATTTAGAAAAAGATTTCTCGCAAACTTAAGAGTTCGCATAAAGTGTTCAATTAATCTGATTTCTAAGACAAAAGTGAACATCAATAAAGTGGTTGAATAATGGAAAACACATGAATAATTTTTAATTTGAAGTTAATCGATAAAACATCTTATTGAGGATAAAAGATATAATAATTTTTGAAAATTTCATATATTAATAATTACTTTTCTGAAGAATTTAATTATTTTTATCAATATGGATTATTTTAAATTATTTTGAAAATATCAACAATGTAATCATTCATATAGCAACATTTATATCAAGTAAGATTCTTTTTCATTTGAAAAGGACTGTAGCATATATTTCATATTTAACCAAAAGATTATAATATAATTACATATTTGCTGTTTATAAGACATTTTTGGTTTATTCGATTTTCTTTCAGTTTCCAATTAACTAAACCTCCTTTAATACTTTTAAATATAATTTTTATAATGAAATTTTAATTTCATGCTAATAAAATTTTTTTATGTGATACTAAATTTAAAACAATATAACTATCTTTTCTAAATGAACTTTATCTTTAAATTACGGTGACAAAAATTATAACACTGTCTGATTATGATGGAAATTATATTATAATAAAAATTTAATGTCATGATAAAAAAAACTGTAAGCTATAAAAGAAGTAATAATTTTAGTAACATAAAATTTAAGTTGGATATAAATAGAGAGAGAGAGTACTTATTATATATTCTCTTTGAAAACGAAATACAATATTTATTTATTTAAATACGATAATATGTTCATTTAATAAAATATATACGGGACTAAATTTTTTATTTTTTATTATGATTAAAGTTGATACACAACTCAGTTTTCTATTTGATTTTCTAAAAAAAAATTATTCATACACATTTTTAAAAATTTAATTAATTTTTAGAAAAAATATTCATAATTTAATAGTCATCAATAATATTAAAAACTAAATTCAAGAAAAAATAATTATTTAATTTATTCCACTTAAAATTATTCTAAGTATTTGTTCTAAAACAAATAATTATTATAATATATGATAAAAAGTATACAGACGCGAAAAATTGCATAAAACTTTTCAGTTTCAGATTTTAAAATTAAATACACATCATAAGTAAAATCCATTACAAAATTTCAAATGACAAAAAAATATCATTAAAACTGCTTTGTGTCATTTCTTATGTTTTATGATTTCATAAAACATATAATATCTTCACATTATAGTTAAAAAAAACTTTCAATAGTCAAACTTTTTTTTAAAAAAAAGACTATAAATATGATTAGTGCCGCCATCTATGTGTCAATGTCAAAGTGAAAAGCAAATTTTGAGTCGCACAACGAAATTAGTAATGTGATTTCTAATTTTAAAGGTTTCTATTTTTGAAAATCTATATTAATTTCATAATTTAATAATAATAAGTATTCTTATAAAAATTTTAATGTTATTTAAATTTAAACTTTTAAGTGTGAAACAAAAATTTCAGCTTCGGAATAACTTATGCCCTACTTAATTTTGACATAGTCTTAAAGAGAATCAGCCATTGATCATTTACTTAAAATAAAATTATACTTTTTTAAATGTATTTATAATACTTCGCTATAAGCAAAAATTCTATTAAACTACATTTCTTTATCTGCTACATTATTGAAAAAGTGATAAATGTGTTTAATATTTGAATGCAATGTTTAAAACTATAAAAAGAATTTAAATAATTGAAAATTAATGTATTTAAAAAGTTAAATTTATATTTATTATTTTATAACTTATTACAAACTTCTCACAGGGGAGCACACAATTCTCTTTGTTGAAAATTCATTTATATCCACTTCTTTTCTGCAAAATAGAAAAAAAAAATTATAGGTTAATTTTTTAGAATGTAATTATTAATTTTGAATAACAAATTTAGCATGCATTAAAAATGTAGATTAAAGTATTAAGAGTCCCTAAAGTTTTCTGAATTGCATCTTTTGATTATTATAAATATATCTGAAACATCAGTGTTCTTACTAATTAAAAATATTTATGGTTAAGTCTACATATTCTGTAAAAACAAATTTCGAATTAAATCAGTTTAAAGAATTAATTTATTAAAAAATTATTAAAATTGTACTAATGTACAATTTTAATAAATTTTTAATTTTTGTTTCGTCGTACATTATTTAGTGTTGATTTTAGGCTACTTGTCGATGATCCAGAATAGCATAAATGTTAATTAATGTATGTAGATACAAAATTTGTGTGGTTTTGATCTGAAAAAATCAAAGTATTTTATCAAAATATTAAAAGAAAGTGACTGTGAGTTTATCATATCTGAGAACAAGAGTTATGGTAATAATTATATAAATTATATACAATTTATATCGTATCCTATATATTTTTTGATAATGAATATGGTATAATTTAGTATTACTCAAGAAAACAAAATGCATTTTCATAAATATTTTAGAAGTGTTCGTGTCGTGTGCGTATTTCTAGAAACGCATTTTCTTTAAATTGAATGTATCGAACAGTGAATGGAACCTTGAGGAAGAGCGTAACTACAAAATATGCAAATTCTTATCTCGTCACTTTTTACAAGCATTTCCTTTCTATTTAAAATGACTTTTATTGTTCTTAAAATTATATTTAGTTAATGTTTATACATGAAAACCACAATATCTGCCTTGAAAAGAAAAAAAAAAGCTGGATTATATAAAGGAATTATAACTATAGTAATTCTTTTCCTAAATTTGGGTTCACACACACAGTTCTGCCAGTATGTTGAGAGCTTCTGTGTAAAGTGTTTGATATATAAATGCACTGTGATAGCCACCTGTTGTCAAACACAGCAATATTATATTTACTTAATTTAAATACATAATCCATAGATGAATGCAATCAAATGTATCAAATTTTAAATTTATCAAATAAACAATTTGGAAGTCCTTTGTATAATATTAGAATTAACCATACCAGGAAAATTTTTAATTTATACCATCACATTCACGCCAGGTGATGGGTGATGGTCACGCCATACCATCACGCCAGGTGATGGGCCAGTATGACGATGACGAATGCACGCTGCCAGTGTGCGTTCACCACGATGCGGCCAAACACGAATGCGACCATCATCATGCTGTACACAGAACCAGGATTCATCTGCAAAGATGACGTCTCGCCATTCGTGCGCTCAGATTTGTCGTTGATCACACCATTGAAGGTGCTCTTGTCTATGACGCAGAGTCAAGGGAAGCCGCAGCCATGGTCTCCGAGCTGAGAGTCTATGCTGCTGCAAACGTCGTCGAACTGTTCGTGAAGACACTTGTTGTCTTCCAAACGACCTCGTTTCTTGACTCACGGCTCGTGACGTGGTTGCACGATCCATTACGGTCATGCGGATAATATGCATGTCTTCTCGGCTGCTAGTGATAGGTGGCCGTTGAGATCCCGCATGGCGTTCCGTATTACCGTCCTGAACCCATCGATTCCATATTCTGCTAACAGTCATTGGATCTCGACCGACACGAGCAGCAATACTGCGATAAGATAAACCGCAATCCCGGTACGCTACCATTCGACCTTTATCAAAGTCAGAAACGTGCTGGTACGCATTTCTCCTTCTTACACGAGGCATCACAACAACTTTTCACCAGGCAACAACGTTCAAATGCAATTTGTGTATGAGGAACCGGCTAAACAATTTCCTCATTTAAACACAATATAGGTGTCGCTTCTGGCACCTGCTTTGTCTGAATGCGCTGAAAAGCTAATCATTTGCATATCACAGCACCTTCTTCCTTTCGTATAAATTTCACGTCTGTAGCATGTCGCCTTCTTGGTGTAGAAATTTTAATGGCCAGTAGTGCATTTCCTTGGCTAACTTTAAAGTAAAACAATATATATATTATTGTTTTACTTTAATATATATTATATATATATTATAATATATATTATATATATATATATATTTTTTTTTTTCTATTTTTCATTGTGCCTAAGGCATGAATGAATGTCTCTTTTCTTTGATGAATCTTACTGCATTATTACCACTTACTACACTTGTTAAAAGCATCCAATTCAGTATTAATTACAATTCTGCATAAATTATTCTTTTACTGTAATGAACCAAACATTTTCTAAGTATTAAATTAATTATATATTTTTGTGTTAAAGTTCAAGTCTCGCACCCATATCACCACGGTACAAATAATTATTTTATATACTTTTAACTTAATTGTTCTCTCTTTCGGGATGAAAATTAATTTTTTAAAAGACGAGATAGGAAAAATAGAATTGGTTTCTGTCAAGATTTTGCAATTAAATTCAACTGAAATAATACTTGTAAATTTTATAGCTGTATCCAAATACTTGAAATTATCAACAGTTTCGAATTTAAATTTATCAATTATCAGTTTATCACTACAAATTTGATAAATTTAATTTTTTCCATGCATTTTAATTTTTGTACATTAATTTAAATGCCAGCTCTTCCAGTTTCTGTAATTAATTTTTCCTAATTTGAGTAATAGATAAAGATATATGAAAAAATGAGAGTAAAGGTCTCATAAGCTTTGGATATCATACTTTATGCACAGTTTCTGGATTTTTTTTTTTTTTTTTTTTTTTTTTGAAATGTTTTAAAACATCATAATTTAAGCATAGTTACGAGAACTAATATTTTAAAGAAAAAATTTTATTATTATTATTATTTATTTATTTATTTATTTTGTTCCAAGTTTTTTATGCCATTGATTATAGTATTGTATATATATGTTTTATACACATATGTGTTATTTTTATTGATTTTAATAAATATAGTTTTAAGATGAGAATATTTGCAAATATTTCTAAAATTCAATATTTATTTTTCAGTTTATCATGAAATTTCTAAATGTAAAGTTTAATAAGAAGAAATAAAAGATAATTTAAAATAATTCTTAAATTTCTCTTAAAATGTAAAAAAAATACAAAAATTATAATTTTTAAGAGACAATACAATTGATTGCATTTAGCATTAAGATTTCTTAATATTGTATTTATCATTCACTTATTATTATTGATATTTGATGAGATGTACAAAAACATTTTAGCCAATTTTTTTTTTTTTTTTTTTTTTTTCTTATGGAGGTTATCAATAACTGTGTGTATTTTCCTCGATAAACAGAAATTAAATCTGTATTCAATCTGTAATTCTTTTGCAAATTCATTATTTATAGAGTTAAAATATATTATTCACATTAATTTGAAATTGTATAATGCAATTTTAACTTACAACCAATTTATTCTGATTGAATTACAAAAGAAACTTGAAATGATCAATGTTCCACAACAAAGCGAAACGGCAATTGTATATTGCTCTTCTTCATAATATCCCAAATTTCATATAAATTCGTTTTGCTACATTAAATGATTTTATTCAAGTACTGTGGTTGAATTTTAATACAAGAATATTAAATATTTATGTACATTCATCGTAGCACTTTCGGTTTTCTTATGATTTTTTAAAATAAAATATAAGATCCACGTTAGTGCTGCCATCTACTTTAAGAGCAGGTAAAACTATTTCTTGTGTTTAAAAATGTTACCCTTTCATTATATAGATGGCAGCACTAATCATATAACAACATATTCTCTGATATATAATTATTTAAGATTTATTTTTAAAAAGTAATGTGAAAAGAAAAAAAAAATGTTACCAGAAGAAATTTCAATAATGAATTTAATTTTTCATTTTGTAGTTATTTTCAATGAAAATGTTGTGAAAATTAAAAAAAACATATAATAATGTAAACAATAAAAAAAAACTTAAACGAAGATAATAATTTTGATTTTGTTTTTAAAAAAACAAAGGAAACTTTTGTACGTCAAAAGATTTCTAAAACTAGATATAGAAAATAAATTTAGAAAAGTTATTTTTTTACTAAGAAAAAATTTGAAAATTTAAAAATATAAAAATTTTGTTGAAAAACTAATTTTTAAAAAAAAATTCACAGTAATACTGAAAATAAAAAAAATTTTCTTCATGATAATCAAGAATTCGTTTTTAATAAAAGTACATATTTTCACCAGATTTTTTTATAGCAGAAAAAAGTTATATAGAAGGAATCATTACATTCGGGAAATTATTTTCACTGAAATTGATGACATTTAGTGTAAATTTGAAAAACTACTATTTTTTATTAAGTTTCTTTATTCGTAGTATTAGATCTATTTTGAAAATTTCTTGTTCCTCAAAATGTTGGAGAAACATACATTGGTAAGAAAATACAATATGAATTTTTTTTTTTTTTTGTTTGTTTGTTTGTTTTATTTCGCTTACAGTTTAATTATTACATTTTGTTTATAACAGTAAGCTCATTTATTGTATTAATTTTAAATGAAATATTTTTTTTAAAATAATACTCTACTATTACTTTTTAAATCCACTTCGCTGAAATCTTGATGAATTTTAAACTCGATAATACATAATTCTCGCAGAAAAAAAGATTTTATTCGAAATTATATTCAATATTTTAAACAATTAATTTAATATAACAATTAAATATAAAAAGCACTATTTGAAAGCTAATGTCTTTAAATTTATAGAATCAAACATTTTTTTTAATATTATCTAAGCATAATTAAAATTTCGAACTAACTGCAAATTTCTTCAGAAAATAATTCGAAATTGAAAACTTCTCTCAATTTTTTTTTTTTTTTTTTTTTTTTTTTTTTTAAACTAAAGTTACTTCTTAAACTAAAACGAATCAAACGAAGTAAATTCTTTTCTTGTTTTCTTTCAAAATTAACGAGGAGGTATGTATAAAAATTAATTTTTATTTATAATTTTAAATTTTTTTTATCAATGAATTAGTTTAATTTTAATAATTTTCATTTAAATCAGCAAGACTAAGTTGCATGCTATACATTTAAAAGCATTCTTTGGAATGGGATCATAATAAGAAAGAACTTAGATTAATTATATTTAGCATCGATTGTGCAAATTATACTCTATGATATGACTTACAATATTCTAAATACAGTGTTCTATATATTGTGTTTTTCATCCTTAATCATTAAATTTGTAAAACTGTGTTTTTTTTTTTAAAAAAAAAAAACAATCTTAGATATGTGAACTATTATTAATAACTTTGTAAAAATTTACATGTATCAAGATTTAATATTGTTTTGTTTTACGAACTGTTTTCCTTAAATTTTTATATATATATATATATATATATATTTTTTTTTTGATGCTTAAAGTGGATTCTAATAAATATTGAGGAAATGTAAATATCTAAGAGAAAGAAAAATGTTGAAGAAGTCTCTTTCGAAATCCTTTCTTACACCTGGGAGCTAATAGGCATGGCATTTATGCAGTTTAAAGTTATCTTTGAATCCATATGAACTTCCATCTTTGAGAAGGCATCGGACTCAAAAACTGTTGCACCAAAATTTAAAGTTTTAGTCATCCCCGTCTACACGTCCAATCAATACATCAATATGCAAAATGCTGAAGTTGAAAATCAAGATAATGAAAGTTTTTAAAACTTTCCTTAAAAAATATACAATTTATTCTTTTTTTATTTATTTCTGATGAAGTGCAAAGATATTGTATAACAAACACAATATTTTTTTAAGTTAACTTTATAAATACTGATGAATTATGAATAGAAAATAAGATAATTATTAATGCGAATTGAGTAATTTCTCATATTTTACTTCTGAAGTTCCTTACATTTTAATATATTTTGGGTTTTAATCAACAGTTCAATTTTAACATACTTTCACAAAAATAATATTTTAATAGAATAATATAAAAATTTTCATATTTACTTCTACTAGCATCGATTATAATTTCTTTATAACAAATAATAAGCACACAATAAATAATGAGTATAATGATGCATTCACATCAGTCCACATATATTTTATTATATATTGAGAAAATACACATATGCATACATACATTTTCTTAAATTCTCAAGCTTTAGATACTTTTAATTCTGAACGTAACATCCTTCGATTGTTCGATATATATATATATATATATATATGCAGTGAAACCTCGTTACAACAATATTTTAGGGACCAAATAAATATATTGTTGTAGAGAGGCATATTGTTATATCGAGGGCCCACATATTTTGAGCATTTAATAAGAGTTTTTTTTATTGTTATTAGTTTAAGGTGCATAACATACTACTTTTAAGTCTATATTTAGAAGAAATTAATTTGTAATATACTAATAATAGTGGTTTAAATACTAAAAAAATAAATAAATAAGATAAATTCAGAAAATAAGCACAGAAATATTCACATACCTGAAATCACTTTTTATTGAAAATAATCCAATATTTTTGTTTGTTTATTCATTTTTTTAACTGTTAAGTTCACCAATACTGTATGCATTGTGTCTAGTGCACTAAAATGCTCTTCATTTGTCGACGGAAGGCTTGAAAAAAATGTCCGTAAAGAAATCACAGATTGAAAAGCTTCCTGTGATGACAATAAGGACTGCGATGGACCTGTATTATCATCATCATCAATATCATCATCATCTTCATTATTGTTTCCTATCGCATCAGTAATTTCAGAGAGAATACCTTCATCAGTAACTCCTGCGAAAATCATAAGATCATCATCTGCTGTTAAATAGTCTTCTATACTAATTCCAAACTTTTTACCGCTTGTTTCCTCAAGTTGAGATACGAATTTTTTGATGTGCAAAACACATTCTTGATCATCTGAGAGATCATTGTCTATGGAATTTTCCTCATCACCAAATTTCTTATCTTCCATAACACAAAGACCGGCCCTTTTCCAGCAATTCTGAATGTTTTTTTATGTTACTTCCCACCAACTTCTATATTGATGACACTATAGGCAACTTCTATAGCACTATAGTGATGACAATGACCTGGATGACTATTTTCGTTCTTCATCAGAATCAGAAACGTTGGAATATGACATTACATCTGATGAAGAAAATTCCGACTATTTGTAAGATGCCCAACGCGTTGGGCACGATTAACTGAAATTTAGATTGAAAAAATCGTTTTACAGAGGTTTATTGTTCCAGAGAATAACGCAATATTGAGGGGAGATTAACATTAGTTTATATGCAAAATCACCGGGACCACAAAACATTATTATAGTAGAGGGAGTTATTGTTGTATCGAGTATCGTTGTATCGAGAGTTTACTGTATATATATATATATATATATATATATATATATATATATATATATATATATATATATATATATATATATATATATATATATATTGCTTCATATGCATCTCTCAGGAACACCGTAGAATTAGTCGAGATCAGCAAAAACAGATATAGAAGTTAATTATTATGTTAGAAGTTAATTACTATATTATGTTTAATAACCACTTTTATTAGAATATTTTGACACAAGTTAAACATTTTTCCACAATACAAACATCCATCATGGCAACAGACATTTAAATCTTCTAGAATTAACCATAACGATATATACGTAATAAAAATAAAAAGGCTTCGTTGTCAATTAAAATTTGCAATTGGAGATATTTATTTGAAAAATTATATTTCACTCAATGTTTGGCGATTTAAATTGAAAAATTATTGCATAAACTAAGATGAAAATCAGTCCATGTGATAAATAAATTGAAACACAAAAATTTGTAAACTCATTCGCTTTATTAACTTTTTATTGGCTTTTACCCATAGCCAAATTTAACCGAAATTTTTAAACATGAAGTGACCCAATCGAAGTTTAATATTATTTTAAACAGTCCTTCCACATTATGTTGCTATTATTATTACTAACTCAGGAATATTTCCCATAAAAAAGTTTAATGTAAATGACTATGAAAAATGCATTCTTATTATTATACAATTTTCATTCCATTTTACCCACAAATTTCGGATTATTTCCGTTTTAAATTCATATTACAGAGGTGTCTTATATTTTCATACATTCGGTTTCCTTTTATTAAGAAAATATTGTATACCTTATGAAATAGAATTGAGCTATATTTTTAGAATAAATTTAGAAAAATGGAACTAGTTTTTATCAATTTTCCCCCGCCAGCAAAAGTTTTATATACGTAACGTTAGGGTTGCGATTTTCCCAAGCGTTTGTCAGACTGTATAGATACATATATAAAGTTTCTTTAGATTTAAACATTTTTAAGCGAAATGGAGAGAAGAAGGGTCAAACGGAAAAAGTACTCATTGTTTAAAGTAAAGCTTGAGAGATTGCTGTTTATATGCACTGATTTTATTTTTCTGACTTTGTAAGAACCTGAAAATAGAAAACAGACCTTAAAAAATATGTAAACACACTGGAAAATAAAAATAATAAATGCAAATAAAAGTTTTTTTTTTAAATATGTTGTTTGTTAGATAGATTTTTCCAAAATCATGAAAATGAACTTATTAAACAAAACGTTTATTTATAAAACATTTCAGCTCTATAAATGAAATACATATTATGCTAGCGAATTTGTACTTCTTATTGAAAGAGTGAAATCATCATTTCCATTTTCAGGTCTTCAAAAGTCATCTTAAATGGGGTTGAAGTTCTAATACACACCTAAAAAATTAATGCTTTTTATATTTTGTCTTTTTAATAAGGAATACTCAAGAGACCCACAAAATTATCTTCAAATAAGACAATGATTTACAAACAAAAAATTCATGAGAAATATCGGTGAGAAAAAATTCTCATATTATCTTTTGAGAAATGTGAAAAAAGAAGTTTGTATAAAAATTTTTAAATTAAGTTTTTAAGTGATGAAAACATAGGGCCTATCCTTCTTTTTACAAAAATTGTCTGTAATTTAAGCTAGATAATGTCTGCTCAAAGGAGAAATACAAATTTCGTCGCATTTTGCTTAATGTTCCCTACGTTTGTCAAATCTTTGTCGGTACATTTGTTAATGAATTAACAAATGTCGGTACATTTGTTAATTAAATGTTACATTTTGAAAGAATATTTTACTCTTAAAAATCTAGCTTGTCATTTGTATTTACATGAAAAATTTTCAATAAAGAAAGAAACATATCTTTCTCATGAATAATTAAAAGACAATTTATTTTTCAAGAACCGTCTTTTTATAATCTCTAATAAATTTCGGATTAAATTCTGAAACAAAACAAATTTTTAAAAAACACTTAAGATTTAGTTGCAAGCATCTTTGTCCTATTTATTCTCTATCTCGTTTAACATAGTGAACAATTGTACCATAATATCATTTGTCACAATTCGAATATTTTAATATTGTATCAAAAATAATTAAATGAAAAGATTCCTTACAGAAATTAATGATAATGACTATTATGAAAAATATTCCAGCCCGTTTATTTAGAACACAAATAATTAGTAATAAAAATAAGTCTTTATTATTATATGCAATCTTTTTAATAATGATATCATTGTATATGTATAGTTTAAGTATATTTAAGTGATTTTAATTTTCGTTATATATAATGGAACAACAGTATGCATGCCATGAGTAAAAAAAAACCAGTAAAAATAATTTAAATAAAATATTTCTAATTGAAAGTTGATAAGAATTATTTTTCTTTATGTATATGTTGATGTTAAACTTAACCCTTTGAGCAAATCAGTAGTTAATTTTTACATCAGCATTAATACTGTATACAACCTATGTAGAGTTATAAAAAAAAAAAAACCTAATTATCTCGATGTATTTCAATTCTTTCTTCAAATTTCAGCATGCATGTATTTGAAATGAACAATAAAATTACTAAATCTTTGCAAAATGCGCTAATTAAATTTCTGCTTAATTGTAATTAAATGTCTTAGATTTATTTTAAAAATAATTTATAGCAAAAGATAGCTCGTATTTTTAAAGTGAACGTTCATCCAATCATTAATACTTACGAATCTTTAACAAAAAAAGAAGTAATTTCAATATTTTTTAACAAATAAGAAGATTTAACATTTTTAACAAATTACCATTATTAAAAGTAGCATACAGTTTAAAGTACGTGAAAACAGAAGGCAACGCATAATTTCAGCAATCATGGACAGAAGCAACCAATTATTTTTTTACCCGTACAAATGCAACCCATCACCGATAATCGAGTACCATTCTTGAGGGCGAACCTAAAACGGTGATCTCATTATCCAACTCACTGACTAAAACGCGAGGACGATTATTTAATTCTTTAAGTGCTCCATTTGGCGACTTTTCCCTTAACTAAAAGATTAAAAATCCCTGCGGCTTCTCGCCGGGACCAAAAACAGTCTTCTTCTTCTTCTGAAAAGTCCCTTTTCCCTTTTAATGGGCTAATCGAGAAATTAAAAATAACCTTCTAAGTGCCAATCCAAGTTTTGTTTAACTTACACTTTTAAAACCTGCTGGAAAACGCAGTGCTTGGCACTAATTAAGGCGACAGCATTGATCGGCTGGTGTACGAGAAGAAGAAACTAATAAGAACGAAATTTAAAGGGAAAAAAGATTCTTTTCGTTAGAGTGTGATTGAGTCCCGGTGTTTGTGTAAAAGAAGGCAGCTCACGGGATGTTAAAAATATTGGGGCCTTTTGAGAAAGGCTTACTCATTAATGTTTGGGTTGTAACAAGGAGTGTGGTAATTTTGGATTACGTGGTTAAAAAAAAGGTAATCTAAATTTGGTACCTTAATGAGACGAATAAAAGTAGAGCATGAAAGAAAATGTTTACAGCCTACAAAGTGACATCGAAGAAAATAATCTCTTTCTGTGTTAAGCGATTAATAATATAATTATGTTAGGAGATATAAATTGATGTTAAATAGTTAAATTTCCTGATGTAAAATTCAATTACTGTAACTTGAATTTTATAGTTAAAACCTTGGATTGTACAATTTTTATATAAAGTAAAGGAATATTGATTTACAATCGAGTTCAAACTTTCCAGATTAATTGTAATTAGATTATATAATGAGGATCATTGATGATAAAAAGCAATGCTGTCTTATCAAAAATAAAACTAACTTGATTTTAAAATATATTGACTTAATGATTACGGAAACAATGTTTATTTTTAATGATGCATTAAGTTGTAATTTATTAAACAACATACCATGTGTAAAGAGCAATACATTGAAACATCATTGTATTCATATAGCATATTACAGGCATCAATCAAAGGCAATTGTCACTGTTGTTATTTTACTTTTATTCATGTTTCTGTCAAGCAGTCAAATGCAATAGAAGTTCAAATATTAAGAGTTTTACTATTTTTAAACATAGCTTAAAAGATATGTCAACCACATGCAACTATAATTAAATGTAAAAGTGATAGCTTTAGAATTTTATTGTCGAGTTCTCAAAATGTGCGTGTCTAAATCGTCACGAGTGCACTAAAGAGAAGGAAAAACAACTCGCATCACTCTTTGATATTCCTAAAAAATTGTTTTTGTGAAAAATATGTACAGATTAGTATTTATCATATTAATAATAATTAATTTAAACAGTTTTTATAACTATAATTTAATATTTAATATAATTTAAATAGTTCAATAAAAATGGTCATGAAATTAAAAGTCTTGTCTACAGAATAAGCATGTTCGTGTGAGATTATTATTATCATAATAAGATAAAAAGTAAGCGTCCTAAATTAGTATTGTAGCATTATGACGTAATCATAAATATCATATCATAAATGTGACTTATTCAAAAATAATTTAAGTCATATTGTGTAAATGGATTATCATAATAAAATAGAAAGTATATTTCATAAGTTAATATTTTTGCAATGTGTTGCAAAATATTTTTTTTATTCGTAAATAATAAACAAAATAATTCATCTACGAGACTCACATAAGAAGCGAACAAATTTGTGAGAAAAAGTAATTATACATATTATTTATTACATATTATTTAATTTTTTAAAGGCATTTTAATAAATTAGTAAAATTGTTATTGTACATGATGGTTAATTTGATGGAACGTAGCAATTTGAAATTAAAATTAAACTACTATAATATTCTTAGAAGAGGTAGAATCAAACCAATGAAATTTAAATTGACTACCAGGGAATGCAAAAAGTTTAATATTAGCCCGAGCACAATCAGTTATGTATAGTTTAGTATAGCACTATCTGTTTTTCTCAAAAAAAAAAGAAGTACCACAATTTATTTAGTAATACCATTTGCTTATGCATGAGAGGCATTACTTGAAAATTACTTATTAATGCCATTTGCCATGAGGAATAAATGCTCTTTTCTATTTCAAAAGATGTATAATGAACTAAATGAAAATTCGTGTGGCTAACCGCGAAGACTCGAGAATAAAAAAACAGTGACGTAATATACTCTATCATTTTTAGCCTTAACTGGGATTAAGTCTGGCATTCAAAAGTATGTTAAGTATGTAATACAATTACTGGGCAATAGAATTTATTATATATTAATGCTATTAAATAAAAAATATTAAAAGAAAAGTGAGAGTTTTGTATTCTTGAATACAATTACTTTCTAAGTGTTTTGTATTATCAATGCAAAATTTCGTATTCAATCTACATCAACTAATTTTCAAAAGTTTTAAATGCAATTAATGTATCTATCTCATTAACGTGAGAAACAATGGGAAATTGAAACTCGAACAGATAAAGTACATGCAAATTAAGTTAACCATACGAATTTTCAATGGAAATTTCGGAATAAAATTGATTAAAAAATATTGGATTTATGGAAGGTTGAAAAAATATTCTAAAGTATCAATGAGCTTTTAAAAAAAGCTTATTATACTGACAAATCTAAGAAAATAAGTTATAAGTCAGAAATTTAATACATTTTTTGCTGCTCTTTCATTGGTAGAAATATGATTTTTACACAAATTCTTAATTTTCAAAAACATTACACGCTGCTTGTCATTAAAAATGTAATACCAAAAAGAAACTATCCTAACTGTGTAACTTGCATCATGCATAAAATATGATAATGTATGCAAAAGAATGCACTCATATAATAAACAACTGGAAAACCACTTGCAAACAACATATAATATAACAAAAGATTGCCATTTTAAGTAACTTGAATCGTTTTTCAGCTAATTGTTTACTCGTGTACCTTCAACGTATCTTATAAAACAAAAAGAGTATTATTCGATCAATTTTCAGATCTCATCAAAGGGAGAATTGTTGCCAACAGATATTCCGGATTATCCTTTCTAGAAATCAGTGTCCAGCGTAACACAACAAAGTCACTGGAATATGGAATTGGTGAATGCAAGAGAAGTCTGGTCAATAAAAGATGACAGCCATTTCTTCAAAAAATTGCATGTGCTGACAGGCATATTGTTCATATGGTATTGATAATATTCTGCCACCAAACCAACAACATTACCGAAAATTAAGTTGGTAGTATAACAACAAGGTCTGTATGAACTATTTAACTTCTGCTACAGACCAAAGAAATGTTCACAAACTGTAGGGATTGCTTTTAATACATTTGTCCTTAATATAGAAACATTGAATTTGTAATTAAGCAAGAATAAAGAGGATGAACATCTATACGGCATTTTTTGGTGAAAAGCGCTTTGCCTTTTATACCTTTTATACCACAATAATAGGGTAAAAGTTTGAAAACATTGTCGAGAAAATATAAACTTATTATAGAGTTACAAAAGAGTTCAACCAGGTTCTTGACTTCAAGAAAATTATCTATAGAAATTGTGCATTATCCTTTCGAAAAATCAGTCATATCTGGAAGACATAACGGGTATAATGATTTCGGATAGAATTAGATTCCACTACTGATATTCTTTCTTAGCATGCTCTAATAATATATACATTAGCCTATGATATATATGATTCTGATAGGATTGGATTCCTTTGCTGTATGACCTAGCATGTTCTAATAATATATAGATCAATCTATGCTATAAGCTTAGGATAGGATTGGATTTCCCTGCTGTTCTACCTTAGGATTCTACTGATGTTCTTCCTTAGCATGCTCTAACAATATATTCATCAGCTTATACTATATATGCTTCTGATAGGATTGAAATCTACTACTGTTCTTCCCTGGGATGTTCTAATAATGTATAGATCAGCCTATGTAATACATACTTCAGGTAGGATTGCATTCCAATGCTGCTCTGCAATAGCACGTTCTAATAATATATTGATCAGCCTATGCTACAATTATGAGATTTTCTTGCCTGCACTGCTTTTTCTTCTTAAATCTGCTCTAGGTCACAGTTAGACAGAGCAATGCAGGATCAAAGTTGTACCAAATGTCAAAGGCTTTTACCAAAATTCACCACAGCAAGAATTTTCCTGTTTACCTCATAAGTTGATATTAGGCAAGAACACACAGAAAACTACTTCTAGTTTTATAATGTATTACAGCAATTATTGCCGGTCTTGTAAAAGATATTCATTATTGATTTTTTTTTTTTACTTTCCATAGAAGGCTATGTTATCAATCAATTAATATTTAAACTAGGGTAATTTCTAAAATATATTTGCAGATGTTATCTGTAATATAGCATTTATTATTGATTCAATAATCTTTTTTATTATCTATATTGACGATCTTATAGATCAACTCAAATCAATTCCTGCAGTTAAATGCTTCCCATATGCTGACGATTTGGTTATATGGACTGAATCCCAAAAGAAACAGGTTATACAACAGATCAGACATATCCTGAATCTGGGATTAAAGGCCTTGGAGAAATAGTGTGATACAAATAACATAAGGTTCAATTTGAATAAATCTGTAGCTGTATCCGTCTCCATCACGTACAAGCCGCTGGAAATTGATTTTTCGTACGGAGGGCATGCCATTCCATAGGCTGATAGTTTCTGCTATTTAGGAGTAACCTTCGATCGAAAATTATCCTGGAGAGCTCACGTAGAAAACACTGTAAACCATGTTTCACGTAGAATGACACTTTTGAAATGACTTGCTGGATCAAGATGGCGTTGTTCAAATGCCACCCTAAATTTAACTTACAAATCATTTATTTTGCCCATTCTAACATATTGCTGCGAGCCTTTGATTACAGCCTCTCCAACCATTATTGAATTACAATATAAAATCCAAAACCAGGCTCTACGTATTATTACAGAAGCAATATAAACAACACTAACTGATGTCATGCTAATGGTAACTGAAAGCAATCCTGTGTTGAACATTCTTCAAGAAAAAACCTTACTACTTTGGAATAGAATAATACGAATATCTAGCTCTCACGCTCTTTTTAAAGACCTTTCTCTGGATCCTGGTATGTTTCTGAAGATCTAAAGCGGTTTTGTACAAGTTGTCTTGTAACTGAAGGAATGCCTTGATCTAAATCTCGACCCTGAGCCTTTTATATTCAACCATTGTTAGGAATTTTCAGATTCGTATAGAGCTCACCCAGGATATATGTAAAAAGGCACATGATACTTCAATTTTGAAAACAATTGATTTAGAAACAATGATTCCCCTGTATTCTGGGCCCGAATGGATCCACATTTACACCGATGGGTCCCTTGTAAATGACACAGACACTGCTGGAGCGGGAGTACATAGTAATCTGTTCCCTTTCTATACCCAAGTAGGAAAAGGCAGAACTGCTTTCCATGGAGAAGTAGCTGCCATTCGTGTCTCTAAAGCAGCTGTACCACTGTCATTTGAATAACTTTACAAAGGCCGTCATCTTCTGCGACTTCAAGGGGGTGATTCTCGTAGTGGACTCTAATACAACCCCTGCCTCTTCTGACATCCTAGAGTGCAAAAGTCTACTGATAGGGTTGTATAATTTTTCAAAAAAGTTGTGTTACAGTGGATTCCAGAACACTGTGGTGTTGCTGGTAATGAGTTAAATAACTACCTTGCTAAGCAGGATATCCAACAAACAGCAAGAAATGAAATTCCCCTCAATAGCACCAAGCTGCTTATTAAGAAAAGGATAAAGAACATTGTCTTAAATCAATTCTCAGAAAGATACTCTGGCAAGACCTGGTGGAATAATCTTCTATTTATCCCTAAATGGCTTAGATGCAGGGCTGTTGCCGAGTTTCATTTGGCCACCGGGCATGACTACTGCCTTCTTAAACACCTATGTAGAACTAACAGTTTAAAAACCTTTCTGCATGTTCTGCAATCTTCGGAACGAGATGGACGTACATCACCTTCGTCGCTGTCCAGCACTATCCGAACCTTCCTTGTGCAATCACTACTAGCTGCTCGAGACATCCTCAACTCTTTATAGACTTTTCTGTGTTCACTACTAAATTTTTCTGTATTTATGGCACAGTGGTCTTTATAAACGCGGCCATTGGCAATAAAATAATATTAACAATTTTTTTTTCCTCTCACAAAAAGCAATATTTTTTTATCAATTAATATTATTCTCTGAAATAAATTCAGCTCTACAATCAACTTTCATTCTTGGTTCGAAATCTTTGAAGGCCATACAAACCTTATTCATGCTTACATTTATTCTATTTATATTTGAATTGAAGTAATTACTGAATAGACTGGTTTTCCATTTTAAATACACAGCCATCTTAATTAATCTCAAAAAACCAGAATCGAATTTTTATTCGAAACTGTCTTATGTTGAATTTTTTGCTTAACAATTTTTAAAGATTCATTTAAATGTGTTTCATTTGTGAATTTTTATGCATAAAATTTAAAATCTTCGTACCTTGAACTTTACTGTAAAGGCTTATCAATATTAAAGTATTAAATGAGGCAAATTTTTAAATTTGAATTTGTCATCACTTTCTTCGAGTAATATAATCAACTTGTAGATTGACGACCATTGAAAATCAGTTCATTTTATTTCATAAATTTCAGGACTAACATCTTTTGGTTAAAGGTAGTAAAATTACCATTGAAGACAAATAATTCAGTATCATTTTGTGAAACTATTTGTGCCTTCAAAGCAACAAAATATTATTAGATCAGAAAAAAGACATTACTAAATGAGAAGTTTTTATGTTAAATATACATTTTTTTTATCACTTATAAAAATTATCCTTCTCCATATGCGTCGATTCCGAAATGCCATTGGAGCAGACTTCGTTTTTATGGATGACAATGCACGGTCACACCGGAGTCCTGTTGTTCAGCAGTACTGGAAAAGGAAGATATCACTTGAATGGTTGGGTCAGTTCCTTCCCCTGATTTAAATCCCACAGAAACCATAGTTATTCTAGAGTTAAAGAACCCATATATATTTAAATCCCATAACTGTGGGATATTTTGGGAGGTCCTCCTAGAAACACCCAACAACATAAATAGATTCTGATTAAGGTTTGGGCACTTTTATCTTAAGAACTGTTGGTCAATCTGGTACTATTATGGAAAAAATATGCGAAGCAACCATTGTGGTATAGGGACGGCATATCTTACACTAAGACACGTCTGCTTGTTGTTCCTCCTCTTGGGCAGGCAATCATGTATAACGATATTGTTTGTTCAATAAAACCATTTTCGTTTGATTTTATACTGAATGCATTGTATTCATTTTTGCGCTACTAAGCTTTTGTCATCATTTAAATACAAAATGCTATTTCTCAGGTCTTACTTTCATATCTCTCAGATGATTTCTTATGAAGGTATGGCAAAAGAATCACCTGTTGCTTAAGATTTGAACACTAGTGTAGTTACCTCCGACTAAATTAACAATGTTCATACTTAAAGCAGCTCAAGTTCTTAGTGAAACATCGCTTTTAGAGACAATTTTTCTTTGTTTCATATATAAGAGATATATGTGTATATCATAAGATTAATGTTATTAGATTCATTATATACTATCCTACCTGTAAGTATAATTTAATTTAATCCAATAAAAGTAATACGCTGTTGGTACTTGAAAAAGAGATATTTTAAATAATTAAACATTTTAAATAATTAAACTTTGAGAGAAATGAACCTCTACGCTAATAATTAATAAACATTAGTTATTTAAGACCACTATCTGGTTCGAAATTGCTAATAACCGAATGATTAGAGCTGTGCCTTTTAGGTAAACAATTGTCTGTTTTTATGCCACCTCCTTCACAGACATTTAGTTCTTCTTAATCTATTTTAAATTCTAGATTCTCATCTTGTTAGATCTAGATCAAACAAATTTAAACTGTTTCTTAATGAATATTTATTCTTGATGGTAGTAGTTTTCAAATTGTACCCTAATCAAAATTAATATAGATAAAAAAATTTACAAATTCCACTTTAAACTGTTAATCATAAGTGAGAAAAGCGAACGTACAGCATAAAAACAAATTTAATATTAATTTCAATAACATTTCAATGTTTGATACCTCATAGCAAACTATTTGCAGGCAAAGGCAGTTATAAGGCATTGGAACCATCACATATTGTCTTCCAAAAGGACCTTCCATGCATATTTAATCAGATGTATTGCAAATAGCTCACACGTTTTAAGACACACTTTCTTTCACATATGAGTTCTTGGGAATTCGTAAGATTCCCAAGAACTCATATGTGAAAGAGGTACAAGCAAAAACACTAATATCCCCACCTAGAGTTATTGAAAGTGGCTGAAGTTGTATAGTGGACTTTCTTATTCAATGAACGCATTACAACTGCTAATATCATAATTTCAAACCAGAAAAATAAAGTAAAGCTACTTGCGTCTCATCAAAAATCAGTCTGTATTTATTATTTGAAAAATATGGTTTTAAATGAGTTTTCCATTGCATATTTGGAGGGATTTTTGAAGACATTACTCAAAGCTAGTTTGGTTGCGTTGTTTCCTGGCGATGATTACTTTTGCTTACATCAAAGATGCCAATAAAATAATTAGCCAAATTATTACATTTATTTGATACATCATGTATACAAACATCGATTTTAAAAACACTAAATAAATAGAAATATTGGGAAAAAATAAAAGTTTTCCTATTATCATCAAATGAGTTACCTAATTAAAATCTAAAGTTAAAAGTATGGTGTATAAAATTATTAAATAAAAATTAAATACATCACATAGCTTGGTATGAAAATTACCTCTGAAATGGGAAACGGATTCAAAATTGCTTTGTGGAGCACATCTCGCTTATATTGACACAATATTAAGAGCTTTTCAGTTGGCGATAAATTTGGCGACAAAGACTCAAAACTTTTCTACAATTAAATCCTCATGAAAAATTACCTAAAAAATTATTAAATCAGAACGTATGAGATCTCGTCTCGTGAGAAAAAGCTCTCACTTTGGTAATCTTGCCGCTGCTTGTATCACAGCCACGCGAAGTGTTGCTCACTGCACACAATAATAATTTATTCGGAGGACGGTGGCGTTCCTATTTTTTTGCAGTATTGTCGGGAAGAGCATCATTAGTTGCCGAAAGTCTGCAGCTAAAACCGTTCTTAAAATCATTTGCAAATCTGACGAGTGTTCACGCCCCTGGCTTCTCCCAGCTGAAAGTCATAATATTTAGATTAGGTCCTCTAATGATGCTCGCAGAAACAACGTCTGGAGTTAAAACATATTAACAGCCCCTTGCTGTTAAGTCATTAGTACGTCGCGCAATTTTCCCCAAAAATATTATTTTTTCCTTCGCCTGCTCTCGTATCTCTTCTCTCACCCCTTTCATCTCCTCTCTCTTATTATTTTGCTGTCTGTTTCCTGTTTTATTTCGTTGAGAGCTAGATTTTTCCATAATTACTTCGTCGGAATATATCGCAGACTACTGTCCCGGGAGTTGTCAACAGCGATCGAAAACGCGTTTGTCTTTTTCGTCGCCAAGTTTCAGATGGAAGTGATGAGATGGAGTATCTGGGATCATAAGCGGCACTTGATTATCATAAAGATTTGCATGCCTCCACTTCTTTGGTTCCAGGAGCAGGCCGTTGTTCCAGCAATTACGTGTTGGCAAGATGCTGATAAAAGAGTACGGCCCGTTTAAATACATATAATTATTACTTCCCTTTTTAAAAAATCTGCCCTCTTGTATTAAGAAAATCAATCAAATAAATTAGATTAGCTATCAAATATTCAAATTTTATGTATCTTTTTTTTTTAAGAGCTAAGCATTAAAACAAAACCACGAACAGATTTGCATCGCTCATAAAAAGTAATAGTTAAAAAGTTTTAATTATCAAAATTATTTATAACTAGATTATCAATAAACTATAATAAATGTACAAGTGAATTTATCTTCAATATTAATTAATTTTTGGGAAAAAATCCCTTAATTATTTAAAATCGTTGTTTCTACTGGAAGACACTTGTAGCCATTAATATAAGAAATACTTTATACAAGAAACTATAATTGTAAATAAAAATATTTGCCTACAACAAAATACATTATTAAATATTGTTTTGAAAATATTTGAAACCCTTGGATATATTTTGAAAATATATACAGGGCGCGCCATAAATTCGTGCAAACTTTAAAACTTAATTAAAAAGGAACAAATGATGTTAAAAAAGTGTGGTTTGCAGCAATGTCATCACAAAAAAAAGCGGATTTTTTTAAAAACAAAAAATATTAGTTGAAAAAATGACCAATAGGTGGCGCTGATGATGAATGTTTTAAGCAAATTAAAACAATACTAATACAATTCTGGATTTTCAAAGCTTTGTTTAAGCTGAAGTTGTTCAATATGACCTCCACCAGATTGTATGAGGCAAGTAAAGCGAGTCTCAACACCTGTGACAGCTGAGTACAGTATGTCTGGAGGAATCCCATACACGATCTGCTAAATGGCTTCTTTAAATTCCACCAGTGGGGAATGGGCGGACCGGTACACCAGGGATTTTAAATAACCCCACAGCCAAAAATGTACAGTAGTCAAATCTGGTGATCGTGGAGGCCATTTCATCTTACAGCCTGGACTTATCACTCGGTCTTCACCAAACGTTCGCAAAAAAAGTGTTTTTACTGAAGGAGCGGCATCAAATGCAGAGTGCATGCCCATTATGTTTTATTGTCAACCTGATTTGCATAAATCAGCTTCGTGTAAACACCGCAGTGCCACCTATCGGCCATGTTTTGAACTAATTTTTTGTTGATAAAAAAAATTCGCTTTTTTTTCATGCCATTGGTGTAAACCACACTTTTTTAATATCATTTGTGCTTTTTTTTAATTAATTTTTAAAGTTTGCACGAATTTATGGCGCACCCTGTGTATGATATTTATATGATATATATATGTGATTTGTAATGTATATAATATATATTTTATAAGCAATTATCTATCGATCAAAAATTTCAATGGTAACTTTTATATGAAATTTGTACAAAATAAACTATACAGTTAATTCTTCATTTACATTTTTTCAAATTGCATGATAAAAGGAAAAAAAAATTTTTTTTTAATCTTAACTAATGTTTGTATATTATGCTTTTAAAAACTAAGTTTAAAAAAAAAATTGAAATTATCCTAAAGTTAATACAATTTTTTTTTATTAACTATTAATTCCTAAATAATTTTTTTCACCACAAATGTACAGTTAAATATCTTTAAGTACTTTTTTTTTCTAATTCCCGGCTTTTAGGATTAATTCATTCATTGCTACAAAGAACAAAAATGATGGTAGCTTCTACACAGAGGGGCACCCAGTAGGTGTGCCACTGTAAAAGAAAAAATAAAGAAACCAGGATTCGAATCCGTGACCTTCAAAGTTAGGGCCGCTAACCTCTCCACCATCGGCAGGCATTTTAAATATTAGATTCCAAATATATTAATTCGCGTTTGTGAGTTTTGCAAAAAATGAGGTTTGTTCTTCGACACTTATTAAAGATACTAGTTATCATTATTTTACAATTTGAATACTAAAATTATTACTGGAAAAATTTTTGATTTTCATTTTTTATTTAGAGAAGAATTATCTAAATAAAAAATGAAAATGAAACAAAATTTCGGAATCTTGAAATTTTAAAATTAGCATTTTTAGATTATTTAAAATATTAAGGTCAAATTTTTATTTAGTTTTCTTTTTCATCAAAAATATTATTTTTGATGAAAATATATTTGTGGTAATCTTACAAATACATTTATCTTTTAATTTCTGCACAGCTAATTTTATTAAATGTAATTTCAGACCATGAAATATACCGAAGAAAAAAATTAGATTTCTATTAGTTTCTGTTAGATTAATTAAGAACTGTTAAATGATTTCACTCTAAAATTACTGTAACAGGAAAAATTACGTATAACAGAATACCTATTGGAAGCATATATTACAGTAAGGAAAACAAATTATCAAATTTTTAAGAATTTGAATTTATAGATCCCGGTTTTTTATCAACCATCTCTCTTGGGTAGCAATAACAGCTCTCATTATCATGGGAATTGAGTCTGGAAGAGGTTTAGTAACTAATATGCATGCACTAGTCCAGTATCTTTACTCTTTGAAACAGTTATCAACCCTAGTGACTTACAAATGGTGGCGTATCAGACGATCGACGATTAGACATTTCTGTGGATAAAAATCAGAAGTATGCGTTGAAATTTTGGAGGGTGACCACATTCTCCGTCACTGGGCTGATTGGATCTTCGAGGTTTGGGGATGCGTTCACGTTAATCAGTGATGTCCATAGTCCTTCCACTGGTGTAGCGTGGATGTAGAAAAGAGGTGTCAGGTCAAGTGTAACATCATCACCAGACCGGAGTTTAAAACTACGAGGTCTTCAGCGAGTATTCCAAACTCTTTGACATTAATGTACAGTGTGGGGCTTATCAGCTCCACTATTTATGTGTGCAAGGACAAACTGTTTCCGAAAATTGTTTCCTGACAATACATTAAAATAACTATAGCATCAAAATTTGAATATATTAGAAATTTATATGTAATGTTAAAACATATTTCATATTAGATATAATTTTCATAAGCAAAGAAACAATGTTTGGATAATATATTTATACTTTTTTATGTCACTAAAAATTACTTTTAATGGTACATATTAAAGAACTTATAACATTCACTTATAATTTGACAATATTGCATTATTTATGTTATTTAAAACAATGTTTGTCATTATTTATATTTTTTAAATCATTAAAGAAAGCATCATTTTTAATGTATATTCTTAATGATGTTTATTAAAACATTTATATTATTCAATTTATTGTTTTAGTTTAAAAAAGTAATTTAAAAAATTTCTGTGAGTATGTATTCAGTTTCTCCAGAATTTTTTAATTTTTTTTCCCATTCTTATTATAATTTATTTCTTTATTATTTTAATACCAACGACAAATACTACGATTTTCGTATTAATGCTTGAACAGAAAAAGTGCAAGTTTAATTTTTTTTAAGTATCTCGGAAAACTGAAGAATATAATAATTTAGAATTTAATTTAAAAAAGAAAGAAAAAGACTCTTAAAAAATATTACACTTACTCTGCATATAAAATAAGTAAATGAAATCAAATTTAATTCATGGATAAATCAAAATGTTAAGTAATCAATCACAATTCAAAGATTCAATCACTTCTTTTCTAAAAGAAATATATTGGAAGTTTTTTTTTTATTTTTATTAATTTTCTTTTTTACTCTGATTTATAAAAGCGTTCATAAGAGCATGATTGTCCCATCAACAAAAAATCTCTTTTATTAAGCAATAGGCTGCATTAGTAAATCAGAGAAAACGTGTGATCTATTATTCTAAACAGTGAGTTAACAAAGATACTTTACTAAGCCTAAATCTCTATTTGCCGCCAAACATTGTTACCCTAAATCAGAGCGTGATCTTAACGATCTTTAATTCCCGCGTGACTTGGGGAGAACTAATTCGACAGCAATTCTGAGGGCCATTAAATGGTAGGGCAGTCACTTTAAGTCCTAAACGGAGCGCATTAGAGAGGTGAGGCCTGCAGCGCCCGAGATAGCTCCGCTCCTTTTGCTCGTGTTCCGTAAACACTCCCCTCAAGAGAATACGTCATTATCTCAGAAGAGGGCCATAATTTAAGGCCTTCTTTTCGAATCAAAGATTTTAGATCCTCCTTTTTGGTAGATTGTCGATATCTATTGTTTTTGCGTCACTTTTTGCTTATCGCCCACCGATCAGCAAGAGTTTATTATTGGATTATATCTTTCAGAAATTTCCCTTTGTGAAAAGTGCACTTTGGCTGAATAGTGCTATTAAAAACACACATAAAATCTGATTTATTCACATCAACGGAAGATAATGTTTTATGGAGTAATAATTAATTATGAAATATGCACCGTGTGTAACCATATTTATACAGCACATTTTGCATAATTTTCAGGTTAGTTGTGGCAAAAAGTATTATTAAAGTCATGTGGTACTTCATTTTTTTTTTAGATGAAATTTATTGTAATGTAAAATAAATAAAAAAAACTAGTATTTTTGAAGTAACTATTAAGAAGGAATTAAATTTTTTTCCCTTTTATACAGTCATATTACAAAATGAAAGATTAATGACTTTAATCAACTAATTGAATGTATTCGGTCTTATTTGACGAAATGTTTAATTAACAAGTTTTTTTTTAAAAAAATATATTACAATAAATACAAAATAGTAACTTTTATACTCTCTACAAATATTTAAAAATTAGGTTGAAAGAAATTATTAAACTTTAGGGTATAAAATATAATATTTTTTGTATGTGTTGCAATTATTAAATGTGACATTGCCTTTAATATTACCTTATAATAAAAACATTATGTAATTGGTCTTAAATAAGTAAGGTACGATTGTTATATTATAATTTTACAAAAAACATATTTCATTCAACATCTAAACTTACATTACTAAAATTTAAATTCCTCTGATTATTTTTCTCTAAACAAGATAATGAAATTTTATTATTGCTAAACAAACACTAAAAATATCATTCAAAAATACTAATTTCTTGTCACATAAAATGAATTTCCTTTTGGAATTAATTCTTTTAAAATATAATTAAAAGTGATTCTGAAATATATAAAAACATTTTAGTAGATTTGGGAGTTTGCGATAACAAACTTAAATGATAGCTTAGTTTTAAATCTTTTTTGTTCTTAAGGAATAAAATAAACCTATTGTTCGCAACAACAAAAAAGTTCAGTTGAAGCACTAAGTGGAGTCAATTTTCTTCACTTCTTTTGTGAGCACCTTCCATTTGCCCCAAATAGAGTGCGAAACGGGACTAGACTCTCAACTTCCACAGATAACCTCCGAAATTCGGCAGCAAACTTTAATTTCTATTGCCATCTGGAGTGTTTGGCGAGATAAAATCCAGAGGTAAAGAAAAAAACAAGAAGAAATCAACAACAAAAAAGTAGACTTTAACCCATCGATTTAGACAACTCTTATAGATGACCCGCGAAGTGATTTGGCGCTAACTTTCTTTCTCTGCGAGGAAAGAACAAAAAAGACAAATAAATAAAAGGGAATAGTGTTCACCATCAATTTGGCGCTAAAACAGGTTAACGACCAAAACAACACTCCCTTGTTTTGTATCGCGAGAAAACCAAAAAAGAACTTTCCAAGCGCTGCTAAACGACACTTTAGCCCCGCTGTGTGTGTCCTTACTTTTACTTTTTTTTTCTCCCTCACCATCTTTATGTGAGCGAAACTCTGGAGGGAAAAGTCGAATTACAGTCGCTGCAGGTTTCACTTTAACGCGTGTAAGTTAAAAGTTTTCCCAAGAGTTTTCCCCCTTTCTACCGGAAAATCTTTTCCCAACTGTCCGCTATCCATTACGCGCCGAAAATTTTTCGCGGGTGATTTTAACCGCTGCAATCATGTGCCAAGGAAAGAGCAGCAGAGTTTCTTTTATTTTTGCCTTTGTTGCGGGGGCGAAAAGGGTGGTGTTGGTCCTTACCCGTTTTATTTGGAAACCTGCGGTGGCGATAAATCTTAATTTAGAAAGAACCAGTTTAAGTGTTGTGCCGCAAAAGCAGTAAGAGGAGGATTCACGCTTACGCCACGGGGATTCACAGAATTTCATTTAGTACCTCTTTTTAAAGGATTTTTTTCTCTTTCTCCTACTCTTCCTTCACTAAATCCCAAAGAACGTTTTGAAAGTGAGTGACGTTGATTTCCTCAGTAATAAATTGAGGAAAAGATGATCATCTCGAACAGTTTCACGAGAAGCTTGATTTTAAGCAAGAAACAGTTACACTTATGTTCCGTTTTAAGTGAGTTGTACTTCGAGAATCTTTAACGACAATTTCACTCAACTGATTTATAAACTTGATCAGGAAATATTATCTTTAACCACTCTTCTGTTGGGTAAAATGTTGCAGTTCTAGTATACTAGTATTTAATGTTACCGTAGAAATTCTTTTGTAGTATGAAGGAAATCCAGCATTATATTTTTAGGATAAAAAATTTCCTTATAAATAGATTATATTTATATACATTAATCTTAACACAGAATTTGTTTTTAAGTAGTCATAGGAAATTGATAATAATATACTAATAAACTAAAACTGCTCAGTAAAATTCTTAAACAGGATAGATTAAAATCTGATCTCTTAAAAGCTATAATCATCAAATTATATAACAGTCAGTTAAATGATTTCAACTATAGTTAGAAGCTCTTTCTCAAATCACCCGGCTCTAAAATTTGTCATCAATGAAACAAGTCATGGGTTATCTTTGTTTATTGCATATTTTAACTAACTCTCTTCACTATATTTCTTGTTAGACCATGGCCTCCTTACCAATTCGATTTCAAAGCAGTCAGTCTGTGCCTTATTTTCCAATTCATTGTTTCTAAGTTCTTCTGATCCTTTTCAAACTCATCCAGCCATCTTTCTCATGGCCTTGTTCCTTTTTTCTGACCTTTATACTGCTCTCAAAATATTTTTTATACGTGGGTTGTCCAGCATTCTCTCCATTTATCTTAATCCTTTTGATTTTATTTGGTTTATTACGACTTTTTCTTTAGGCATCTTTTGAATTTCCTGGTTGTATCGTTTCCTCAAAACTTAACCATCTTTGACTGGTCCAAACATGGCTCTCAAATTCTTCCAGTCTCAGGTTATTATTATTATTATTATTATTATTTAAAGTTAAAAGTTAGTTATTTTTTATGTTTTAAAAAAATTTTAGTAAAAGTCATTTTTCATGTTTTATCTTATTTATATTGGCAAATCTTTCTTTAGCTGCTTTTGCGTTACCTAGATTTCCTATAACGTATTGTAGTTCCTATTATTTTATTGTATTTTTAATATTGTGTTTATTACTTTATATATATATATTAATAATATATATATATATATATATATACATATATATATATATATAATATATATATATATATATATATATATAATATATATATATATATATATATATATATATATATATATATATATATAATTTATATATTGATTCGGATCTACCTCAAATTTCAACACTTAGGGTGAGAGGCAATTGATCTCTAAAAGAGTTAAACCGAAAGCCAAAGCGTTATACAACTTGAACAACGAGATTGTTAATTGTATTATAATGTTATATTTAAAAGAACAATTTGATGCCATTAAAAAGCTGTTTTTCCAAATAAGATTAAGAATTATAAATTAGACATATTTTGTTCATTTGAATAAAATAAATTTGAAATGCAAAATATTTTTTTTATTTGGAATAGGGCTTAAATGTTTACATCAAATTCTTTCCGTGATTCTCAGATGAAAAGTAGCGTTCACTTGTAACTGATTCCATCAAATTATTTCAGATGTTGCTCTGGAATAATTGAAAATTTTGAGAAAAGCTTTTTTATTTTAATTGGTCAATTATTCAAAAGTAGCATCAACCCTTTCTTTTTATCATTGTTAAGTTCATTTCACAAGGGCACATTTTTAACACCAGAGGAATTAGATCAGGATTTACAATTTAAAGTGGATTCCGAGCCCGACAAACTTTCATGCCGAAGATGTGATTAAGACTCACAAATTTTTGTGTACCGAAAGCTAGGCAGGAAACCATTGGGTTACCAGTTTGGCTCAATACATGGCGAAATACAACTTTTATGTACGTTATTTTTAAAACTAAGTACTTGATTACCATAACCTAATGACATGAATGAGCTCTTATGGTTAGCATTTCTAGGTTCGATTCCAACTTCTCTTAAACAGCAGGTAGGGAACTATATATATCAATACCTCCGAAAAGTTTTAAATTTTAAAAAAAGCTTTAAAATTGTTGTCAGTTTTTGGTTCTTAACAATTTGATCTTCATTATCTAACATACCATTAAAAATAAAAGCTTCTTTTATATCAGTGCTATTTAAATTAAATATGATATGTTTATTTGAATACAGCATATAATGAATACAATATTTCTCAATAGATATATTATTTTTTTATAAACATTACCTTTTATACATGTGTACGCAATGTATAAATAATTATTATTCAGACGCTATGACATATTTTGGTACAGTTTGTGTAAATAGAAAAGCTTCTATATGCAGTAAATATATATATATATATAACTTCTTTTTAAATTCTTATAAATGGTTGGATTCTATTCATGGCACAAATTTAGAAATACTTGTGTATGCATGCAATCGAAAATATAGCCCATAAAAAAAATAAGCTATTTGTGGGCATTTACTGTACTTTTCATTGGTCATTGGAATAATCTCCCATAATATTTTTCATTAGAGTATGATGTAATTGTACAAATATTTGCAATCTAATTTAAATTAAATATTTTCAGTCTGATTAAATAACCTTGTTTAAAAGAAGGGTTGAATGAAGCAGTATTAGCAAGGTAATTTCAATGACACATTCAATGAAATTGATGGAGAAAACAATGACAAATTAGCAATTCTTGCCCTATCGAAGGCATTCCATCATCCAAAATATACTAGACCAATAAGAAGCAGATAATTTAATAATCATTCAATAGAGTGATAAATATTAATAATGGTAGAACGCTTATAGCGGAAATTGAAAAATCCTTTATTGTATCAAAAAACGACTCACTGTCTGTGAAAATTTCCCCCGGAAAAAATTCATGTTTATATAAAAATTGGATATTTTACTTTTTAAGTTATCTACAAATGCAATGTTAGCATGAATATCAGATTCGTCAACCCCAGTAATAGGACCGTATTCCTCAGAAAGAAAAATCCCTGGTTTTATCCTAGCCGCAAATGAGTAATAAGAGATGGAATTTGCGTTTCATCTATCTGTAAGCCAACTGACGAAGTAAGTGCTTGGGAGCTTTACGGGTTTTCCTTCTTTTGACACATAATCTAATTCCAGCATTTATGAAAAAATCTTTTTGAGAAGCCAAATATTTTAGACGTTATATAAGATAAACACGAAAATTTATGCCTTTTTCACGTTGCCCATTGAATGAAGTGAAATCAAATATTCAAATTAGTGTATGACATGATTGAGTCACTGGTCAGTCGAGAGTAGAAATATCAATCGTTATAAAAGCACAGGTCCACTGTTCACATTCATCAAT
Organism: Latrodectus elegans; assembly: GCA_030067965.1. Lineage (NCBI taxonomy): Eukaryota > Metazoa > Arthropoda > Arachnida > Araneae > Theridiidae > Latrodectus > Latrodectus elegans. Next base: position 116,155,151 of record CM057814.1, read on the forward strand.
CGTAACTCGTATAGTTATGAAGAGAAATAGAAATGTCGAAAAAGTTCATTCGGTATTGTTTACTTAAAGACTTCAAAGTGGGCTTCTCAGCTGCTGCATCAAGTCGCATATGTCAAGAGTTTGAGGATAGTGCTGTGAATGAACGTACGACAAGGCAGTGGTTTCATGAATTCAGGTCGGTTAATTTTTTCCTTTGTGATGAAGTTGGTGTCTAGTCGTGTGGACTAGTCGCCAAGTAGTTTTCTATGAGCTACTACCAACGAGTCAAACAATCATTGCCAACTTGTACTTGCAGCACTTGGATAAAGTGCAACTGGCATTGCAGCAGAAGGAGCCATCACTGATTAAACACAAGGGTGTACTGTTCTTGGCCGATACTGCAAGGCCACATGTCTAGTGGATGGCCAGGAATACCACACAGTGACTTGGTTGGAAGACTTTGTACAATCCTTCTTACTCACCTGACCTTGCCTCAGCAGATTACCATCGCTTCTATGGTCAATCATCCAGGCTAATCATGTAAAATCTTTCATCAATAAAGCAGACTTCCGCAAGGGCTCACGAACTTTTTTGTGCCCAAAACCTCCGAGTTTTACTGCAAGAGGGTTCCATAAAATGAGACACGTTGGCAGAAGTTGCTAGATACCGATGATATTTACTTGGAGGTACAACAATAGACTACACTTTCTGTTGGCCATATTCTTTTAGTTCGATAAAAATGACCAGCACTTTCTTGTTCAAATTGTTAAATATAAGCTGAAAACAATTTTTAGCCATTAAACAATCCAAGATTCATAGAATAAGTTAACGAGGAGGAATATTTCATGTTATTTCTAAACTTTTTAAACGAGTCAATAAACACGCGTAAATGAGTTAAAAGAAATAATGCATATAGTTAAGTAAAAGAAAATAAATATATTTAGTTTCTAACTGTGAGAAAAATGATGAAAATAATAAGTCATCCGCAACATTTTTTGTTGATTTTCAGTCATAACATGAAAGTAACAAATAAAAAGGATTAATTTCGCTTATATGTTTTTGTATTCAAAAGCTTATTTGATAAAAATAAATGTGTGTTATGAAAAGTATTTTAGTAAATCTTAATAAATATAAGTAGTTAAATCACTCTTGCTATTCAATTTCTGATATATTTGTGAAACGAACTTTACATCTTCATAGATTACTTTTGTACACCATCATATACTATATTAAAAACTACGAAGCATATCTAATATAGATATGTGTGTAAATATATATATATATATATATATATATATATATATATATATATATATATATATATATATATATATATACCGGGTGATCCAAAAGTCAGGACGAATTTTATAAAAATGAATAATTCGAAAACGAAACACGATACAAAGATGCGGTTTGCACCAAACGAATAGAAAAGAAACCGGGTTTTGTGTGGCAATAAAAAATAGTTCTTTTAGTGACCAACGGATTTCTGATGTAGGATTATGCAAAGCAACAAACGATATAAAAAGAAGCAACTGCAGCAGGTAATGGTAGTCAAAGCTGGCTTGCATTGAAATGCTGTCCATAGATGAGAAAGCCCTCTTGGTTAAACTGTTTTATAAGAATTCGGAAAGTGCCATTACAACATAGCGAGCATATCGCTACACGAAGGGTATGCGAGTTAGCAAAGGAAAAATAACATCTTCTGCATTGAACAAAATTGTGAAAAAATTTGAAGCTACAGGTTTTTTTGGCATCAATTCAAAGAAGTGGACGTCCCTCAACTGCAGCTGCTGTTGCCACGACAGTGGAGCAGACGGTGCAAGCCATGTCGGCGGTTGCTGCACATGGGGAGTGCAGTGCTCGAGAAGTCTCGAGGCAGACAGGAGTGTCGTACGGAAGTGTTTGGAGAACGCTGCGAGTAACTTTGCAACGGTATCCCTACAAGTTGCAACATAACAAAGAACTGAAACCTCCTGACTTCGACTCTCGCCGACATTTTGCGAATTTGGTCTTCATTAAGATGGAATAACATCACGACTGGCTTCACACTGTGCTTTGGACAGATGAAGCACATTTCACACTCTCTGGCACTGTTAACACCCACAATTGTCGAGTGTGGACCACTGAAAATCCACATGCATTTATTGAGGTACCCTTGCAACAGCCTAAAGGGACAATCTGGTGTGGCTTCACAGCTGATTTCATAATTGGTCCATTTTTTTTTCGAAGAAGTCACACAGACAGGTTTCCAAACAGTGTCTGTCACTGGTAAGCGATATCTAGCACTCTTACAGAACAGTTATTCCAGAACTGAAAGCGCGACAGGCACTCCAAACAGTCACCTTTATGCAAGATGGAGCACCACCTCATATTGCTCTGCCTGCGCAACGCGTGCTACGCTCAACATTTGGGGAGGATCGCATTATCAGTCGCTACTTTTATCCCGCATGGCCTCCAAGGTCTCCCGATCTCACACCCTGTGACTTTTGGCTGTGGGGCTTCTTGAAGTCAAATGTGTACCGCGACCAACCGGCATCACTAGCGGCACTGAAAGATGCCATCCACCAAAATGTGTCTGCCATAACTCAAGAAATGCTACTAAATGCTGTGAATGGTGTGGTGACTCGTCTCACAGCTTTACTTCTGAATGATGGACAAAACATTGAACATTTACTGTAGTAGGTACTAATTAACTATAATTAATCTGACTTCATTAATCATTTTTTCATTTGTACATCTTTTGTTGCAATAAAACACTATAGCGCCATCTGTTGTCGCCAACAGAACTATTTTTTCATTCCACATATAACCCGGTTTCTTTTCCATCCGTTTGGTGCAAACCGCATCTTTGTATCGTGATTCGTTTTCGAATTATTCATTTTTAAAGTTCGTCCTGACTTTTGGATCACCCGGTATATATATATATATATATATATATATATATATATATATATATATATATATAACGTATTCGTATATGACGTTATCGTATAATGGAAATACGCACTCGAAAATGTATTGAAATAACCTAACAACATATAAACGCAGTCAATAACTTCTCAATTTTGAACTATGGTCTCAGTGATAAAGTCAATCCCTGAGCTATATATATATATATCACCTTCCTTTGCGTATCACACTAGTGGAGGGACATTGAATATAAAATAATTGTGAACATACATTGATCTTCTCAACACGACACAGTCTTTGGCTGAATCTAATATGTACTATAATCATAATCTTCGAACCATGAGAACGACATCGTTCAACATACTATTATGGCCATTTACATTTTAAATAACTTAAGTTTGTGATTTTACAAGTCATAAGTTTGATTGTTCTTACTTGCTTTTCATACATTTCAAAAGATTTTTGCTTACCGATACATCCAGCCAATTTCTATGGCATTTCAATCAAGCTAGTTATTGAAGTGATAGAGATGCAATTTAAGCTTATCAGAATCTAAGTATGATTCCCGCTCCAGGAGTAGATGTTTGTAGTTAGTATCTAAATTAATTCCTAATTCCAATCAAGTTATTTCTCATGAGAAAAACATTTGCGCATTTAAATTATCAATTAGATTACTTTCTTTGTGTAATTTATCTTGGAACAAAACATATTCTGCTTGAAACTGTTCTTGATTTACAAATTAATGTGATTTTTATTTTTTTACTTTTTTTCAAATTCACATAATTTTATTGCGCAAGACAAAGTAAACTGACAACACAAAAATTAAGTGTAATAAAATATTTCTCCAGTTAGTTCGGAAAATCATATTTGAGTGGTACATTTATAAATTGAGAAAATATTTATTTGATAAATTCTTAGATTGAAAATGAAGAAAATATTGATAGCTTTATTAATTTTAATTATATAATTAGTCATACTTAAAATTATACCATCTATGTGTAAAACCTATATTTAATTGTTCTCATGTAATATTACACATATATTTTAACTGTATTATTTGAATTGAAATAAGAAATAATAATACAATAAATGAAGATTTTTGAGCTTTATTCTAAAATAAACAATATTTAATAAATTGAATGATTAGAAGTTTTAATTAAATGACAATAAATTAAAAATTTACTTGCCACCAATTTCTGAATAACGATAATTTTATACTTTTATTTGAAATTATTCTTATCGAGTGATTGGTTTCAAATATGATACGACATTGGTAGTTAATTTAATAGCAAAAATTTGTTATAAAGTATTTTCTATATTACACACGCGCTTATGAATCTAAAGGAAAAAATAAAATGCATAGTAAAAATATTTTTAAAAAGCTAAGGGAACAAAAATTCTGTCAAAGAAAAGCATTTATTATAAAAATAGACACATTAACAAAAATAATAGGATCAAGATATCTATAAAATTTTAAATTAAATAATATAGACCGAGTTGTCTAACCCAATAAGTCAACTAAGGCATCGTGTACTTTGTGGCGTTGTTGAAATAGCAGTAAATTAGAATGGGGTATTTCTGATTTTTTTTATTAACTGATTTATACCTGATTTTCTCTGATTGTTATTCTAATTAATTTACCATGATTACAGCTGCAGAGATGACAACTTCGAATCAACTGCTTAACGGAGCAAACTACAGGCTCATCGATAATAACAGAAAAACATATAAACTATTAACAACACGAATTAATAATTGTTAATAACACTGCAAACCATAATAACAAATTCTTGAATAAAACATTTTATTCAAAGGTTTCATGCTCAATTTATTATTAAAATAGACTGATTTGAATTCAACTAACTTCTATGGAACCAGTTACTTTTAATGATGAATTTCAATATGATAATTAGAATGATTACGAAAGAGCAGAGATGGTTTCAGAACTAAATATAAAGGAATAGTTTCCAAAGTTTTCAAGTCAAAATGGAAACAAACCAGCCATGCTTATTTTTAGTTTAATAAATTACCACTTCATGAGTGTGGAAGTGCAAATGGAGGAAAATAATTTAATGAACAGGATTACTATTGTTAAATATTTTAGCATAAAAAGTATCTTAAATTTATCAAATACCAGACATAAAAATAAGACCTGCATGTATGAAGCAGATATAGTAAAAGCAACAGCTTGGGCATTTTCAAAACTATTACAATATTTCAAATCGCAATGAAAACCTGCATTCGATTTCCTTTTCTATATTTTTATTTACTTATTTCAGTGAATCACAGTGCATAATCATATACAGATATTTGAAGTAAATCAATTCTACATTCTAAAAATTGAGTTACTGTCATCAAATAGAATTAATTAAAAAAAATTTTGAAAAATTCCAAACAAGAAATATCAATATTAATTACGAAACAGAAAGTATAATATTCATGAAATCGATTCATATTTAAGACTCTTGAAATTCTAAGGGGGAATATATGTATAATATGAAGCATCTTTCCAAACGTTTCACCAAGTCATCTTCAAAATTCTCGAAAGATATTTAGTAGAACACTTTGATATTTTGGTATTTGAGAAGACTACAGGGAAATGAGGAAAATTGGTACAAAGCTATTATAAACAATTAGAATTATGCTTTCATAGAGAAGATATTATATCATATTAATAAATAAGTGTTTCAAGGGTTGTAGTTAAATCGAACTATCATATGCGTGGCACTCATGATAACAAATTTCTTATACAGGATTCACAGAAAAATCCTGCCCCACCTGTTTGAATTTGTAACAGGGAAAGAACTGTAATTGTGCTGTTTGTTGTTGTTTCGAATCCCAGATGGTGTAGCCTAAGCTAAACGCTTGTAAGGAATTATAAAGAAAAGTATCAGAATATAGAAAATTAGCACTGTTAGACATAATGCTATAGTTTGTTGAGACCTATCTATAAATTTTGTGAGTTAGTGGTTTAATTTTGAAAACTAAATGAAATACGGGAAAAAAGAAACAACTTAGCCTTAAATGACAAATTGCACATATATATAAAAAGAATACATACTTTACATGTTAGTTTGTTTCACCTATTTCTATTTGTTGCATTACGGAACGACCAAAAAACTTCTGATGCATTACATAACGTAGACTAACGTAACGTCCTCAACGACACCCTTTCTTAGATATTTATTTGTGATTGACACGAAGAACAGATTAAGCATTGATAGTAAATATGCTTAATGGCAGTTAATAGCTTCTTTCATATCTTTCATGACGAGACTATATTAGATTTCAAGTGACTGTTTTTTCGTATTTCTGGACTTAACGTGTCATATAGTATTAAATCATTGTTTCTGTAAAATTTCGAAATTGAATTTTTTTTCACGTCTTGTTTACTTTTAGAAGCGGGACCGTTAATATTTAAATTTTACATGAAAATAACGCATAACTATATGCTTAATTTCTTTTCTTGTTAGCATAACTATCTGCATTTCAAATTAAGAGAAATAGATAATATTTTACTAAACACCCTAAATATTCTTATTTCTTTCTTTTACAGGAGTAGTGGTAAAGTTTACACACAAAAATTCATATAAAAAATTTCAGAAGTATGAGCCAATTTAAAATGTTATCATACATAATTATTTCTGTATTAATTAACTTTGAAAAGAGTTGAGTGTTGGGGCTTACTAGTGAAGAAATTAATTTTTTTCAATGAACGAATCACTAAGTGACGAATGAAAACGGAATTCTACTTCAATGGGTAAATAGGAATTAATATTAAGAAACAATACAGGAAATGAATTTTCTGAATCGTTATATACCACATATAACGATGCATAAAATTCAATTCCTGATTTATTTCTCAATAAATTACTTGCGTCTGCAGTCAGGGTATTTCATATTTATTTTCTTCATTAAGGAATCATTTGAATTAACATGGAAATATGTTTATATTTACCTACAGATTCAAGTTCCTGACCTATGGGGCCACGATAGTCCAATTAGTAAGTTGTTGATTTAAATTGACTTTTGATTTGCAAGCATCTATCTCTCAAAGAGGAATTGTGGTCACTGCCTAATGCTTTTCTAATAATGAGTCCTGAAAGTTTGGAGAATGGATTCCAGGATCAATAATTAAATCTCGGCACTTGACCGAGGTTAGAAATTAAGCATTGTCTCCAGGCGCATATTAAATTGCATCCCAATCCATCATCCATAATTTATGGTACAACTTGCAGAGTAAATACAAAACAAAAAGATCAGTCCATTAATTTTCTACGAGGACGATTTCAAATCAGAATTGGAACTTTGTACACGCGGAATATGTAGAACATATTTGTTTATAACAAGATTTTACAACAAAAATATACAGAAATGTTAATTTAAATTCTGAATGTTATAGTTAAATTTCGTAAAATCTAAATTTAATTGATTTGTGAAATTTAAGACAATTTCCATATATGTTCTAAAAATACCAACGCGTGTAAGGCTTTCTTTACTCATGCTAATAAGTTTAAATAAAATGCTCTTAAATTAAATTATAGCAACTCTTTTTACAAAGTTTACTAACAGTTATTTTTTATTATTATTATTACCAATATTTTTTTTACAATTTTCAGCCTCCAATACGAACAGTTTCCTCAGCTATGCATGCTTGATTTCTCTTATTACTTTCTGAAATACTGAAAAATTGAAGCTATTTCAAATTTTAAAACTATTCAGAGAGTGTTATAAAAATATAATCTTAAGATATTTATCTTATGATTATATTTTTAAGATATTATTTATTAATCTTAAGATAAGATATATAAGCAATAATATAAGGAATCTTCACCTTTTAGTGATATGTTAAATGGTGTTGACTAAATTTTATTTGCTCAAATGCTTAGCAGAATTCATGATCTTCGTTCAGGAAGATCACTTTGATAAAAAAATTATTTTGAAAATGATTTATAAATAGGGAAAATTGATAAAATACATTTTGGTTGCCAAATTTGTAATTTTACCTTTCCCAACCAAGACACATCTGCCTCTCATTTTTGAAATCAACAATAGTACTCTAAAATACTTGTGAACAAATATCATTTGAAATTTGACCATGTTGATTTACCATGATATATGATAATATACCTGATTTCTTATCATGAAAAAAATTAAATTATGTTTGCTCAAAAATATAAAATCCAATGACTTCAAATTAAAGCTGGACCTCCTTTGTACCAAAGAATAAAATTGAAAGATTTTTTAAGGATTTAAAACTATTTTTAATGTGATAAATTATCCACAATAGAGAAATTAATATTAGAAAACCAACATAAAATACTTTTGATCGAATAAAATTATTAAAAAAAATTGATAAATTATATTCACTTATGTAAATATGAAACATCAAAAGAGTCAATTTTTATGAATCACTTTCATCATAAGCAATAATATTGTGTAGCTTTCATATAAAAATAGGTCATTCAAAATTCATCGAAAATAGTTTTCAATACTTAAATATCGTTTTACTTAACATTTTAAAAAACTAAGAGAAATCTGAATTTATTTCATTTTTAATAGCATTTTTTAATTCAAAGTGGAGAAATATACAATTTAAGAAATTTTTTAATTACTTGTGCTATAATTAGTATTAAATAATTTTTAAATAAAATTTTAATTAAGTCTGATCTAACAAAAGCAAGGATATTAAGCTTAATTAGTTTAAATTTAATTAAAATTAATTAAGTATCTTACAGCTGTTTTAGAAAATGCATAAAAAAATATTTGAGCTACATTTTTAACTAATATTGATATTTTCATACCATGATAAATTGGCATTAGCTTCCATTTTTTAAAAAAATAGCTATTTAGTATTGCGAAACAAGATGATAAAACAAATTACTTTTTTTTGCTTATCGCTAATAATAATAATAATTAAGTTTCTTTACACCTACAAATAATCAACTTAATAAGAACTCTTGTCAATTAAATTCAAAATTAAGCTCAAAAAATTCGATAAAAATAAATTTATTTTTGATCAAGAAATAAATATAAAGACAATAAAGAAACTGACTTCAGGTTAGCTACATAATGAACCAATTTGTATATCTTTTCCTCTTTCACATAGATGGCGCTGCAGTTTCATGGAATAAAAAGCAACCACATCCCTGCTTTAGATTTGTAAATCTTTTATCCCATCAAAACTTTCTATTACATTCCCTGACATCTTTATTGACGTAATTCTTCACAGTCGAACGCCAGCTTCGTGCTAACTTGGCGTTCTAATTAAGCCCTTTATCAAAATATCGCCAAATCTAGAAGAAGAGCGTTCTATGATCTCTTTTAGTTTTCACTTCACAAGCAAGTACCTTTAGTTTTATATATGATTGTCAGTCTTGACAAAGTCTTTATTATATCTAGGGAGAACCTGACAAATGTCTGGCGCTATCCCTTTGTAATAGTTTCTCACCGTTCATCGCTTAGTGGGATTTTTGCCGCCTTTTAAATGGCGGGAAGCTTTTGTTTTTATTTTTTAATTTAACGAATGTTAGCAGATATCCCTTTAAACGCTGAAACAATTAACCCCCGACGAAGAAAATAATGACAAGAGCAAGGAAATTACTAAGGCTTGATATCTAGAAAGTTGTTTGCTTCCATAAGTTTTGAGTGTCAGTCAAACTGACACCAGAGAATTCTATAGTTTGTCAGTTTATTTGAAATAGTTTTAAATTAAAAAAATAAAAGTTAAAAAATAAAATAGTTAAGTATTGAATGTAAAGAGCTTAGTAAAAGAGATTAAGTTTTAAAATATCTGTATAAGCACGATTTCTTTAATTTCTACTGTCATTATTTTAATAAGGCAAGGAAGCTAAATGATAAGTTTTAAATATTAGCAATGTGTACATAAATACACTATTACTAAGCTACATTATTTATTTTGTGATTCTATATCTTATGCATATTATTTAATCAAACATTGTGGGGTTAACATGGTTTTAAGATTTAAAACAAATTTCTGGTTGTCCATTGTTACATTTCAAACCTAAGAATTCTACAAATAGAACTTGCTTCATAAGGCTACTAACCTTATATTTCATTATCACAACGTTTTCTATTTAAGAAAATACATTTAAAGTTAATATTTTTTGTATTAAAATTGAAAATTATTTTTTAAGGTATTTAAAATACAGAAACAGCTTAAAATTTAAGCAAAGATACTTACTGAATTAGATATTAAATCTAGTAATTTAAAATTCTGAATAAATATACTATACCAATTTAACAGGTAATTTACAATTTGCTTTTAAAATAAGTTTGGTAGGTTTATTTGACTTATTTGTGTAAACAAAGATCTTGATATTGGAAAAACAAATAATAAAAGATTCTATGGATCACTTTTCTTAAAACTTGAAATTAACTGACTTGATTAGCAATGCTGGCTTAGAATTCGAAGAGTTCGTTCTTGTTTTCGGTTCAACAAATCGTGGACTCGAGTCTCGTCTTGGTCATGCATGTTTTCTATGGTTCGAAGTCCATTTCTGTAGATGTCTCTTCTGTAGGTTAAACTTAAGGTCTGGTCTGATTAGTCTTCATGTGCAAAAAATGATCGTTGAAAGACAAAGAATCAGTCAAATTGCCTCAGCTGGTGGAATTCAATTAGGATGTTATAAATCTCAATATATATAGAGAGTAAACTAAAAAAGTTGCTTGTATTCGGATGTATATTTTCTTAAAATAATAAATTAAGCTCAATGCATTAATTTAAAAATAATAAATATATATATATAATTATGATAGAAAACTTTACAAATCCGATATAAACTAAACTAATTATAGTATTCATTATTACATCTGCACGTATATTTCTTATATTTTTAGTTTGCTTTTCTTTATTTTATGAAGTTCATCCATTAAAAAAGACTCCTATATAAATGAAACTGATTCGAATCCCATTTCTCAAGACAAATATGATTCAACAGAACATTAAGACAGAACTTCCAAAAGAACAATAAACTTTTTTCCAAATTATTCTAAAGAAAGCATCACAATTCACTACCATATTAAGAAACATTAGGACAAATAAATACTTTACTTAACCATTTAAAATAATTTATATATATATCAAAATTAGATGGAATTTTTAAAATTTTATTTTTTAGAAAAATCTTTTCATGTAAAAGAGATTAAATTTATGAATAGTATTTATACATGTACAACATTAAAAATACATCTTTCTTAAATGAGTTTTAAAAAAAATTAAATGTTTTAAATATCAATCAAAAGATTGCCTAAAGAACCTAAGACATTTATTAAAATCTTGAATAACCACCAAGGTTTGATATAAATGTGAACTTTTCTTGGGTAAAGTTCTTGCGTCGTAGTGAAAGGAACTGAAAACTTGTATCCAGATTGAAATTGAACATCTATTTTGTTGAACGCAATACCGATCTCCAGTTGATCAACAATTGTTATGATTAAAGAGGATCTTTTAATTCAAAAAGTGTGAACTTACCACATTTCCATTGGAAAACCTATTTCTGAGAGCTTGAGACAATTATGACTAAAATATTTTCCTCAGTGAGAAGACATGTGAACAAACAATTAATTCAAAGAGAATATCACGTACATACATCATATATTGGAAAAGGTCAAATATATACACAATAATATATATACTGACTCAAAATGCCAACATTAAAATATAAAACTCAACCTTAAAGCAATTCTACGTCAAATCACTACCAATATACCAACATTGATTTATAATTAATATGCAGTGCTTTGCCGATGTTATCGAGGATCAAAATTCCTCCAATTCTTAAGGAAAAAATCATAGACAAACTTGCATGTTGCTGGTTCGGTTGTGACTGGATAACCCTTGTGCATTTCATGCTTAACAATTACACTTGACTTGTTAAAGTTGAACACTTTTGTCAGTTGTCATTGTTAAAATGTCCCAAGACAAGTCCTGAAAATTTGCTAAATGATCCAAGAATTGAGTATAAGATTTTTGAACAAATTGAACCCATGCATTGATTTTTTAAAATTTTTGGCAAAAATAAATTGTACCGTTTTTTTATATTTTTATTTTTATTTTTTTCTTTTACCAAAAATTATCAAGTAATGAGGTTTTAAAATTGTCCGTTTATTTGTAACTTTTATTCGAATATTTTTTAAATTAAAACCCTATAAACATAACATTTGTACACTTTTTACGTCTAGCCTTTTAATTTTAATATGTATTTTTTGCGAGACTTGAAATTTTTAAAATCACTTCCTATTTATATCGGGTAATAAGCACAATCTTTTACAACGCAATTATCATTCAACTAATTAGCTTATATAATTTGTAAATGTGCAACAAAGCATAAACTAAAGTACATTTTTATTTATTACAATTCCAAGCAATCTTGCGCTCATTTTGACATCAAATTAGAAGCAAAAATTTTGAATACCTTATTTATGGCGCAATCATTGTCCCCAAATATTGTGAAACATCCTCATTCAAGTATACTCTACAACAATCGTCCATTTCTGGACTTGGTTGATATGAGAGGCAATTTCTGTAAGGGGAGGATGAAAAAAAATAATAATAAGCTAAGCAAAACGAGTGGGAGGACTTGGTGCGTGGGACAAGCGCACAGTCTGCGCTCAATATGTAAGCATTCCCCGCGGCATTCCTAAAAGGGATCACGAAAATAATTAAAAGGAAGCTGAGAATCGAAATCCTCCCTCCAATATAAGCCAATCTTGATTGCCTTCGAGCAACATGGGGGTGGATGAGCGCCACGTGAAAGGGATCTCCCGAACACCCCGCATTAAAACTGGGTATTTCACAAATGCCATCTTCGGCCACAAATGAAGTGATTTCCTATTAAAGAAGACCAAACTATCTTGAAAAATAACTGGCACAGGACAACATTCTTTTACACCATTGTTTGAGATCAGTTTACTTTTAGAATTATTAGAATATCACTTGAGAAATATAGCATAGTGTCCTCTACAGAAGTACTTAAATTTAATTAACTGTGTAGTGGTTTCTTTACCGCCCTTTCTCTCTTTCACAATCACCATTTTTTTGCTCGAGAGATCTAAATCTTGCGATCGAGCCGGCAAAATAATGAACTGAAAGTAAGGGTAGTAGATTTAATAATAACTATTAGTGGACTTTTTTTAATAAATTACACCTATTACTCTTCAGTGCTAATATATATATGCATATATGTTATTATTATTATTATTAGTTATATTAAAAGAAAAGAAATTGGCAATGAAAAAAATTGAATTTGTATATTTTATGTAAGATTAAAATATGAGAATAAATGTTCTGATTGAAAAGTTTGTAACATAAATAATTAATTTGTACTGATTTCAGACAAATAAAAAAAATTAGTTAAGATATTGTTAAGGAAAAATATTTCACTATTATCAAGATAGTATTTATATATCACAATAAGGCTTCATAAAAAGTCAAATATATTATTTTTTGTGATCAAAGTTTTTTTTTACCAAAACTAACAAAACAGCAAAAATATTAATAGAATGGATTTGGGTTCAAATTTTGATTACAGATATTTTTACACTTTAATTTAAGTTACACGCGTTTATATAAAATGTAAGTTAAAAATAAAACTTCTTTTTTTTTTTTTTTTTTTTTTTTTTCCGTGAGGAATATTGTTGTTTCCGAAAGCTAGAAGGGGTTACTCACATCAAATCCATTTTTATTGTTTTCTGTAGAGCATCATAGGAATGAAGTAATATCCAAAAAAAACTACAAAAGGATTTGGCTTTAATTACATATTAGAAATATCAGATATAAGATACGTAACAAATCTATTAATATAATAACTACTGTTAATAAATTTTTTATTAAGAATTATACTTAATAACTGTTTCTTTCAAAAATAAATCTGGATTAAAATAAGTATCTGAACTTCCACTTTTCATAATTTTAGTAACAATCAATTTTAGATGATTTTTAAGTAACAATAGATGGCACTAGAGCTTACTTCAATTTTAGATATTTTAAGGAGTTCAAAAAGAAAAATTACATGGAAAAATAATAGTATGCATATTTTCATGTCTATTTTTATGATTTATTTTAAAATAAAACCTTATAATTAATCATGATATTATAAATTCCACAAAACTCAGTTCTGATAACCTTATCATACTTAGACCTAATTAAGAAGTAATTAAAAAAGAAAACTAATACTCTACTGTGTGCTGTTCTCTTTATTCTTTTGTAAAGTATGTGTGTGAGTACGTATATCACTCATCTACTAAAATAAAACTTGTTAATGTGTACCTTTCCCTTATTTACTTTTAGCTATTTATATTTTTACTTTTTTTTAATAAATTATTTTTTTAATTTATTTAACATAGATTATAAAGGGTTTTTATAATTTTTGATTTAAATTTGTTGTTTATTTACATTAATTTTGTGAGGAAATTAATACTTGTACATTATATTCAAATAGTAATACGCTCTCGTTTGTACAAAATTACGTATTTTAGAAAAACATATTAAAATTAGACTTCTTCAATTGCTTGCTGAAGGTATATATAGTGGCTTAACACTGTTATATTTTTAACGGTGTAAAAATAGTTAAAAAAGCTAAAATTCTTGTCCTTAAATGGTATGATGCAAATATTCTTTTCCTATATATATATATATTTATTTATTTATATACATATATATATATATATATATATATATATATATATATATATATATATATATATATATATATATATATATATATATATATATATATAATATTATAATATTTTAAATATATATATTTGGCATATATATATATATATATATTATATATATATATATATATATATATATATATATATATATATATATATATATATATATATTGCATGATTAGAAGTATCTCAAGTATAATTTTAAATAAATAGAAAAGAAAAATATAAACAAAAATTATATGTTTGGCAATACATTTAGCACGAAAGTGACTTATATAAAATTACCAAAATATAAATAATCGATTTTTTTTTAATTTGAATAAATGCTAAAAAAAAAGAACAATAAAGCGAGAAATAAAACTATTTACATTTAAAAAACAGATGGAACATCCAACTAACAGACAAAGAAAATTTAAAATATCAAGTTTAAAATTTGAACAATTTAAATCGACATATAGATTAAAAGGAAAATCGAAAAAAACACAATTAAATCAAATGAGATGAATCACCAAAATGGGTCAGGATCAACAAATTTCGTTAGGGAATGTTGACCACATTGACACAAAGTATGGCTTTTCTACAATTATCTGAGAATAAAGTCTCAATGAAGGCATTGCACTCCGAAGCCATAAGAAAAAAACTTTTGGTAATTGAAGATAATGATACGAGAAAAAATGTAATGAATAAATTGCCACACAAGATAATATATTAAATTTATAGAGGCCGAAGTATGATGTCAAATTCAAAAATTACAAAAAAATAAACAAAGAGTAAACTAAATACATAAATTGAAAGATTAAATGTAAACACTATTGGTATTTCAAGCTTCTTATAAGACTTCAAGGATTAGGTGGCCCTTCTGTCGTTTGTAACTACTTGTCTTTTATAAGCAATTATCTACTAGCCAAATAGTGTTTATTAAAATTAATTAGAATATTATTATTAATTAGAATGCTTTTAAATCTTGTTTGTTTATTGATGTTATTAAAATTGTTACAAATAATATAAATTTAATTTAATTGATCAAAAATAACATTTTATAAATTTTAATAACTAAGAAACCATACATATACCGACATTTAAGTTAAAACTAATGATTTTAATTTTAAAGTAAAGAAACTAATTTTTGGAATTCCAATATTTCTATTAAAATTTTTAAAAAATATTTGCTCTCTTAAAAAACTTTTACTTAGCTACATGAATTTTGATTTCGTCTATATTAAATATAAAATGTTATCACAAAGATATTTTGATATTCTTGAGAACTATATAAATCATCCTTTTTTTTTTTGTAAAAGTTAGAAAATATAATGCACCACTATTTTATTTGTCTATAAAATTAAGAAAATTTTACGTTAACTTATTTTTGAAGGTGCCTAATGCTTATTAGAGCTGATAGTTTCCTTAACTAATGTCAGATGTATTAATTTTTAAAATATAAATAAATGATTTTCTCAGCTAATAATAAAATGAAATAATTATAATAAAATCAATTGTAAAAAAATTTTTTGTCTTTATAGGTATTGTAATTATGTATGTTTTTTAATAATTAGAAAATGGCTCACAATGTTTTTTCCACTACTGATGAAGAAATATATGAAATCCCTTACAGTATCTACAAGAAGATTAAGAGTTGAGTGGAAATATAGAAAAGATATCTCTTTCCACTTCCAAAAACGTCATTGGTTGAGTGGGTGAAAATGGCAGAAGCCAAGTCCCCAGGGCTTGATATACTGCGACGCCACTCTTTCGGCAATGGATGAGACAGCTTTTCCAGCTAAAAGGCGGAGATTTCAGCCGACTCAACCGTTCGACAGTCACAGAAAAGCCAACGGAACTTAATTTTCACCATTTGTGCTAGTTTATCGGTCTCCAGCTCCAGCGAATTGCTTCCAGGGTGTTTACCGCCCACTACTAACTGGCAGCCCGAGAAAACTTTTCCTACCTCGAAATCTTTTTTCTCCTGTTTTCCTTTTTTTTTATTCCTACTCCGCATACAACTCTATCTTCCTAGTTCTCCTTATTATTTGCAGCTCCAAATCTGGGACACACCTTCTCTTTCCTGGGATTCCCTTTATTTGAGGGAGAATAAATTGTTTCGGGAAAAGTTTGTCACGGAGAAAACATTTCGGAGGAATGTCGGATATTAAAAACAGATTTCGCAATTCCTTTCGGTTCTCGTTTAAATGGATTGCACCGCTTGGCGTTTATTGAAGAGACTTTGATTCGATTAGCATTCGCCCGGGTTCGCAAATTTACGCTAATTTGCCTAGCCATAAATGGCATAGGTACTTTTCATCGCTATTCCTTCCAGTTCGACTTCATTTCATTAGCGGCGCCACAGCGGTATTTTCTCCGCATCGAAATGGTGTGTCCTTTCATGACAATCTAGCACTGATACTTTTTCAGACTATCTAGCACTCTCTCAACGAAACATGAAATTCATAAAACCATTAACTGAAACTGTTCCTGCCTATTTAAATGAACATACTGAGATTTAGTAAAACGAATGTAAAATAAATAGGAAATGAAAGTTTTGAGTATAGTAAAATGTAATAAAAAGTAATACTTAATAAATAGTATACTTTAAAAAGTTTTTACGTATAATCCAAGAACATAATGACTAATAATTCACCAGATTTTTGAAAATACATGGTATATTTTTGCTTTTTTTTAAAAATTTTGTTGATTTTCATTTTATTTTATTCTTGTACGTTAAAAGCTTTATACGCCACCATTTATCTTATTGTTGTGAGTTAATACCTTTAATTAACATACGAGGGTCACTCTGAAATTTTTGAGATACAACTAGGTTTTAAAGTTATACTTACAAAATTTTAGGTGTGTTCAAAGTAGTTTCCTCCAGCATCAATGCACTTTTGTAGACGAATTTTCTACAGATTCAATGCCTCAAGCCATTCATTTCTTGGAATAGATGAAAAAATGCGTTTATAGACACATCAATCTCTTCTTCTGAGTGAGAACGACGTCCACGTAAGTTCTTTTTTAGATTAATGAATAACCAAAAGTCTCACATAGCTAGATCAAGTGAATATGGTGGATGTTCGAATACTTTAATTTGTTTTTGTTTAAGAAACTCAACTGTTAATCAAGCTGTGTGTGAAGATGCATTGTCATTGTGAAGCATTAGTCCCCTAACATTCAATTCTTGTAGAATTTCTAGAAGATATTTAGCGATATACCAGTTTGCTGTCACTGTCTTCTGTCCTCCAAACTTGATGACTTTGACCAATCCCGTACTTCTGAAGAAAATGGCATACATCACTTTTTTCAGAGCGCGTTGTTTTGCCACCATTGTTGGTGTGGGATCATCTTCAAAGACCCATACTTTGCTTTCTTGACGTGTTGGAACGTCAAAAAGGTATGTACGTTTCATCACCTGTTACAATTTTAGAAATGATACGATGGCCACCATCATTTAGCAGTTTAAGAGTTTCTTTACTGGTTCTGACACGCTCCTCCTTTTGGTGCTCAGTTAGATAATGGGAAACCCAACGGCAAACT
Organism: Latrodectus elegans; assembly: GCA_030067965.1. Taxonomy (NCBI): domain Eukaryota; kingdom Metazoa; phylum Arthropoda; class Arachnida; order Araneae; family Theridiidae; genus Latrodectus; species Latrodectus elegans. The sequence continues at coordinate 116,173,268 of CM057814.1, forward strand.
ACTTTTTTCATATGTAATTCTTCATGAATGATTTTGTGTATGGCTGCGGATCCAATGTTAAGTTGTTTCTGTATCATTTGATAAGTACAGCGATTATCATCCATTAACATTTTTCGTGTGGCAGACACATTATCCGGGATTACTGCCGACGGCGGCCTTCCTGTGTGTTCTTCATCCTGAAGAAAATTGCGACCTCTTCTAAATTCTCTAAACCATCTGAATACAGTAGCACGAGCTGGAGATTCATCACCAAATGCTAATTGCAACCGTTGAACGCATTCTTCTTGATTTAATCTTGCTTTAAAATCTTAGAAAATCATAGCGCGAAAATGTTCTCGAATCAACTCCATTTTCTCTTCAGTTTAAAATTTATTCTACGCTAAACAAGTATGAAGTAAGTCAGTAAAAAATCGTCTTCTGTGTTAAAATACTTTGCATTGTAAAATTAAACTGTTATTTTTATTTTGTAAATTCTCGTCTGCGCTTATCTCAGAAATTTCAGAGTAACCCTCGTACAAGAACAAGGATTTGATCCCAGGACCTTCCTATCTGCTGTCAAACATGTTGACAATGGATGCGGAGGTTCTGGATTCGAATCCCGGTTCGGATATGGATGTACTTTCTCCCTCTCTCTCCCGTCTTTGTCCTTTCCTTGTAGGAATTGGTTGTGAATTGTTGCTTACCCTATGAACGGGTACTTATGGCGCATATGTGTACTGAGAAAATCGGACTCCACATCAAATTACGGACCAATTGGAAAAGTGGAGCAGCTCACCCCATAGTGCCAGTCTAGCTTGCACAACAATAACAATACTTTTATGCATATTAAATTTTAGTTTACTACTAAAACAGTACTTTTAAATAAAAACAAAATTCATTATTGTAATTTTTTTTTAAAGTTTAATTTTTTTTAACACAAATTTCTTATTTATTCTAGTGATCCCATTTATATCAGTCTTATTAAATTGAAAATTGAATTAAATTATACGTGATCAAAAAAAAAATAATATGACTTATTTGGTTTCACATAAATTACTCAGATTAAAAAATGGAAATGTGTATGTATAAATTTAAAGTAATTCTAATAACTTTTATTCGTTTTAAATATATATTGATTAATTATTCCTTGTAACACAAAAATTTGTTATGAATACATTTCAAGGTATATTTGTTATAAATATTTGAAAATGATCTGAATATTTTAAGTTTTTTAATGTTTTGAGAAAGTTGTGATTTTAGAAAATGTAACTGTCAACAATATTTTCGCAATATTATTTTGCCAGAGAAAAAAATATTAGAAAGCTTTCCAAATTTACAAACAGAACAAATAACTTAAATTTTAAAAATAACAGATTTCTCAAATTGTATCTTTAAAAATAAAAAATATAATTATTTTTTTTAAAAAAAACATTTATTTCAACTATCGAATCTCTCCGAATATAAGAAAATTTAAGTTTTAACGTAGCATGCAAGAATATTTGGATGAATAAAATGAAGTCAGATTTTATTAAGTGGTTACGTGAGAGATTTTTAGCTTGTACCAGAACAATTAACATTCTAACACCAAATGCTTGAAGCTGAACAATTAACGTCATATTGGGTACACACGTAATGCTTAAGAATTCTATTTAAACAGAAACGATCAATTAATTTAATCTTATTCATTAAAAAGAAGACTACAGATGAATCAAATTACTGAAATAAGGAATGAGTGATTAGTAAAAGATTGTTTAAATATTATCAAAATTTCTGGGTTTATATAAATTTTAGAATCATAGCTCAAGTCTGAGTTCTTTGGGCAGAAGAGACTTATTTTAGATATTTCTTTTCTTTTACATTATATATATCTATATCTATATATATATATATATATATATATATATATATATATATATATATATATATATATATATATATATATATATATATATATATTAATACTTCACAAAGAAAAGAACGAGTTTTGTCAAAGAAATTAATAAAATGAAAATGTATTTTGCTTGTGTGATATATAAATTTCTGACATAATTGATTACTAAATAATATTCTTTAAATAAAGCTGATTAAAAGTCGTCATAAATGGATTTTTACAATCTATAGAGTAAGAATTCAACTATGAGTTGTTAATTTATTCGGAACGTTCTAAGGCACATAAATAAATATTTTTCACAAGTTTCTGTAATACTGCCGAAATCTAAACAGCCTAAGAAAAGAAATTGGCAAACTTACTTTTTATCAGTATATGCAACTACAATAAGGCATTTCCAAATTTAACAGGGGGGGGGGGACAATTTAAAAAAAATGAAGTAACGTAAGATCGGCGATGACATATATTTTCTTTTGTATAATGATTTATACTCATTATATGTTGTCAGAAAAATATGGGTTAAAATACGTTTAACGGGTAAAGCTTTATGGTTGAAAATAATTGTAAAGCATCTATTGCGCATTGCAGTTTTGGAGGACTTTTCGTAGATAGTGGGACATATTCACGTATCCAAGGGAGAAAAACAAAAAATTCCGAAGCACAAATTTTGACAGATGTGCATACTGAAAATAAAATCACAACTGTCATGTCCTGTTTTACACAGTGGTATATACATATTTTCTTCTATATATAGATGTGTATATATAGAAAAAGGCTTTATATATATATATATATATATATATATATATATATATATATATATATATATATATATATATATATATATATATATATATATATATATATATATATCAATCTATATATACATAGAAAAAGCCTTTTTAATGTTATCTCATTATCTAGTAGCTAGTAATCTGATTTATCTTAGCTACTAAGGAATCTTTTGTTGAAGCTAGTACCTTAAGAACATGATATTTTCTTTAAAATGTATATTTTTTTTATTTTCATAAATTGTTTTGCTTAAACTTCACTGTGATAAATTTATATAAAAAAAACACTTCCAGTCCTACTAGCAAAATTTTTCTCATCACAATTATAATCTCAAAAAGAGTTTGATTTATTTGTATATGATTAAAAAGAAGGATAAAACTTAAGGTAATGAAATAAATACCTTGGGGAAGTTTCTTTGAGAGAGATTATAATAAAATGTGTTTTAAATGAATAATCTGAAAAGTTAAGGATACGTGATACTTTTTATCAGAAACTGTGAAAGGTATAACTTGCAGATAGCCCCTCAGACCCTACGATTAACTCGATCAATGTATCGACTCGGTGTCATCATTTTCTCAAACCACTCTTGTACTTTTTCATACAAGAGGAACCCGCTAAAGCCTGGGAGCAAAGGCGGGGGTGGAGGGGAGATGAAGGGGAAGTTGTCAGTGAAGAACGCGTAAATTGCTACCCCATTTCCAAACCACCCCCGTTCAAAGCTACCCCTTTCCCCCATTTTCTTTATTATAATTATTTTTCCCTTCTTTTCTTCTCCCGGAAAAACTTCTTTTAAAAGAGGGAGGAAAACTTTGTCTTTTAAACCCATGGTTGACTGACAAATTGGACATTAAGGGAACGCACACCTAAACTTTGTCTTTATGAGGGCCTAAAAGAGTATTGGATAAGAGTCTTGGAGACTTTTTTTCTTCTCTTCTTTCCTTTAGCAAGCTCTTTTCAAGGTTTTATCCGTTAAAACTTTCCTGAGGCAACAAAGGGTTAGTAACAGAGAATTTTTCTCGCCGGAGCAGTATTTTGTTCTTTGGATGGCAAGTTTTTCTTTTCGTCCCTTCCTTTTGATGGGTGGAAGGAAAAGTTGATCTATTGTTTTAATCTTAGACGTTTGGCGCTAGAAGACAACTTGGCGAAGTTTTGTTCGAGGAAAAGACTTAGAGGCATAGGGGGTAGGGAAAAGTATTGTGAAGATAATGGTTAAGAGTCGTGTAAGCAGTTAATCTTCGTAATCTATGAAATGAGAAGACTAGTATCGATCATCAAGATATTTCCCATCTTTTAATTTTCCAAAGTCAATATCAGCTTGACCATATTAATGAAACAACTTGAAAGGTGATATTCTGAGCCAGGCTTAATGCAACAAGATAAAGGGTCTCCAGAAAAATTGTTGCTCATACTTTTTTAGGAAAAAAATAATGAAGCTCTGAAGTCACAATGAATTTTCTATTGATAATTTTATTTTGTCTAAAAGGCTAAAATAATCCAGTGAAGATACAAAATCTCTTGCAAAATTAAATATCAAAACTTAAGTTTTATCTTAAAATATGCGGGTTCATTATCACTTTATTTTTCATGTTTGTTATTAAATAGCCTTCTTATTAAAATCACTTCCTTATCAGTTAATTACATTAGTTGTGAACAAGTTGTACACACATACACACACACACAAATATATATATATATATATATATATATATATATACATATATTCAACCGGAACATAAAACAAATTACTTGTTTAAATGCTTTGCAACATATATGTTGTTAGCTATACACAACGAGAAATAAAATTAAATCTCGGTATTAATCGTAGCAAGTTGGTATTAATCGCAGTTACAGAGCAACAATAAAAAATCATTTCCAATCTTGAATTGTAATAATTACCTAGAAATAATTTTTTAAAAAATACGATCTTCATAATTTTTTTCTACTGTTATGCTTATGAAAGGGAAGTATTTGTAAGGAACACGCGATACATTTTTTGCTACGGTTTATTCATCCTGCGAAAAATAGGTAACGCACATTAGAAAATTATGAATAATTAATATAAATCCTTTATTAAATATGTAAAATAACATATCAATTTTTAAAAATTATCCATAAAAATCTATAATGATACGTATTTTTTATCCCTAAAAATTATTATTTCTGAAATAAAAATATTTGGCAAATATAATCAACAAAAATTACAAAAGGGTTTAAAATGTATATTATACAGCAAAAGTAACCATAAGCAATTCAGTTAATGCATTTATAAAACAAAACTAACTATACATAACATAAATAACTATGCATAACATGAATAACTATATATAACATAAATAACTATACATATCATAAGTAACTGTTCATAATATAAATAACTGTAAGTCTGTGTGAGTAGGTGCGTAGAAAAATTACAAGTTTAATCCTGCACCAGACATGAATATGGCCCACTTTACATGGAAAGCAATTTACTTGGTGGAATTTAAAAAGCCTTGCAGCGGCCTTCAACCATAATGTTGCCCACTGGACGGTGACAAAATAGCACATTCTTGAAATCTAGTTGCTTCAGTCATTCCTAAAATATTTAGTTCTAATAATTTTAAACAGAAAATTTATGATTTGTAAAATCCGTCTATTGTATCATCCAGGAAAAATTATTCATAAGTTTGGGATCAAAAATATGCTGCGCAAGTAGGAAAACACAGAAAATAAAACATTTCTTTTGGTTGACCATTTAATTGGTCGTCGCCTTTTATTTATAAAAAGCGCTTAAAAATGTATTAGATTGCTTAATAATAAAGATCATAAATAAATAAGTTTTCTAAAAACAATTACTTTATTTTTAGGGTATTGTCGGTTTTTCACTTTAAGTAATGATTGTGTATGTTCCACTTTATTATTTCTATTCTGTCTATTTAATTTTTTCACATTTTCGTTTCTTCCTCTTCTCAATATTGTACTCAATGAGGAATTCTATTTCATTTTATTTTTCTGAATATGAGGATGTTTTTTGATTTTGGATAAAGAAAAAAAGAAGGCCTCATATTGTTTTATAAGATGTTTTAAATAAAATTAATGTCACGGGAACTCTTTGCATTTGATTCATTTAAGTAATTATGAATAAATATATTCAGATAGCTGATAAAAACTGTACATTATAAAAATGTTTTTCAATGTTAAAAACCCATTTGACTAAAATTCATGGAAAGAATTTCTAAAACTACTGTAATTTCTAAAAAAAAGAATTGTACTTGAAAATAATTAGCTTAAAAATTTTGAATCTGTGTACTACATAAGAGTCTAATAATATTCTACAATTTCAACTTAGGCTAAGGTTCGCTAGTTAACTGTTATTAACAATAAACACTTAAAGAAATCCCAGATTCGTATTAATAAATAACGTTTATTACAAAAATTATCATAGAATAAAATAAATAACATAGCCAAGATTTATGTAGGGTCGCGGCTTCATTATAAATAACATTTTAGACACACTTATCGTTAAAACAGAAAACTGTATCTGAAAATGAAATTAACGGTTATTTACAATATTTAAATAATTTACATAGTAGAAACTTCCGCATTTTTTACGAGGATATCAGAATAACCTTGTGCAACTCACGTGGTGACTAGTGCAACACCGGGTAATCAGGAACCCTAGGATAACGTGTTTACCTGGGTACTCCTTTTTCGCAATGCCATTCATACGAGTTCCTCCACCTCATTTTTAATTTGTGGAAATAAGGAGTATTGTTACAACCTCAGAGGAAAATATAACATATCCTGGTCAGCGTTTTCACCAAGGCCTTTTGCAATTCAAAAAATGAGCAACTCCATCTGGGTTCTCGTGATGGGAACTCGATGCTCGCGGTACTGGCCTCCTCCAATGCCAGACTCCATTTCTGTACCATGCTGGAGATAAAACCTGTTCCTGGCTATCCCGTTACTTCACTACGCAATACGCTTTCCACATGAAATATGCAGCGCCTTCTCATAAATAGTTCTTGTTGCCAACCAAAAGCATAAATAAAAATTATCATATTAATCATATCATAATCACCACATTTGCATATAAAAAAGTCGCCTATTGTAAATGTTGTTCTAAGTTAAATTGCAAGTGGAATCGTTGTGCATGATACAGATGGAAAATTTGGCTTTTGTATTTTGTATGACAAAATCATGCAAGAAAAGTACATAAATGGAAAATAATATTTCAAAAATAAATGTGGATGAAAAAAAAATTTGAAGAACACAAACTAGCATTTCTTAATATATCCATATTTACTCACTATAAAGAAATCAATAGTTTAATACTCGTTTTTCATGTTATAAGCAATACCTCATTTACTATTTAATAAATCGAAAACTATGTCGAGTGTATTATATTTGCCGATCTATTATTAAACCGCTCTTCTAACGCGGATGACTTTTCTAAATATTCAGTTTTAATAAATAGATTATGTAGTTTTTAAATAATGCTAAAATGTTCATAAGAAAAAGTTATAAAATCAACTTCTAAATCGTATATTTTACATTTTTGCTTAAGTTATATAATAATCTGAGAGTAATAATTAATATTAAATCTTTTTAAAATGTATGCCAAGATATATATTCCCGAAAGACGTAATGTATTTAACAGTGAAATAGTTTTAAAAGAGTTTTTCTTTTCTTTTTTTTTTTTTTTTCTGTGTTGTAAATTTTTCGTGTATTATACATTTATGAATTTGTTATTAAAATCAAAGGAAAAGTAATTATAGTTTAAAGAAACTATTTATTTAAAATTAAGGTCTTGAAACTCAAAAAAAAAAAATCTTTATTTTATTTTTTATATTTGAACGTCAAATAAAATCTTACGTGGGGATATATTTCTTACTTCATATTTGTGTGTGTGTTGAAATTAAATCAATTTATTCACTCTTAGAAGAAAATTAGAAGAAAATTTTTATCCCTTATCCATGGCCTTGCCAGCCCCAAAATTTGTCTTCAACATTTTTAGTATTTTAAAATTCAATATTCTGTATTTTTTATGGTGAAGTCTTTTTGAAATGTTTATACACGTATCGTTTACCTGTAGTTTTCTTCTCCCAAAAATCGAATGTTAAAGGTCAAAATAAAATTAACTTTTATTAATTAGCAAATGAATATACTTATTTCAAAACAGTTGGGGGATTTAACAGGAATTCATGCTCATAATAAGACCGAATTGAGTGGGAGACATGTATGGTAACAATTTATAATGTAATGATGAAGTATATCCTAAAATATTTTTACTGCGATTACAAAAAGTTAACATGTGAATACAGTAAACAACTGTAACTGAAAATCAAAAATAACCTATGAGAAAGAATAATTGAAGCATTTTATAGATTATAATATTTTCGATTTATTAAACTGGGGGTCAGTTTTATGAATCAATTTAAAAATTGTGTTGTCTGTTATTTGTGCTTAAGCACTTAAAGCAATTAGTACTGTATTCTTTAAATGTTAAGTCATTGTATTCTCTACGAATAAAATATATCTATTTAAGTAAAATTTCGCATTTTTATGACATATCTCTGATTCAAACTAGTGTAGTCTTTCTATAGCAATTGATGCAGAAGAATAAATTCATTGTTTTGTATCAGAAAAAATCTAACATTTTTAAATGATTTATTTAATAAACGGTAGAAATTCTTTTCATTAACTGTGCTTTTATGTTTATTCAATGATAATTAATTAATTGTCTTTAGATGAGGAATCGAAAGTTTCTACATTTTGAAAACTCGATTATATTGTACTATTTCTTAAGCAATAAGGGAATTATTTATTTTGTGGAATAATAATTATTTCCAAATTATTACTCAGAAATTCTGGTCACATTTATATGTGTCTGCATTTACTTTAATTATTATCTCTCTATATTACAATTTATGTACCGGATCTTCTAAATATATATCAGTTAATATAAATAACAATCTTTCTAACCATTTATAAATATGCATCTATCTACCTAAATATCTATTTAAGTTTTGAAATACATGTCTAAGTATCTATTTATTTATCTTAGTACTTTATTTATATCAGATGTTATCTCTATCAATACATTAATGTAATAATAAAATATTATTAATTATAAAATTATAAGTAATAATAAAATGTGTCAAGCTCACTAAAAATCCTTGATTACTGTTGAATGGTAATTTAATTATTTAAAATATGTAGTTAAAATATTTGATTGCTTTGTTAATTTTTTCATATAGTTAAATTAAAAACTTTTCAATTATACAGTTTATTTTTCATTTAAAAATATTTAATATTTACATAATTACTGCAATAAAAGTTTTATTTTTCTTAACATCTTAGATTTTACTAACAAGTTTCGAAATCACTTGTTGTTCGAAACCACTCAACTTGTTTAAAAAATTCCTGAATATTATAGTAATTCATGAATTTTAAATATGGTAGTGAAGAAAAATGTATTCATATGAATGAAATATAGTACATTTCGTATTATATCTCCTTCATGAAACCATGTGTCAGAAATTTCCATTTTACGTAAAAAATAAAGTGGAAAATGCAGGTATGTAAATGAAAAGTACATAAAATGTCTGGCGTAGTGATTTAAGTGTTTGTCAAATTGAATTAAGCCGTTTGAATACCAAACCACAAAGCAGGAAACATTAAGATCACTAACCTACAATTTTATAGAGTCTGCAATATACAAGAATATTTAACAGGCAGTCAGTTAGCTAAAACAGAATTAATTACTGAGGGTGAAATAAAAACACTCTCAGATTATAAATTCCAAATTGATCTGAAGGAGACCACAAGAATTTTTTTTTTTTAATTTAAAATCCTCAAAATTCGATTTATACTTTTTGTGTATATTTTGACTGAAAAACCAATGAAATTATCCCACACTTATTAAAAAGTAGAAGTTTGCAATTGCAATAATAGTTAAAAGAAAGTTCTTTCCTTACAATCAAAATTTGACTAAAGAAAACAAGACAAGCCGAAATTTTATTTTTTATATTATGGTTTTCTGATAGTTAAATCCCATAGACCCCCCACACACATACGCATTCTTTAAATATACTTCATTACTGTATTAATTTAGGTTGAATAATTGTTTTTATTACACAGGCCTACAAAAAAAAATTTTTTTTTTGGTGCTTAGGATTTTAGAGCTGATTTTAACTACATTTTTATTGCTGAATCTAAATATGAAAGCAGTTTTTCTGTATGAGCTCTAGATTTTTAGATAAATTCACTTATCTATCAATGCTTTTTTTCTATTTAGTACTTTCAAGTACAAGTGTTGTAAAATTTATACAGGGAGAGATTCTTGTATATTTGCCCTATTGTCAGTCTTCTTTTGTAACCAATTGAATTACAAAAAATAATATTTAGGAAATAACTAATTATTATTTTTAAAAATTATTATTTTAATTCATTTATTATAAAAAGAAGACAAACAATATGATATATATAACTGATTAGTTGACAAATTCTTAATAAATGGGATTGAATCCTACTTATTAGTGCTATCCAGTTAGTTCCATAGAAATCCAATAGATGGAGATGTCTGTCCACTATCTGAAGTGACCTTCAAAGCTTCAACCGCAGTTGAGAGTTGAGAATAGTTCGTGAATTCCGGCGGTGCAGATAGATAGAGGTTAGCGTCATATGATATTTCTCTTTAGTAACGAGTTGTTAAAAAGTAAATCTAAGTATTTGTGTTGTTGAATAGAAATAAAATGAGTTCAAGTAGAAGAAGCTGTGTACATCATCCTGATATTTTTGATACATATGTGGAGAATACACGCTAATGGAAAACAGAAAATCTATTAGTGACTATCTTGTGGCTTATCTTGGATATTTTGGTGTTAAACTTGGTGATCAGGATAAAACCTGGGCATCACATATTGTCTGTAAAACTTGTACAGAGCATTTACGACAGTGGACTACCGGGAAAAGGAAAAGCCTGAAATTCGGTGTACCAATGGTTTGGAGAGAACCAAAAAATCACTTTGATGACTGTTATTTCTGCCTAGTAAATATTACTGGAATCAATCGAAAGAACCGTAATAAGTGGACTTATCCAGATTTAGTCTCTACAAGATGGCCTATTCCTCACTCAGAAAAAGTGCCAATTCCAACTTTTCACCAGCTACCAGAACTCTGTGAGGACGCTTATTGTCTCTCTGATCAGAATTCTGATACTACTGAAGGTGACAGCGATTTTGAAACGATATCATCAATTCCTCAATGTTTCAACCAAGATGAGTTAAATGACCTCACTAGAGATCTCAATCTGTCGAAAGAGGCTTCTGAATTACTGGCTTCCAGGTAGAAGGGAAAAAATTTACTTGAACCAGGAACGAAAATTACATTCTATCGCACAAGGGAGAAAGATCTGCTACCTTTTTTCTCTGAAGAACAAAATCTTGTATTTTGTCATGCTGTTAGAGAACTCCTGGTAAAAATGGGTCTTCCTGAATATTTTCCAGATGATTGGCGCCTATTTATTGACAGCTCAAAGCGAAGTTTGAAATGTGTTCTTCTACATAATGGGAACAAATATGGCTCAATACCAATTGCTCACTCAACAAAAATGAAAGAGCAATATGACACCATAGCTTTGGTCTTGGAAAAATAAAGTATCGTGAACACCAATGGGTGATTTGTGTAGACTTAAAAATGGTAAACTTTCTCCTTGGACAGCAAAGTGGCCACACAAAATATCCTTGTTTCTTGTGCCTCTGGGATAGCAGAGACAAAACGCAACACTGGGTTAGAAAAGAGTGGCCTAGGAGAGAAAACATGGATGTTGGGGAAAAGAATATCATCAACGATCCTTTAGTTCCACGAGAGAAAATCATCTTTCCACCACTGCATATCAAGCAGGGTCTAATGAAGCAGTTTGTAAAGTCCCTTGATAAGAATGGATCATGCTTTGCATATATAGGGGAAAAAATGCCTCAGCTGAGTATGAAAAAAATTAAAGCAGGAATATTTGATGGCCCACAAATAAGACAGCTGATTAAAGACCCTGACTTCATAAATTCAATGAATGAGATTGAACAAAAAGCCTGGAATTCATTTGTTTCAGTTGTCCAAAATTTTCTGGGTAAACACAAAGCTGAAAACTATGTTGAATTAGTCAATGAAATGCTGAATAATTTCAGATCCCTTGGGTGTAACATGAGCATTAAGGTGCACTATTTACATAGCCACTTAGACCGTTTTCCTGATAATTTAGGAGACATTAGTGAGGAGCAAGGTGAAAGATTTCACCAAGATATAAAATGTATGGAGGATCGCTATCAAAGAAGATGGGATACTCACATAATGGCAGATTACTGCTGGACTTTAAAACGGAATTGTTCCAAAATACATTCAAGAATGTCACGCAAAAGAAGTTTCCGAAATGTTCAGTGAGTAATTTGTTTAAATCATGACTTTTTCTGTTTTCTTTTGTATTTAATAAGCAATATCTCTGTAATATAATAAAAATTCTCTGTTTAATTTGTTTGTTTAAACCATGGTTTTTCTTTTAAAATAGTGTAATGCATGATTCATTAAAATGTTGATATCTTAAAAATTCAAGCTGATAGGCAAAAATTAATGGCATATTTGAATTCAGCGCATCGAATTCATATAAAATCACCTCCAAAATCTTTGGCACCAAAACCACTGTTGACCAGTGTTATTTTACATCTAAAAAGAAATTTAAAATTTTCTACTTATGTTTATATCAGCTTCATACAAAGGATTTGAAAAAAAGGAAGACTCACCGGATTTGAGATATTTATTATAAATTAATATATTTTTCTTGTGTGTTCATTTATTCACAAAATTCACTAATATTCATTTATAATTTTCAGCTACAGAAAGCTTCAATTCACAGAACTGTATAGCGAATCATAATTTCCAAGAATTTTCTTGTGAATTATAATTTCAATTTGATAAACAAAATAGCTTTCCTTCTCAGCTGAACTGTAAAAAGGCAACGAGTAATTCATGAATACACCTTCAAAATGTAAAAACTACTGATTTAATTACGTTTTCTTGGAAATGTTATTTATAATATTAATTATAAATAATTGCTAAAAATTGAAAATTTTACTTCAATGTGTATTCGTAAAAAGGAAAAAAAAAAAAAACATGATTAAAACAAATTAAAATTTAAAAAACTTGAATTTTCTATTAATGAACTATTTTATGGATAAAATAGCAAGGCAGAAAAAGCAAGCTTATCAACATTAAAAATGTCTACACGCTCGAACAAAGAGCAAATATGTGAGTAGGAAAAAAATTTATGACATCATTTATTCGAAGTAATAGAGTTATATCGCACGAGAAAATATATTCATCAGATTCTTCTCTCGTAATTTGAATGAACATAAATTCCGAACTACTGGTTGATCATAAAATAATGATTTTTGGGATGAAAGGGATGAAAAAAAAATGCGACACTATTAACTTCCCCGCCTATCATCTGAAAATTTAATACTCGTCGTAAAAACCTCTTTTATTTTGGTAGAAGAAGAGTCTTTAATTTATTAATGATGAGGATCAAAAGGAAGCAGAGTCGATCATGGAAAAACCCTATGAATATGAGCTAATTACTTACGCATGGCCTCCGTTTATGAATATTCATAAGGGACAATGCGTAAAAAAAGAGTGCGCTCTTACGGAATATAATCATCCGCGTTGCAAAATGCTCCATGAAAAGAAGGGGGGAAAGAAGTTCAAAAAAGAGGAAGAAAGCGTTTATCCTTACACGTTTTTATTTAGTCACTTGATGGAAGCTATTTAAGGTTGAGAGAATATATATCGAATAATTTTTTTAAGGGAAAAAAAAAAGAAAGTAAAACGGCGATGCTTTTGATTAGACTAATTCATTTTTGTTTAGCATCTAAATAACGTTAGAGAAGCTGTATGAAGCATGCGTTGTTTCTTCAAGGAACAATCTGCAAAAATGAACGTTCTTTCCAAACTCAATTAATTATTTGTGTTGTTAAAGAAGCACCTAAGAACAATGGAAATTTAAGTAAGTTTTATACTTCCATAATAAGGACCAGGAAAGAACTTTCTACCAAATCTTTAAGTATGGATTAAGCGTTCGGCATCTTAATTTAATTATCGGTGAATTCCAGAAGAAAAGATATGTTTGCAAAGTAAACTTTCTCGACGCAAATGCTTCATCAATTGGAATTCTTACAATTTCGAATTACATCATTAAAAACAAACGTTTTATCAAAATTTCTTTTGGTATGTGAACATCGGTGACTTTAAAGCATCAAGAAATTGGTTGAAATAAGTAAATACCAAAAATATCAAATACATGTTGAAAATAAAAACATTGTAATAATAAATAAATGTTCAAAATAATTTTAAAAAAAGTTTCAAGCAGAAAGCCATATTTTGATAAATTATTGAAAGAATCAATTAATTAAAATATATGTAGATAATATTTCTTTTAATAACGCTCTTCTTTCGATTATAGGAGACTTGTTAAACTTTTGCTTTTATTTTTCAATTTTAAATTTAATATTAAAGTTAAAATTTTCAAATTATTTTTATATTAATAACAATAGAAATATCTTCATAAAAAGTGTTCGTTTTATTTTCCAACATTTAACTGATTTCTCACTTATATTGTTTCTATATGAACTTTAAGGTTTTAAATGAGCTAAAATAATTTTACTAAAATTATATTTTTTATTCAAACATTTAGAGTATGCATTGTGATGTTAATTTTTTCTTGTTAATCAGTTTTAAATTAGTTCTAATGTAAATTAAAGGAAAATATGCATGATATATATTTATATATATATATATATATATATATATATATATATATATATATATATATATATATATATATATATATATATATAGCAGAGCCAATGAATACAATGAAATTTATTTATGAAACCTGTATGCATGTTGCTTGGAAGTCTTTTTTAAATATTTATTTCTTTAGTATTTTTTACTTGCAAAATACATATTGAACAATGATCAATTAAGGATTTTAATAAAAATCATCAATTTAAGAACTTGTAATATTCAAGTTCTTAACAGTTAATCATTTGGTCCGCGGTGAAAAAACTAAAATTTCCTACTAGGCAGACATAAAGCAGGCTCGATTATAAAAGAGTGGAATGTCTGTTGGAGCCCCCTTCCACTGTAACAATCAGGTACAAATGCCAAATCACGTAATTTAAGGATTTTTATTTTCCGACGGCTGCAGTGGATAACCCGACACCATCTTTCAAACAGCAAGACGCCGGGACATTTAGGAAAAGAGGCGCACACACACACATACAAAACAAAGGAAGAACCGTTTGGGTAGAAAAGGAGAAGCATGAAGTGTGGGGGGTCTTCCACCAGAACAAAGACCGGGGACTCCGGCGTTAATTGGCCCCCACCCTTTTGTTCTTGTCCTTCCTCCCCACACGCTCAACCAAAAGTTCAACAGAGTGGGTTTCATTTCCCCCACCCACGCATACCTAGTTATTTCTCTCCTCCCAACTCAGGCATCCCCCCCCCCTCCAACGGAGCTTTAATTAAAAGTTAAACACTTACTTTGACAGCACTGGTAGATCTGACGGCTTCATTACCGAGCGTGTTGGAGTGGTCCAGAAAGATTATGAAGCGGCTCAACAATGCGTCATCCATCATGGATTAATGTTTGTGCGCGCGCTAGAGGGACTAGCGTTGGGGGAGGGTGCGTGCTAGGGTGATGGGACGGTAATTATGTTAAGTCCAGCACTTCGGAATACCACACAACACAGAAAGGGTGGGGTATCCATTTTAAAAGCCTTTAACCGTGGTTCTCTTTAAATGCTTTTACAAGTTATCAGAAAACGGTGAGCCCAGGGATACATCCGGTAAAGCCCGTGTACTCACACATCCGATACAATTAGAGAAGTAATTTCCATCGCACCCCCCTCCACATCTCACTCCTTTTCCTTCTTCATTTCCACTTTTCAAATACTGCGGAGGGAAAATTTACATCGTGATTAATTGCTACTCCAGCAAGCAGTTTAGTTTTGCCTCCATATTTTCTCTCAGGAGTCGGCCCATCATGCCGAGAGAGAGAGAGTTAATTAACGTAAAAAGAGAAGTTTTAGGACTCGATTCCGCCATTAATTTTCATGGCGGGTAATGTCTTTTCGGTTTTCATAGATATTGTTGCGGTCGCTCGATGAGTGATGAAATGTCACGTGGCGCCATTTGGCCAATAATTGATTTCCTAATTGCCGCTCATGTATGCATGCTTGCCAGAGATCGCTGGTGATAGGGATGATTACTTATGAAGGGGCCATTCGCGTGAATGAAGGTTGATTAAAGAGAAAATGAAGCATTGAGAAGTTAATGAGTCACGTGGGCTGTACAGACACACGCTGGAAGCAATCTGTCAGTATAAAACAATTACCTGAATGATCACTCATAAAGAACTTATTCTAAAAACTGGTTTTGGATTGCTTGTCAGCATTTTCTTTCCTTTCAATCCCTGAATGGTGTTTATCCTAACTCATAGTCTGTTAAATAAATGCTGTTAAACTTATCAATTTATCATTAAATGTTGTTATAGCATTATAAAATCCGTGTCATATTATATTATAAATATAATCAAAACCTGTTAAATTTTGAGAGTATTTTATCAATTTATTTTTCCACCTACCATGGAATACCATCTGTAATATATAAAAAAGTATTCAACCTAGCTCCTACCTCCCACTAGTGAGCGTTGTATCTTTCATGTTAAGTTGTTGCTTAGCAATCAAATGGTGGTATTTACTTCATATATCACCATTTTTGAAGAAGAACTGGTGTTCAATTAGAAAATTTTACTAACGAAAATTTAAATTTTTGTGGTACTTATGAAAAAGTTGATTATTCTTGGTATATAAGAATTGATGTCCTAAATATGACGTGTCATTTGGCATATCTGAAATAACAATTTCAGATATGCCAAATGACACGACAATGACACAATATGAAATTATGAAATACATAATTTCAGTAAAATTCGTTATACATACCAAGAAAAAATATGTGTGAATGTTTAGTAAAAGATTTGCTAGTGTAAAAATTATTTTAAAACGGCAGAAATGAGTATTGAATTTTAAAATAGGTTAGTCAGAGGTTTTCAAACTTGTAGCTGTTGTGTCCTGAAGGCATTTATCAATGTATTCATAACGATACACAGTGGAAAATATTCGAAAGAATTCAATTACCCAGGCAATACAGTAAGAATATGTGCAACGTTAACAAATAAATGAGCAATTTGGAGCTGCGAGGAGACCGAATACCTGAACTTTATCTGTTAAATTTGTAGAATGAAGTAGAGAACCTCACTGAGAGCTACACCGCTTGTCAAATCTGATTGGTTGGTTAATGTCGTGTCCATGAGGAGAACTAAATATGACCTTGAGTGTGCAGATCACAGCTGGCTATTTCCTTGATGTTTTCGGAGTATAGACTTTTTCGTTGTCGGAGGGGGAGGGGGTTTCCCGAGCTGATCCAGAGATCTTAAAATAGCAGGGCAGTCAAAAATGTGCTTTGGTGTCAATGGAATACTATCGCAATTAATGCAGAGACAGTTGTTCTCCCATGGAAAAATGGCTGTCACTACCTTTAAAGAAGTTGGATTTCTGCCTGTTAGTCTGGGGAAGGTATTTTGTTAAATCTCATATGCGTACAACAAGTGGCTGACGCTTTGTATAGGTATTCTCCATGTAACTAATGTTGAAGCTCAAAGTGCATCACAATAGTAGTTGAGAAGGGGTCGGTGAAAAAGTGAAATGTGTGATGTTTTCAAGATAATTCTGTTAATTCAGTTTTCGGAATCATTTTTACTGTGACATTTTTAATATCATTTAATTTAAGGTTAACCCCCTTTTATAATGGTAATGGTATCCAAATTAGTAATGCAAATAAAATGTAAAAAATGAACAATTTTATAAGAATATTTTTTAGGCTTATAGAGAGAAATTGTCAAAAAAAAAATGCAATTTTAATCGAAATTCAGCTTTTTTTCGGGACGAGATGTGAATGAAAGATCAGAAAATTAAAACTGTCTAAAATAATTGTGATTTATTTAATCCATAGTTTTCCTAAGTCTCATGGTAAATAAGTATAGCAATTTTTCTATAAAAGATTTTTTTTATACTTTGTACACTTTTTTTATAATTTTTAATACCATAAATAAAGTTACTTGTCCTTTACATTATAGATATATTAGACTCTCCTTTACCTGTTTACTCAGAAGATTGCAATATAAATAAATATTTAAACAACTACGGTTATTCGGTTTATGCGGTAATATGCACTCATTGCTAAGTTTTTCTTCAGATATTTTTAAAATATTGCATAGTGATTACGGAAAAATTAATATCGTAATTATTTAATATTTACATAAATTTAAATACCTTAAAAAATAAATAAAAAATAAAAAATAAAAACCTTAAAAGTTTTGTATTTATGTGGTAATTTTTAAAAAGCAAATCAAAGCAATCTTGATTTGATATTTCAGATTGTTGAATACTATTTCCTTCACAAGTTAGCGAACAATAAAAATTACAAGAATATCAAAGTTAATAGAACGTAGTAATTGTTATTATGAAATTGAGTAAAGGCATTCATAATCTAACTTGTAAGCATATTAATATTATATTTAAATAATTAATACAGAAATAAGCTTAAATTACACAGGCCTACAAAAAAAATTTTTTTTTGGTGCTTAGGATTTTAGAGCAGATTTTAACTATATTTTTATAGCTGAATCTAAATATGAAAGCAGTTTTTCTGTATCAGCTCTAGATTTTTAGATAAATTCACTTATCTATCAATGCTTTTTTTCTATTTAGTACTTTCAAGTACAAGTGTAAAATTTATACAGGGAAAGATTCTTGTATATTTGCCCTATTGTCAGTCTTCTTTTGTAACCAATTGAATTTAAAATAATAATATTTAGGAAATAACTAATTATTATTTTTAAAAATTGTTATTTTAATTCATTTATTATAAAAAGAAGACAAACAATATGAGATATATAACTGATTAGTTGACAAATTCTTAATAAATGGGATTGAATCCTACTTATTAGTGTTATCCAGTTAGTTCCATAGAAATCCAATAGATGGAGATGTCTGTCCACTATCTGAAGTGACCTTCAAAGCTTCAACCGCAGTTGAGAGTTGAGAATAGTTCGTGAATTCCGGCGGTGCAGATAGATAGAGGTTAGCGTCATATGATATTTCTCTTTAGTAACGAGTTGTTAAAAAGTAAATCTAAGTATTTGTGTTGTTGAATAGAAATAAAATGAGTTCAAGTAGAAGAAGCTGTGTACATCATCCTGATATTTTTGCTACATATGTGGAGAATACACGCTACTGGAAAACAGAAAATCTATTAGTGACTTTGTAAAGAGGGCTTATCTTGGATATTTTGGTGTTAAACTTGGTGATCAGGATAAAACCTGGGCATCACATATTGTCTGTAAAACTTGTACAGAGCATTTACGACAGTGGACTACCGGGAAAAGGAAAAGCCTGAAATTCGGTGTACCAATGGTTTGGAGAGAACCAAAAAATCACTTTGATGACTGTTATTTCTGCCTAGTAAATATTACTGGAATCAATCGAAAGAACCGTAATAAGTGGACTTATCCAGATTTAGTCTCTACAAGATGGCCTATTCCTCACTCAGAAAAAGTGCCAATTCCAACTTTTCACCAGCTACCAGAACTCTGTGAGGACGCTTATTGTCTCTCTGATCAGAATTCTGATACTACTGAAGGTGACAGCGATTTTGAAACGATATCATGAATTCCTCAATGTTTCAACCAAGATGAGTTAAATGACCTCACTAGAGATCTCAATCTGTCGAAAGAAGCTTCTGAATTACTGGCTTCCAGGTAGAAGGAAAAAAATTTACTTGAACCAGGAACGAAAATTACATTCTATCGCACAAGGGAGAAAGATCTGCTACCTTTTTTCTCTGAAGAACAAAATCTTGTATTTTGTCAAGCTGTTAGAGAACTCCTGGTAAAAATGGGTCTTTCTGAATATTTTCCAGATGTTTGGCGCCTATTTATTGACAGCTCAAAGCGAAGTTTGAAATATGTTCTTCTACATAATGGGAACAAATATGGCTCAATACCAATTGCTCACTCAACGAAAATGAAAGAGCAATATGACACCATAGCTTTGGTCTTGGAAAAATTAAAGTATCGTGAACACCAATGGGTGATTTGTGTAGACTTAAAAATGGTAAACTTTCTCCTTGGACAGCAAAGTGGCCACACAAAATATCCTTGTTTCTTGTGCCTCTGGGATAGCAGAGACAAAACGCAACACTGGGTTAGAAAAGTGTGGCCTAGGAGAGAAAACATGGATGTTGGGGAAAAGAATATCATCAACGATCTTTTAGTTCCACGAGAGAAAATCATCTTTCCACCACTGCATATCAAGCTGGGTCTAATGTAGCACTTTGTAAAGGTTCTTGATAAGAATGGATCATGCTTTGCATATATAGGGAAAAAAATGCCTCAGCTGAGTATGGAAAAAATTAAAGCAGGAATATTTGATGGCCCACAAATAAGACAGCTGATTAAAGACCCTGACTTCATAAATTCAATGAATGAGATTGAACAAAAAGCCTGGAATTCATTTGTTTCAGTAGTCCAAAATTTTCTGGGTAAACACAAAGCTGAAAACTATGTTGAATTAGTCAATGAAATGCTGAATAATTTCAGATCCCTTGGGTGTAACATGAGCATTAAGGTGCACTATTTACATAGCCACTTAGACCATTTTCCTGATAATTTAGGAGACATTAGTGAGGAGCAGGGTGAAAGATTTCACCAAGATATAAAATGTATGGAGGATCGCTATCAAGGAAGATGGGATATTCACATGATGGCAGATTACTGCTGGACTTTAAAACGGAATTGTTCCAAAATACATTCAAGAATGTCACGCAAAAGAAGTTTCCGAAATGTTCAGTGAGTAATTTGTTTAAATCATGACTTTTTCTGTTTTCTTTTGTATTTAATAAGCAATATCTCTGTAATATAATAAAAATTCCCTGTTTAATTTGTTTGTTTAAACCATGGTTTTTCTTTTAAAATAGTGTAATGCATGATTCATTAAAATGTTAATATCTTAAAAATTCAAGCTGATAGGCAAAAATTAAAGGCATATTTGGATTCAGCGCATCGAATTCATATAAAATCACCTCCAAAATCTTTGACACCAAAACCATTGTTGACCAGTGTTATTTATCTTTACTGATTCTGTGTACTCCTAGTCATAAAAATATATAATTATTAGTATTTTGAAAAAATTAATAGTAATAAATTTTAGAAGACGAAATTGCATAAAGCAATCTTATTTTACTTTATTCCTATTTTAACAAATATTTAAAGAAATCATCACAAATTGATCTTCTATAACTAGAACAATTATTATTCAAAACGTATTTCAAGTATACAGTTATTCCAATATTAAAAACAAAAAATTTTTGTTTATGGAAAAAATCAATTTATTCATTTAGCAAAAAGAAAATTTATAAATGTAATTTTTCTCTCATGAGTTTTATAAAACTTTCATTAAATATAATAAATTTCAATCTAAAATTTTAACGTAGTATAATGCAATTGTATTGATAAATTTCCTTAATGATGGCCATTGACGTTTTCTTTTTGAGAAATGTATAAGATGTTAAATAAATATAAGAATTGAATTTGGTGGAAAATCAAAGCTTTCTACTTTTATTAATTCAATGATGTATTAAAAATTGACTTTAGAAAATTTTTATAGGCTGCTATATTTCTGCATTCAGATTAATATAAATTACATCTGATTTATATGAAAATCTTGGTTTTTTCACTTCATATTTTTTGTTTTTTCAATTTAAGCATAAAAATTAGTTTTAAAGAGTAATTTCAGAAGGTCGAAAAAACTAATTGGATTCCATTTTAATATCATTCGCTAAATATTAAAAATTATATTTGTTTAAAGAAATCAAGTACTAGTTCATTAAAAATACCTTTTAAGTAAAATGATTTAAAATATATCTCAGATTTATAAGAAACCTTTTAAAAATCCAAATAACTTAAATGCTAAGAGATTTTCAAGTCATAATCTTAGGATTAGCTTTGAATATATCAAAATAATTCTCCATAAAATATGTCACTAAATAACCAGAACTTTATTTTAAGGAAATCGTAAGAATCTTCCAACAATTTTTTCAACAAAGCATAAATTACATTTCAATTTGCATAAAAACAATATAGTTCATTTAAAAAAAATAAAGGGAAAAATTGGGAATTTTAGCAAGGTATTTATTTAAAAAATTGATGCTTTAAATGAGAAAAATTTAAAAATTTACAATTTTGTTTTAAAAAAAATTGTAAATAAGTAAAGAAAATTAAATTAATGATATTGATATTTTTATTAGTCTTTATTATAAAAATTAAACTATTAATTATTTTTACTAAAATCAATAATTTATCAAACAAGTTTTCATTTAAAAACTGGTAAAATTTTTTCCGAAAATTTTAATTTATCAATCTATATTTAATAAATTCATGCGATTAGGAAAACTAATTTCAAATTTAATTCTTTGCAAATTAAATTGAATTATAATTTTTAAAGATTAAAAAAATTGCAAGTTTAATTATTGTATTCTAAATTATTATAATATTCTTAAGATAAATTATCTGTTTAAGAAATATCAAGTGATTTTCTAAGAATATGACATTTTCTCAACAAATCGTCAATGTAATATATAAAATTCTCATTTCTAAGCCAAATTTCGGTACTTTCTTTTCATGGCTATTTAAAATATATATTTTAAGAATCTTATACACAGTATAGTAACTTATTAACTATTTGGAATAGAATGGAATACAATTTTCTTATTTTTATCGAATAGATTGAAATATTAGGATTAGGTATGATGGTTGATATTCTGCATTTCTACTATGTATTTATGTAGATAGAATGCACCGTATTTTTAAATGATTCAATTTCTTAGCAAGCAATTTTAACATTGTTCACACATATTTATGTTAAACATAATTTACATCTATTATTTGAAAAGTAAATATAACAAGAAATAGTTTGCAAATTTATCACCACGAGACAAAGTGTTTCAATTTTCTTACTAAGATTCACCTTTTTTGTTTTCACATTTTTTTATTGAAAATGAATCAAAGTAAAATTTTATTGAATAATATTCAAAATTTCATCTAAAAATTTAGAAAAACAAATTTTTATAAATTTAAATAAAAAAATCAATTTATTCACAGAAACTATGTATATTAATTATAAAAATATTATATCTGCAAGTTTCCACAAAATTTGTACATATTCTCAACTATTTAATGATAATACAGTATCAAAATTATAATAACACTCAATACTACCAGTATATTTCTTTGCAAATCAAATTATTCCGCATTTCATAATTTCAACTTACTTTCGTCAGTCATCATTTATTTTTAATCATAGTAGTTTTTAGATAAAAAAAAGGAATTTTTGAAAGGTTTACTTTAAATTTTCAAAGAGCTTAAAAGTTATTATGCTTAATACCTAAATGTTTTTTATTAGATATTTACAACAATTGAGATTTTGTTTAATAATTTGTAACTACAGAGTGAGGCACATAAAACTGGCCCTTAAAATTAACACATAAAATAAAATGCAGTTTATTAAATACGCTTATACTCCCTTTCTCTGCCGGTGCTGAATGTGCCCTCCACCCACTGCACACCATATTAAAGGACGCTTGATACATACATACATATATATATATATATATATATATATATATATATATATATATATATATATATATATATATATATATATATATATATATATATATATATATATATATATATATATATATATATATATATATATATATATATATATTTGTGTTGTGATATTATTGACGATATCCTGAATCCAGATTTTGAGTTCTTCAATTTTGTCTCGTATACCCTTTATCAGTCCCCAAAAGTAAAAAGCAAAAGGGAACGGAACAACGAAAAGTGAACGAGTAAACCACAAGCATTTGTTGGTCTTCTGCTTAGGTGTAAGCACCTCGTGCAAAAGATACAATCATTATGTGATCAATGAAATGTTGCACTGTCCTGCTGAAAGCAACGCAAGTGAAGCTTCTCTTATGGAATGCATGAAATTCCCCTAGGATTCCTGAATCGAATCCGCTGTTCACTGTCGTCTCAAAGAACATGGAGCAAAGAGCACATAGGAATATAGTTGTCAAAAATGTAAAGTATGAATATAAACATATAATAGATAAAAAGGCAATATTTTATAATATTATGACAAGACACCTTCTTAAATTGAAGCTACAACTGTACTAAAATCATTTCGCTCGTGAAAAAGGAATTCATTACATGATATCAACATATACACACATACATATATAATACAACCATATGTATTTACATACATGCATATTTACATATGTATACATGCACACACACACATATGTATATATACATGCATATGTTCATATGTATATACATGCATGCATATGTATATACATACATGCATATAACTCATATTAAATTTAATACAATAAACAAATGTTGCTAAATATCCTTAAAATGAAAATATTTCTTTTCGGAAAACCGATATATTTTAAATGTTTAAACCTAGTTACAAAGAGCAATAATTTTGAACATTAACTGAGTATAATTTATATTTATAAATTATACTCATGACTTTTACTCATGGCAAACCATGAGTAAAAGTCTTTCCCATTCATGTTTTAATCACACGCATAAATATAGAATGAGGAATAATTAATTATATTTACATTGCTATATTATTTCAAAATTTTAAATGATGCTTAAAATGTATTTTGAAAGCACATCGTTAAAGGATCATTAATGAAATCATTCTTATAAAAATTAAAATAATTCTCAAATTAAATGTGATATTATTGTTCGTTTCAAAACTAAAGGAAAAAATTTGTTTATTTCAATATCGTTTTTGGAAAAAAAAAAAAAAAAAGCCAATTCTTGATACCCAAATGCTTATAACTCTCACAAAGGCTTAAAAAAATTTCTTCTAAATTATTTTTAAAGCTTTTTGAAAATATTTTTATAGTTTCTTAAAACAAAAAATAATATTTTTATAGATAATTTATACAGTATCTACGTTTCCCAATTTGAAATATTTACGTTATCTAAAAAATATGATGTATTTCAAAATAATTTTTGAGAGACAGAAATATTTCTTTGTTATTATTATTTTTGTTTAAATATTTCTTAGGCACAGCATCAAAAAATTCAAATATTTAAGATTATTAGACAAAAATGAAGACCTTAAAATCCTATGTTGACAAAACTAGCAGTTACGACATTTTTGTCTAAGTTAAGGTTTTCTAAGCAACAGATAAATTTTTTACTATATTATTGGTAAAAAATTTCTAATAATGAACATTTGATAAGTATTACATGCAATAAAAAGTGTATACTTAAAAATTATATTATTTACAATTACTTAAAAATTTCGTGTTGTAATACAAATCCCTAGAATTTCATGTTTTACTTTATAGAAGAATTTAGAATAATAACAGTTATAGAAGTAATAATGAAGCCAAGTTTTTGTTGATCTTTATTCATCAACTATAGAATAATAATTAATCCGCAGAATTCAATCTGAAATATAAGAGTAAATAGTGATAATTACATTCTAATGGCCATTGAGACATGCTTATGCAGTGTGCCAACGTTGGCACGGAAACAATGGCCCCCTGGAGATTACTAAAAAAAATTAATTCGTTTTCACTCGCTACTCAAGCGTAAAATCTCTCAAATGATCTCCTGAAAAATATCCCGCCGAAAGAAATCCTCCGGTACCGAGTTTAATTTCCCTCACATTTTTCAATGTCAATTTTTTTCCCCCAACCATCGAACGGGACTGGTTTGTTTTGCTTTGCATCAAATTGAGATTCATTAGAGTCGCCTTACCCCCCTCCCCCCTTGTTTTCCCACCGCTAGATTCCTTAATTCGATCATTGTGAGCGCAAACTTCTAAAAGAGAGATTTCTTCGTGTTTACTTTTAGCAAAGATAATATAATAATCGCAACAGAACCTCCTTTTCAACTCACAAACCTGAAATCCCACTCCAAAAGAGAGAGAAAAAAAAAGGGGGAAATAAACTGGTCGTAAAGTGGGACCAGCGAAAACTTTGCATTCACCAAAAATAAAGCACTTCTCCTATGGTACAATAGGAGCGCGGGATTACGGTTTAGAAGAGCTTAAATATTAAAACCAGCTTTTTTTTTTCTCGTTGCAGTTCCTATCCCCATTCACTTTCGTCTCCTTTTTCATCCTTTTTAATCTCACTATCTAATATATTTAATTAAGCCCTCTAAAAGAGAAGTTAAAGTAAGAAAAGAATAAGAAGTCCAAGGGGGCGGCCATCTATAGTCGGCGTTTTAAGGGGGAGTGCTCTAACTTGGCGGCTAATTTAAGTGCCTCGCATCTCTTCCCCACAGAAGCCGAGTCTTGTGCCCACCGAACAAAAGGTGTTCTTTCGCTTAAGCCAATTAATCTGTGTCATTAAGGTGCCGAGTAATAACGTGTGTTGAGCAGTTTTCAAGTCAGTCGCCAGTTGGGTAAGCAGAAAAATCCCAACTCAAAGAGAAAGGTGGCAAAACCAAGAGAAAAGTGTAATCGTAAGAGATACGCGCTCTTGTTGCTCTTATAATGAAACGAGACAAATATTTTAATTAACTTACTTAACAGACTTTTTATATAACACGTGTATAGTTATTGCGCCAGGGTTGAAACTCATTAGCGCATATTGGAAAGAAGTGAGCTGTAACCTGGTGCTATAATTAGGTATTTTCCATTATCTCCGTGTCTCACCAACTTTTCTTAATTATTTTAAACGAGAAAGAGACATGATTTTAATGATTAGGCCATCGATATAAATTAATAGAAGAAGCGGTGATTCGCACACCATGTGAACTGGAAATGGATTAATCGCTTACATCTTAATTCATGCAAAGTTCCGATTTACATTCTCTTTAACAAGACTGACGGTTAAAACCCACTTAATTATTTAATATTTTTATTTTTATTTACATGGAAGTTATCCAACAAAAATTTTTAATTAATTTAGTAAGAGAGTTATTCAAAATTACAACCTGAAAGCTATTTTTCCCTGAAGACATTTTTAGGAATTAATTCATATTATAAAATTAACGGCAAACTTTTTTCTTTGTGATATAGTATCCAATTACATAAGCAATTCTCTTTATTCTATGCATTTAAATCTAAAATCCTCTATTTTCTTAGAATTATGTTTAATATTTTGTTATTTACTTACAACTAAATCATAAAATGTTAAAAAAATGAACATTCAGAGCATAGCTATACAGCAGAAATAACGTCATAAAATGTAGATTTCTTATATATGAGGTTTTAGTTCATTAATTTTTTTTTTACTTACCTTTTAAAACTGGTTATAATTTTTAATTGATTACATTTATAAGCAAAAGATATTTAAATCAATATGAGTTTAAATTTTATGTACTTGTTTGGGTTTTTATACATTTTCTATCTTCTCAATTATTAAAATTTACACAGTAAAATTACAAAATTTAGAAAATAATTCTATGGCTATTGATTGGCATCATTAATTTAAATTCAAATTTAAAGCAGAGATATATTAAATAATATTTTATGTTGGTGAATAAAATAAATATAAATATAATATTTTATCTTTTTTTTTTTTCTATAAGTCTTGTATTATGTTTCCAACATGATTCTGGCAACGGACGATTGAAACCCAACCAATCACATCGTTATTTTGATTAACGTCCAAGTTATGAAGCATCCTCCGCCCCAACAAGAAAACATGAATATTTATAAAGATTTAAATTGTAAAGATTCTTTCAATATAACTGGCTAAATCTAATGCGACTATTGAACCTACTAACTTCCGGATATCTGCTTTTTTATTCGTTAAACTACTTTGGCTCATTCAATGCAAAACTGATAACTGAAGTAGAAAAAAAATGTTTTTGTATTTATTTTAAAATTATCACAAACAAAAAATAAAAATTACAAAACCTTTATGCATATTTTTAATAAAAGTTTTATTAATAAATTGATGCTTTACGAAATGTAATAATTATAAAAACAGGTTAAGTTTTGCATCATTTTTAAAGCTAAATTCATAAGAAAACCAAACTCTATTGCAAATATGGTTTTTTAAATACAAATATTTTAAACATATTACAGAACACATAGAGCAATAAAAAATTATCATTTAAATTTTTTACTAAGAATAACAGAAAAAAAAATAATGGTTTGCTCTTAAAATTTTTAAGAGCATCTGTTAAGTTAGAAGCTAATATTACACAAAAAATGAAATTAAGTCTTAAAATCATCTATGAATTTTATAATTTATTTGAAATATCTTAGGCATAAAATAATTTAAATACATCTCTTTTGCCAGACTGACACTCGAAAAACATTTTCTTCTCTTGCTTTGTCTGGGTCTTACTTTTTCCATTATTTGGTTAAAAAAAGTAAAACCATTTTTTCCATGTTTATTGCGGATCATGATAGAGCAATTAAAATTATCTTTACAAGTTATAATTAACATGCGAACTTTTCTTGCAAAATTTAACAGCAAATTAACCATGAAGCCTTGCTTTTGATATATTTTTTAATTAATTTAATTTAGCAGTCATAATAAACGAAACATTTCATTTGTCTTAATGTGAGAGAAAATCTTTGTTCCAAGTTAAATAAGTTAACTAATGTTACAAACTGAAGATAAACTTGTTTAACTGTGGCTCAGTAGTAGGACCCAAAAACTGAGCTTTTGCTTTCTACACGCATATCTTCTGGAGAGGGTGCTTGGAAATCTTCCAGGTTTCCTTCATTTCAATATAAGAACATGATTCACTTTCTGTAAAAATATTGAGGAAGCTATTTACGAGCATTTGATATGTTAAAAAAAACTATAGAAATATCTTAGCTTTTCATTATTCAGTGTCAAAGAATTGACAAATTTTTGTAGATCATTACAGCGTAAAAGTAGAAGAATAGCAGGTCCCAGATTCGATCCCAGGCACTGTTAAACAATGGAGAAAGTGTATTGAGTTTCTGAATGCAAGTCTGTCGGGATTGTGTTTGGAAATTTTTTGGTTTCTTTTCTTATGACAGATGAAAACGATTCATTGTTTATTCGAAGCATGACGGAAGCTATTTCACTCAGCTTATATTAAAATACCTCCCAACAACCTTTGATCTTTCAGTGGTCCAAGCGGATATAAAACTGTTATAAAGCATTTACCAAGTACCGCTCTCTGAAATGTCTTATCCTAGGTGTGTTCAAGTGTTATAAGAATTGTGAGACTTGTAACATATGAACACTCCTTAGGTAATTTCCTGGATAATTTCCAACTGGTGACATACAATGGTAACTGAATAATTTTCAAGCTTCTAATTTTAATAGTGCATATTGAAAGCAGAAACACAACATTCCTCACCCGGTACTCAATAATTTCAGAACTGAATGTCATCACGCCAAAGAGAATTCTCTTTTATTATTTGTTAAAGAGCGCGCTAAAAGTGATGTCTTTTAGATAGCTACGAGATTTTTTCAATTTTAATTTATTGAGTTTTTGTGAGAATTTCTGTATACTCAATCTCAAGCTAATTAATAAAGTTAATATAAAAACCTATTACAGTAATAAACATCAATCAACATTGCTTTCTGAGGGAGGTGAAGAATCTTGTGTTAGTGGCGAAGGAGAGGTTCTCACTTGACTTGTAGATGCTTTAGGCTCTCACTTGACTTGTAGAAGCTTTAGGCTCTCACTTGACTTGTAGAAGCTTTAGGCTCTCACTTGACTTGTAGAAGCTTTAGGCTCTCACTTGACTTGTAGAAGCTTTAGGCTCTCACTTGACTTGTAGAAGCTTTAGGATCTCACTTGACTCGTAGAAGCTTTAGGCTCTCACTTGACTCGTAGAAGCTTAAGGCTCTCACTTGACTCGTAGAAGCTTTAGGCTCTCACTTGACTCGTAGAAGCCTTAGGCTCACTCGGAAAGACTCTTCTGCTGGAAGCGCTGACAGTGGAGCCATTGGCTTCATTACCTTGGAGAGAAACATGGTGACGAGTAGTTGTTGTCTTTGTTTTTTCTTTTCCTTGAAAATTCTTCTGTACAAAGACAACCCCGTCAACGCGATTGCTGAACTCGACAGATCGAACTATATTGTCGTCAATGTTTTGTGCATATTGTTGCATCACTCTTACCATGTTGTGCTATTGTTGTAGATTCTCCAGGGTAAGGCCACGCTTTTCAGTTTCTTCTTCGTCTTCGTTTTCTTCCACACTTGCAGATTTTGTCATCTCAATGAGGACTTCATCGGTCAGTGGATCCAAGTAGCAATCGATGAGGGCGCTGGTGTCTTCTTTTGTCATGTCAACAAACCCTTCATTGCATATGATGTGAGCCAGCCTCACCGTACTTTCATGGGTCGATGTTCCACTGGAAATCAGTCACGCGCCTTTATGAGTGGCCGTGGTATGTTCTCTGAGCCAACTGTTCTCTTTGTTTGAGATGCAGGGATCCTTCTCTCCAACGCATCAATATGAAACAGCACTCCTTTCCGAAATGTAGTTGCCGACATGGCTGTATTTTTTTCCTTTTTATTTTTCGATGAATATTTTGAAAAAACCCACTGAAGCCACGAAACATGAAGCGCGAAGTGGCGACCAACTTAAAAGACGCTGTATCGCAACCAACTTAAAAGACAATCTTGGTCTTATATCCTTCTATTTATGTATAAACAACTTATGCTCCTTTAGTTAAAAAAGACACGTAAAGCAAGTCTAAATAATAGTACTCACTATTTCTAAAATATTGTATCAGAAACGATACACCTTAATAGTTTAAATTAATATCACATGATAGTAATGATGCTAATTGTGTAAGGAAGATGAATAATTTGAATGAGGTTTAATTATAAATAAATTGAAATTGTTGCAATTTCAAATAAGTTAAAGCAAATTTGAGATAATAGAATTCATAAATGAAACATTTGGCCATATGATAGATTAATTTTCTTGAAATATTTATTTGAGAGTTCTTTTCTGTTGTGAATTTCATACTCTTTGTTATTATTTAAAACTACTTTTAACAAGCATAGAAAAAAATAAAGATTCATTAAGTTTCTCATATTTTTCACTTGAAACCATCATTTATGTTAATGAATTTATAAATTATATTATGTTCTACACACCGCCATAGAACAACTAATTAAAAAAGGACTATGAGACTTTTTTAACCTTATTTACGTTGCAAAGATAGCTTAGAAGCTATCTTTGCAATTTAAAAATTAATAAATAATAAACAATTAATAAGTTGCTGTATCTTGTTTGCGAATTTGAATACCTAGGGAAAATCATCTGCAACCAAAACTTTGGCCATGAGTTATAATTTTGACGAACAAAATGCGTTTCACATAATTTAAGCTGGATTGTGGTTTGCTAATAAATAGTTGACGAAAATTAAGGAATATTTTTTGAAAAAAATCTCCCAATATCCTTGATATTACTAATTCGAAAATAAGAATTTAGATGTTTAGCACGTTTTA
Source organism: Latrodectus elegans (assembly GCA_030067965.1). NCBI lineage: Eukaryota > Metazoa > Arthropoda > Arachnida > Araneae > Theridiidae > Latrodectus > Latrodectus elegans. Next base: position 116,204,589 of record CM057814.1, read on the forward strand.
CCACTCATTCGGGAAGTAAGTTGTTACCCAAGAACAAATGAAACCATTCAATGTTAGGCATCGTAGACGCAATTGATAAAATAAAATTTTTTAGACTTGAATTTTTTTTAATAAAAATGTATACATATAGCTCAATTGCAATTGAAATAAAATTTTTTTCCATATCTTTAAGACAAATGGTAATTGTTATCAGTCAGTAAATGAAATCTATTTCAATAAATCTTGTTGTTTTTCGCCAGAGACTGAAATCTTCTGTACAATCCTCAAATGGATCTTTTCACTGTAACTGCACTTCATTTCCGTAAGCTTTAAGTTTTGTTCACTGTAATTGTACTTTCCCATGAAAGCCTGTTAACAAATTGTTCCCGAAATTTGGTGTGGTGAGTTCCTTTTTTTTTTCCTGGCCACTTCTCTCCTCATTTATTTGTTTACTCTCTTTCCATCATTAGGAACGCTAAAGAAACTTCGAAGCCCTTTCTCGCATTAAATTAAAGTCGGGGCCTTTCCAAATCCCTCAATACTCTAAAAGGTAATGAAGCTTTTATTTTGATGAATAGAATTGGTTGGAGCAAGGATTGAGAAGAAAGGCGAAAAAAATTATCTATTTTTGTGCTTTCTTTTCTAGTTACCTACTTAACTCCTATTGCTGCAGCTGCATGCGTATTAAATAAGTAAGAAGAAAAATGAATCGGCGACTAAAAGCGAAAATGCCTATTTCAATTGATTTGTAGTTTTAGTTGCATTTCTATATCCCTAACAAAAGTTGATTACTTTAAGTCTCAGGGATGAAATTGGAGAAGATCCTATTCATTTAGTCTGCTTAAGTCGGAAAACATTAATTGCTTTTTCAAAGGCATCATTTATTTCTTCAAGGTTTTGTTTCCCCGTATTTGGGATGTTAATTAGGCGAGAGCCCCAGCCGCAGTGGGATAAAAGATGAAAAGGCGAAAATTTGTATGTTTATTGTTAGATTATAAAATAAATCACCGATACTGATATAAAAAAAAAAGTAGTTTGTAAATAAAACGACTCGCACAAAACAGTATTTTACATTCGTTCGAACTGACTTGTATAGATTGGCAACCACCGGAATCAAATAAGCTCGATTCTTTTTCCAGAAATTTTCTAAGCGAGAGTTTAGAAAAATTAATTTCGTTTATTTACTTGGAAAGGAAATATAAGAAGTTTTTCCCCATTTCCGCTTTTCAAATTTGTTATTCATGTTTCTTTAAAATTAATCGCTAAGTCATTTTTGCTTATTAGCCTCCTTTATTATGTAGAAGCATTATTAAAAATGTATAGGTCTTTAAAAATACATATTCATTGTAGCTCTCATATTATCCAACTTCTGTCAATGCTGTTAACACGAAAGCTTTTAACGCAACAAAAATTTTAAAACATATTCATTTGAGTTGGATTCGTCGTGTATTTTTCTATATGTGTTTGTGCTTATATAAGCCTTTTATATTTATCTTATTGCAAATAGCCTTATTATTTTGAATCATATACAAATATTAAACATTGTTTAATTAATTTCGTGAGCTTAAAATCAAGAATTCTTTTTGATTTCATCAAAGGTAAGATAAAAATGAATAGTAAATTTTAAATCTTAACATCATGAAAAAACTATCGTTCTAATGTTGCTGTTTATTTAATTGTAATTTGCAAAATATTTGAATTGTCTACAAATATTTGAATAGTAATGTTTTCACAAAAATGTAATAATTATCACAATAGATAGCAAATATGTGTATGAAAATCCATTAAACTATTTCTGATGAGAGTTTTTTTTTTTTTTTTTTTTTTTTTTTTACTAATGATTTTGTAATTTTTATTGAAATTTATTTAATTTAAGGAAAAAATAAAATAATTCTCTTGATATTGTCTAAAATTGTCCCTTTTCTTCGATTGTGAAATTATACAAAGTTAGGAATGAGTTTTTATTCTGATATTTTTATGAGTGTTTTAAATCAGGATGCATGAAATGAATGTTTTGAAAGCATTCAGCATAATATCTTAAACCATTATCTGACTTCTCAAATTACAGTATATATTATAAGTCAATTAGAAAATTTGAGATTACTTACCATTAATTGTATAAATATTTAAAATTCTAAAATAATAGCAAAATTTCTAGAGATACTTACCATTATGGTATACATATTTAAATTTCTAAAATAATAGCAGCATTTCTTCAGATACTTACCATTATTATAGAAATATGGAAAATTCTAAAAAAATAGCAGAATTTCTTGAGATATTTACCGTTATTGTATAAATAAAGCAATATTCGAAAAGAACAGCAGAATTTCTTGAAATATTTATCATTATTGTATAAATATGGAAAATTCTAAAAAAATAGCAGATTTTCTTGAGATACTTACCATTATTGCATAAATACGGAAAACTCTAAAAGATTAGCAGAAAAAATATCCAAACACTTCACTTTAACAATCTTAATCAATGAATATTAAAAAACTATATAGTATACTTTTCAGAAATATTTAAAGCATGTTTCTCTTAATTTTTTTTTATTTTTATTTATTTATTTATTACGAATTAAGTATTTGCAATAATTACTCAGTAGTTTACTTTCAAAATTGTATAATACATTTTTACATAAAAATAATCCTAATTTATTCAACATTAAATATTGAGGCAGGAAATTTAAAGGAAATCCCATATGGAAACAAAAGAGAGACATCATTTTTAAAATATATTTGTAATGCTTAAAAGAATGTACTATAATGTGATTCAGATGCTAATTTTCGATGATATATTATGCAAAAATAATACATATTTATTAATATGTCTTTAATGAAATAAGGCATAATCAGAAACAGAAGCTTAATTCTTTACTTAGTAATATAAATGAAAGAATCGTCCATTATATATCGTCTCTCGTGTTAATAATGATTGAAAACGAAAATATTTAAGTATTTAATGTTGAGCCATAATTTTTCCTATCAGGTACTGAATATTAAGTTAAATTTTTTCCTTTGTTTACGTTATACTTAGGAAATATCCATTTTCTTAGTTATTATAATCAAGAATAAGTAGCTCCTAAAAGTATCACTGATTTCCCTAATTATATATTTAGGAAAAAATAATACTGAAAAAAATATGCAATACTTTTTTTAAGACAGCAAAAATCTTCTGAGTTTAATTTTATTTACATTTTATAGAAATATTTAAAAATTTTATATTTATTTTTAAATTTTTATTAAATAACTTTCTTATTTTCCTTTCATAAGTAATAACCATGAAAAGAAAGCTTATATGAAACATATAAAAAGAAAAATAAGGAAGCTATTTAAATATTCGTATTATTTATTTTATTATTATTATTATTAGAATTTTTGTTCAATACTAGATCTAAATGTCTTCCATCTTTAGGACAATACAATTATTAAAATATTGAATCAAATTATAATAAAAAAGTAAGATTTAGCTTAGGATTTCCTTTTTATTTTTGCTAAGTATTACTAATAATATTTTTTATATTCTAGGAAATAATACTGACAATATTGTCATAGTAATAATAAGAAAATGTTAAATTTTTTTTAATTAAGTACACAGTTATCAATTATTTATTATTAAGTTAATTAATGTAAAATGAAATGGAATTTTAATTTAATATTTCAATTTAAAATTCCATATTATTATCTTATTTAAATTAACAGAAAATTAATAAAAAATTATCTAAATATGTGAAATACGTAAGAAAAAATTGCATAAGTTTTGAAATCATTAAAGTTTTTTGAAAATAAAAACTTATTTGATGCTGTCTTCAAAACACACCAAAAATAAATAATAATAATAATAATTTAATTCTTCACCTATCATTTAAAACTGAAATGAAACATAATGTGTTTTTGAGCCAAAAGTTGCAGCCAAGATAATCTTACATCACATCTCTTATTAGTTCGGAAGCTCTATAATAGATGGCGCTTCGCTTACAGAAATGAAAACAAACTCTGCACTTGGATAAAAAGTTGATTTATGTAATTAAAAAAAAAAAAAAAAAAAAAAAAAAAACCAGAAAGTGAGAAAATATTTGAAGAAAGCAAAACTGATACAATATTTATTTGATAGGAATGGATAAAACTATATATTAACTCAAATAAAATAATAATAACTATACTATTACTTTTTATCGAGTTATTTAAGAAAGAAAATACTTGCAGGTAAAAAATTATTTCTAGATTAATGCAATTATATTTCACAATTATAATAACGTTAAAAGTAAACTGGAGTTAATGTAATTATATTCATCATTAATTCAAGAAAAAGTTCGTATGCTTAAGAAATCTTATATTATACAGTTCTAAAAAATATGAAAATAATTTTTACAATTACGTGTGAATCCTAATACCATACTTTTTTAGTGTTTCACATACTATAAATGTACAATGTAAAATTATATCATGAACTAATTTTTAATATTTTTGCGATTAATTTGATTGAAGAAAAAAAATGAGGAAGATAAATTTTCATTATACACATGAATTTCATTATACATGAGTAAAATGACCTTTGTTTTATATTTTTGGTGTAATTCCGATTCAAGAAAATCCACCTACCACATTCTTTATATTAAAAATTTATGGTGTACATTATACATGTTTTACATTACATGTATAATATAAAATGATTATAAATTTCAAATATTTTTGGTATTAAACCGATTCATAAATATCCCTCTTCCATATTCTTTACATTAAAATTTTATAATATACATTATATATGCGTTATTTTATATTGTACGTATAATGTAAAATTATCTTATAGAAAATTTTCAGCATTTTTGGTTTTAATCCGATTCAGAGAAATCCATCTTCCATATTTTTTATCAATTTCATAAAATATACCATATAATAAAATAATATCAATGAATTTTAAAAGTGTCTGCTTTTTAATTTCATCGCTGTAATAACATTTTAATTTTTCGATTCAAATCAATTTTAAGTTATTAAGTTGAATAAAAAGAAAATTGCATTTTGTATAAATTGATTGATATAATTGCGATGGATTACAAATTAGTCTTTTTCTTTTAAAAAAAGGTTATTGTAATTAGATTTCATTTTTATATCGCATTAAGATCTAAATATTCGTTTTCTCCCCTATTACTGATTGAATAATTGAAGAATTTTTAAAAAATTAAAAAGTTATAGACATATGATTTTCAGCTTATTATTTATTACATGTTCACATAGTTTGGTATATGGTTTTAGTTCTATGACAACCGTTTGCTATCATCAGAAGTTAAATTGGAATCGTTCTCTTATCTGATTGAATTCAAGAAAACTCTTTAAATAAGTTCAATTACATATTGAAAAATAATGAGAACTTAATTTATTTGTATCGACTTTTAAATACCATTTCAGTATAAAAAACTTTAGCGTTATTTTTTTAAGCTATCCTAAAAATATTTCGAATTTCTAAATGATAAGGCCAAAGTTTCAACTCCTTAACAAATTAGCATGTTTAAAAATCACTCTAATAATTTTTAAAATGTCTAAAGGAACTAAAGAAATGATTCGAAATGTTTTATTAATAAGGAGATTTCGTTATTACTGTCACTTAGCTAGTTAAATTGTTGGGATATTAAAACATTATTTTGCTTTTATTTCGCTATAATTATTTCATTTTAACACTTATTCCTTTATCTCCTTCAATATTTAACAGAAAAAAAAATTAAAATCTTTACACTGTCAAATTCAGCAAGAATCTTTTATCAACTTAGCATGTTTAAAAATCCCGTTATAATTTTCAAAATATTTTAACAAAAATAATTCGAAATATTTTATTTTTAGAGAGATTTCTTATTGTTACTTTACTAGTTAAATTGTATTGGAATGTTGAAAGCATTATCTTGCTTTCATTTCTCTACAATTATATTCCATTTTAACATTTATTCCTGTATCTAATTTAATATTTAACAAAAAGATACATTCATATCTATATAGTGTAAAATTCATCGAGAATATAGGTTTTGATCCTCATTTAATATATTCATCTTTTTCCGTCGTTTAACAAATTATTTGAATATTTTAAGAGATAATAAAATGAAAGCATGACAATATAAAGTCAACTTATTTTTTATCTTTCTGCATACTTATGTTTAATAAATTTAATTTGGTTTTTTTGCACGTTTGGTACGAAAGTCAATTTTATCTTATTGAATTAAATTTATTGATTGTTTTTCACTAAAATATAAAATTATTTATCGAAGAAATACTACAGTTTACAAATAATTTTTTTTTTTTTTTTTTTTTTTTTTATGAAAATAGCCAAGTAAACAAAATAAATAATGAGGAATCATAGAAACTGGCTCCTCTTAACTTTTGAAGGAGTAATCGCCAGCACTTTTTACAAAAAAGAACGAAATGGTGAAGAGTAAGAAAGAGAGAAGTAAGAGAAAAATCCGAAATAAAAATAAACAAAACTTTTTTCTAATTTAAGTATTGGCAGCAATGGTTATTTTTACCAAACAAAACCACAACGTAAATAAGCTTTTAAGATAAGCTCCATTTAATGAAGTATAAAAGGACCTTTTAACTATTTTTTCAGCTGAAATGAAAATGACAGCAATAGAGAAAGGGCTCTTTTCACAAAATTAACATCCTGTTACGATGTGCCGATGGTATTAATACCAAGAATATCTTTCGGATTGTGTCTTCTTCACTCTCCTTTTTTTAAACTTGTTTTCTTACCTCGTAATAAGAAAGTGAAAAATCCACTAAAGAGAAAATACGCCTGTCTTTCTCGTTAGGAGCGCAGAGATAGGAGACCCAAGAATATATATGAGATTGCCAAGTGTCCCACAGAGTCCGCTTTGTTTCACTTGGCAGTGTGACACACGACGAGGACACAGAGCGAGAGAGTCTCTCTCTCTCTCAAGCTATCTTTTTTTTTATTTCCGGGTTCCCTCCTACTTCTTCATCATCTCGTTCTCCTTTGAAAAAGTGGGAGCGATCACTCATTGGTTTAATTGCTGGCTGTGAAGCCAAGAGCGATGCTTTAAATCAGTAGAGGCTTGCCATAAATTTTTAGAGTGTCTCATGTGGTTGAGGTATTTAAGGTAACTGCTTGTCTTCGCGGGCGGATGATGTGAAAAATATTCCATCGGGTTAATATGAAAGTTGAAAAGCCGTTGGAATTTTTTTTTCATCCTCTTTTTCTTGAAGACTCGATTATTGCGAACGAGCTTCAAAATAGTTTGAAGAGACATGTTTAGGAATAATGGGCTTTTGTGTAGGAGGGCTTATTCTCTGACTGGAAATTATGGCACCTGACCGACACGCTGAAAAGACTCTCAGATTTAAAACTACCAGAATAACTTTACTAATACATTTCCTTGTCAGGTGCTTTAAATCAACCCGTTGTCCTCAACTAATTATGATCATTCTGGTGAACAAAGAGAAATTGCTATTTTTTTCACTCAAAACTTGCCTGCCATGAAGTACTTTGAGAAGAGGTTTACTTAATTTTTTTTATAGACCTATGATTTTACTTGTTTAGTGTGGTTATAAGGTGCGGATTTAAATTTATTAGCTTGTTAGTATGTAACTTAAAAGAGCGCTTTCTTTGAGAATGTTAATAAAATAGATTGATAGTTCTAGAATATAAAGAAGACTATAAATGTATTAACACAATGTAGAAAATAACTAGCCTAAAATATTAGGTTTTCACCAAAGTAATAAAATGTTTTTAAAAATAGTTGCAAATGAAGAGGCTTTTGAAAAATGATATGGATGAATGATCACCAAAGCAATGGATTAAATTATTTCTCTTCGGAAGCATAATACCTATCAATTATAGTAAGAATAATGACCATTGTCTTCATAAATTTGAAAAAAAACATCTGCTTGTTTTTGTTAACTTCTTCTTGTGTTTTTCAATGCTATATTTTCTTAGAGTATTGATAAAGTCAATGATATATTTGAAAATGTTTTAATTTTTCCTCTTACTGAAATAGAAATTCAGGAATGGAAGAATATTAAAAATTCACGGTGTTTAAAAAATAACACTATCATCTACTTATAAAATACTAAAATTAAGTACAAGGAAATTCATTTTTTAGAAAACCACTATGTGAAATAAGTAATTAAGAATTTCTTCGGGACTTTGTCAGAAAACAGGAACACATTTCAGAAAATTTAATAATAAGCCTAAAATCTCGCCACTTTATCAAGATTTGAGTTTGCATGAAACATGTCCTTTTGTAGAAGCATATGCTTATTTTTCAAAAATATAATATTTATTGACTAGTAAGGAGAACATCAAAACAGTTTGGAAAACTTATTATGAAATAAATTTATAGATTTTAATTTCATGCATTATTTTTAAAATGTCATTTTCTTTTATCAGCATTTGCTTATATTAAAAAGTGACTTGATATTTACAATTTATAAGAAAACAGGATTCTTCATGAGATTTGACAATCAAATTATAATAAAGAATTTTTAATGGGAATAACCAAATTGGAAAAATCAAGTTGAGGATATCTAGTAACCTTAATTTTTGGCATTCAAACAAGTGAATTGACAGATGAACTATGAAGAGTTTCTTTTTTTTTAACAATTTCTACACGAATAAATACAAGTTTTCATTTTGAATGTCAATAAAAACTATTGCTATTTGTTTTCATTAGATTTTTTCAATTAAAAAGGAGAATAAACTTATATTTTTAGTTTCAATTAGTAAATAAAAATATTAAGAAAAAAGATGTCTTAAGCCTTAAGAACTCAGACGAATTTGTGAAATTCTGTGATAGACGTGTTTTCTTGCCGACAGCGTGCCAGATTAAGAATATTGTAGTGATTATTAAAATGATCCTTAAATTACACTTTGCATTTAAATATGTTGATAAATAATTTAAAATGATCAATCAGAATTTAGTTATAATCATTAAATTTATTTTTTATAAAAGACATCTAAATTGAACGTATAATATCTCCATAATTGCTTAAAAAGTTTTAAATACCATCGCAAGGGTTAGATTTAGAGTTAATTTTAAGCAAATGGAATCAAATGTTTCCGAAAAACTATGTTTAAATGAAATCTCAATAATAAAATTTGGTGAACTCTTTCACTCTGATCTGGCACCTAACAAACGACAGTACAGATATCTAAAAGCTGCTGCAGGCTTCTTTAAGTCAGCAGTGTAGTGTTGCTTTCCTCGATTTCCCTCATACACTTGAAAGTTGTTATGAAATAGTAAGGAAGATGCTCCCTTAAAGTACAGGGAAATAGAGAGCACATATCCTACTTATCAATACCTAAGCCTCTTTGAAGGGTAGGAAAAAACGTCATTCGTGACGTCACAAGCAAAGCACTCAAGTCTCATCTGTAAAAATATTAATATTGAATAAATTTTAGTTGATAATATTGGTTTACATATTATTGTTGACAAATGTTTGTTTGAAATAATATTATTATCACTTTACAGTTATAAAATTAATACGTTTTCAAGAAAAGTTTTTAAAGCATCAATAACTTTAAAAAAAATTAGACTAGTATTTTTCAAGAATGTTTTCACAGCAAATTGTATACGTGGATTATGTGATCTGTATGTATCGAATACAGATAGGCATATAAATAAGAGATTATGATTAATTAATATTTGAATAATATTTAAATGAATCAATAATTGTTTCTTATCTTTTAACATATGAAACAAAAATTTATGTTCTCTAGATTTTAGAACAGTTTGAAGAACTAACAAAACAAAAAATTTAATGAAACGTGAAACAAGAAATGTTGAAAATAAGCAAATTTCTTTCTATGAAATATTTATTGCTTGCAAATTTTGATGAATTCATAAATAACTTTGTAATTTAAATTACAAAATGTTTAAATTTATATACTTTTGATAAGATAAAGGACAAAAAGATTTAATGTAAGTTTTTTTTATTTAGAGAAATATAATAAATGATGAATTTTTAAATATCATAAATAAAAAAAGTTACATTTTATAAAATTATATCTAATAGGTTTAATATGCTATTTTTATCTCTATTTATAATTTATACTTCCTTAAAAATATAATTTTCTAATAATTTAAGTTAAAAAAAAAACCACATTAAATACATATGTAATAAGATTTTATTTGATGTGATTTGTACTTACTATACTTTGAATATTAATATTTAGATATATTTGTTAGTATACTAACATTTAGAATAGAGGTTTTTATTATATCACAAGTGAAGTATTAACAATACAAAAAAATATGAATCTTATATATTTACATACTATATCGATATTTATTTTACTTTTTTTAACATTATTTTTTATTATGAGCTTTTAAAATAGTTTATTATATTTCTAAATGTTTTGAAATCGTAATTACTCCTCACTAAATCGTAGAAATTTTATATAATATATATATATGTGTGTGTGTGTGTACGATAAGTGATAATCGTACTCTTCAAAGTGGTTTTGTCCTGACCAAGGGGATTGCTGAGAGATCATTGATGTTTCTTCTAACAATTGGAGTCTTAACAGTTAGAGTGTTCAATTCTCAAACATTGAGAATTCATCTTAAACAATAAACCTAGCTAAATTTTCTATTGTGTGTGTAGATTGTAGAGGGACAAATAATAAAAATGCATTCAGTAACAAAAGTTTGCAATATTTTTGGGAATGATTTATAGTTATAGTAATGTGTTTCACTTTTGTTTTTTCAGAAAGTATAAATTTAGTTTGTTTTTTAAATTCCTCTAAAGTTTTTAATAATATTATATGAATATTACTTAAACATTTTCATAACTAATTATTAAATTATATATTTATAGGTCAATAATTTGACACTGAAATTTTTTTATAGGATTTGTGTAACAGCGAACTTTTTTTAGAGAGTTGGCATCATTCTCGTATCACAAAGGAGGAAACTGAGAAATTCCCAAATAATCACCTCTACATACAATCATGCGCCGACCGATGTCTGAGTGGTTAGCATTCTTGGTTCTTGATCTGTGGGTCCCGGGTTCGAATCCCGCTGGCCATGGACGTTACTTTCTTTCTTTTTTCTCTCTGTGTTTCTCTGTCTTTTCTGTTATGATGCATGAAACGGGTTTGTAATGGCATGGCGTGGGCAACGCTACTCGCCTCCGTGACTTGGTTCACAGGTGCCCGCTGGGTAACGACCAGTGAGTAGCAGTTACTGGCTTTGTTGTGGCATAGGGCTCGTCACCGAAGTGACCGCCGTTAGAAAGAAAACACAATCATGCGTCAATAGTGACTAAGATCTTACCTAGGATCTTGTGTATCCAAAATCCCTGATTGAATGTAATTCTGAAGTGCCATCTTACTTTTGTGAGTATTATTGTACTTTAATAATATTGTTCAAAAAAATTACATTTAAATTAACCTACAGTTTAGAGTTTGAAAATTTACTGAGAATATTTTTTTAGAATAATATTTTGCAATTAATATCATTTTGGTAGTAAATTATGAAACGAAATGTTTATTCATGGTATTTAGGATAGAGTTTAAAAAAAAAAAAAAAAAAGCATTTGAGTATTCACATGTATGACAATATTAATATATAATTTAAAATAATTTCATTCATATCAAAAATAAATTTTAAAGATTCCTCATCTAAGAAATAAGGCCAAAAGTGGAAAATAATATGTTTTCTGGTTTATTTGTTGATATTTTGCTTTTATTTCAATGTATGGTAAGCTTGGAGAACATTATCAAGAAAATTGAAGTAATTTTCCTTAATCTGGCATTCACTTCTGCTCAACAAAATTTACAAGGGAAATTACACGTTTTGGTGAATTCTATGTGTTTTCACAGTAAAGTGTATTAACTTTCCTGGGGTGATATTTAGGTGACTAGCGAACTTTGAAAGGCATCATCCACTAAAACTGCAACTCAAGACAAAGAAAGTTTTTTAAGAATATTTACTATTTCATAATTGAGTTTTACATTATCATATGCAGAAAAACATTATTTCTATTTTTTTCTTAGACTTCAATTGAAGAAATATTTTAATATATTTTATTGTTTAGAAGCTCAAAAATGAACATATTATCTTGTCTAATTTTTAATGAATGGCAAATTAATAAGCTATAATTTCAATATGCTGTGCTATTCATTGAGTAAAGCTTAGCTCTCATTAAATTTTTTTTATTCTTTAACTTCTGGAATTGTTTGCAATAACGATTATACGTAGAACGCAATAGCCAGTACTTTTTTTAAGCATGAAGCGAACGTAATTGAAATTCATTGCTCATGCAAGCAGCAGATATTATGTATTATAGGCATTTGTAGTGTTAATACTTCAGCTGGCTTGCTCAATACTGACCCATGCAAATTTCGAAACTTTCATTTTCACGAAATTTTCAATTTTACGTGTATATATATTTCATTCTTTTTTCTATTCAAGAAAAATGAATTCATTTTTTACTATGCTTTTAAAATTCTTTATTTCGATTAAAATTGAGACTTGGAAAAATTAACTCGAAAAATTTGTTTTGTAAAAAATCTGATTTGTAAAAAAAGAAAAAAAAAGTCAATTATTTTATTTTTATCGAAATTTCAGACTGGAATTAAATTCATTAACCATAAAGTGGTTGCTTCTTTTGTTCCAATTGAGATCCTGACTACACTACTTTATTACAATTCTCATTAGTTTAAAATATGCATGGCGTCACTTAACATTTTTTCTACGTTTTACATAATTAATTACAACATCGTATTGAGAAGGCATTGTAAATCTACTTGTTGACGAATTTGCTGCATACTTCCAAGTCGAACTCTTGTAGCGGCAGCAAAAAAGGCGAAGTTCGCAATCGAATATGTAAGAATATTGTTGAAGTTCATTTTGTCAATAAAATGATTTCTTTTATAAATACCAAAGCATCCGGTTGAGAAATAATTTTCCATTAATTCAAGCCATTAACATATTGACAATATAACAGAAGAAAAAGCAAAATGAAAAAGACAAGACAAAACATCCACTTTATGGTTAGTTTAAATCGGCAAGGACGGTTTAAATTTTGGCACAGGTGCCGTATAATCTATGATTCCAAATTCTGAGACTGGCGATTTTTTGGCGGATTTTCTTACATATCTGGTAACCTGATTTTTATTATGTCATACAGATGGAGACCTATAAGAACTATGGAAAAAATTCTATTTTGATAACCCTAGTATTTAAGTAATTGCGCACGTCACGATAAGTCATCTTGGCAACATTTCTTCATCGCCAAAAAAATTTAGAATTTGAAATCATGGATTATAAGACACTTGTGCCTAAATTTTAAAAAATTTTTTATCAATTAATAGAATTTTAAATTAATTATTGCAATATTTTTTAGTAATCTGTTTTGAATTTTAAGACTATTGCCTTGATTACCACAACATTAAAATTTTCTCTTAATCAGTATTTCTGAAATAAAAAACAACAGATTTGTAAAACATGGGTTCAAATAGTTCATTGAATTTTTTAATCATATTTTTTTACACTTTTCAATGGGATGACTGTGGGAAATGTCAGAAAACAATAGAATGAGTTTTTAGAGATTTAAAAGTAAAGGGATTTATGGATAATAATAGAAAATAAAGTGCATCTGATTTGTGTGTACAATTACAATTAAAACTACAAAGTAAGCAATTTACGTTTTAACATTACTAATATAAAATTCTCATTTCCTCAATTTCATATCTACTCATTTCAAAATTACAAATCGAAACCTATTTTACTTTAATTCTACAACAAGTTCTAAGAATCTACCAGATTATCAATAAGGGAAATGTATATTTTTATTTTGCAAAGTGAAATATATATTTTTTATATTTGATTTTTTTCATACTTGATTTTTTAGAATATTAGTAAAGTTTTAAATTAATATCTTTTCATAATTTTATTTATCTTTATCCTTTTATGTAAGTTCTCATTTATAATTTGTAAAAATATGTGGTTACACAAAGTAAAAATTTTTGAATTTGTGTGTGTACGGGTGGCTTTTTATAAAATATAGTAAAATCAAATTATGTCTATATTTGGCTTTATACACCCTTACCACAGTGTATGTAAATACTGAGAATTTCTCTTCGTTAATTTCTTTTATCTTTCATAATGAAACACTTGAACTTTAAATTAAACTTAACCACAAAACACATTCAAACGGGTTTCATTATCTTACCCTTTCTAATGTGATTGTTTTTTCTAAACATTACTATCTGTTTTGAATAAGAAAAAAGTAACCTACTCAATTTTGTCATTAATAACACGTTATTATGTTTTTATTTGTAGCACATTAGTCTAAAAATGAAAATATCAAGAATTTTTTTATCAATAGTAGATAATTATAATGCATGTGCCTTTTGCAGACAAATGTCGCGAGGACGTTAGGGTGAGTGCTTGAAAGATTTCCGGATTTTCACCTTTACAAGCATGTGAATATCATTTGCTATTAAATGAAAAATCCTCACAAAATATAGCAATAATGGGTAGACGTTAAAAATAAAAGTCATTTGGGTATTCGGACTATCCACAATGGGGTATTAAAATGTTTATAAGGTATCATTTTACAGATGTATCCATTTTAAAACCTGAAAGGACATTCACTATCACTATTGTCTTCAAAATATGTGCAAATTGGCATTTCGTTTATGTGCAAAATTTTGAACTTTTATGTGTTTGATTTAATTATGTTCAAAATATGATTTGAAATTTATATGCAAAATATGTTATTAATTTACATTAAATTTGAAGTTTATGTGTAAAATATGAAGCTAAAATTTGGTTCTCCATCTTACAGTAAAAGATCTTTTTATTCAAGTTTAATAAAAGATCCCAATTTATGGAAGATCGTTTATTCATTTTGATCCTTTTAAAGAACTTTTTAATAAATATCTTTTACAAAGATCTTTTATAAAAATCTTTTTATGAAAGAATTTTTACTCTAAGATGTCACATAAAGTTTTATTAAAATACACACACTTAAATATATTTTTTAATTAAAATGCATGCCTTAAAAATGACCAAATATTTATTTTTTACGATACCAGTTGATAAAACAATTGACTTCTTAATAATAATTAAAAGACAGTTAAATTAAAAATTGTGGAAAAGTATTTCAGAAGAGCATTTTTATAAAGCAATTACTCAAATCATGTCATAAAGCCATTCAATTCCACCAAAATATACTTTATCCAATAATTTAAATTTCATCTGCAGCCAGATTATAAATCAGCGAGCATTTTAACCGAAAGGATTGTCTTGCATATTCAGCTAAAAGTATCCCGATTGATTGACTTTAATGACATTCCCAACAAGGCACGTATGCCTCTTTCGACGAGTCCAGTGCATTATATTTCAATTCGTGTTTTACTCTATCTTTTAAATCCATTTTCAGATATTCTGAAAGGAGCATTTTCCGGATATTATTACTCTTAATATCATTACAATCTCAATTTAATCCCGGTTATCATCAACCGACTGCGATATGTACCAAAACCCGACCCTTTCAAATTCTACCTCAATTTAACATTACCGGGGAGCACTGCCGGTATAATTAGCGCTTCCTTAATAAAACCAATTAGCCTTCGGAGCGATGCAAACCCTTCTCCGCGCTTCTAAGTCATATCTATACATACGCGTGCCTACTTAACTCAAGAGCCTATGGTAAATAATTACAGGTTTTCCCCTCATCTCTTCGTCCGGAAGTTTTGATACCTCATTGAGAAGGGTTATATGGTTAGTGGGCATTGCATCTTCCTAAATGCACCAATTACTGGAGAGGACATTTGGAATCGGACACCCTCTATATTCGACAGGCAAACCGTTTCCGAGTTCTTGACGGGTGAAAGGCAATGTGGTGCAAGTCTTTGTCTCCCGAAAATGTAGCACAGGTTCTAAGAACACATGGCTCTGTGTCCTGCACTCTCTAGTGCTGTCCTACAAGGAGGAATATACCATCAGCTCAATCCTTGAATTTCGCGCTGGAATATGTGCCACTGAGGTATAAGAACACATAACAGGGAGATGTGGAACACCAGGACATAATATCTGGAAGTTGTTGCCCTTTTTTCTCTAAATAATAACGAACATAGCCATAAAACGAGGGCAATTTTTATTTTAGATATAATCTAATTAAGATGTATTAATGAGCACCAATTTGAAAGTTATATATTTTAAAGTAGTTGATCTGTCTGTAAACGCTTGCCGTTCATAATGTATGATAGATAATTTTTCCTTTGCCTAAGTGGATTTGAATATGAGAATCTGAGATAAATATGGTTATTCACAGTAATTTTGTGCATTTCTCCTCACCGGGTGCAAACTTTGCCTTTAAGAAAAGTTTAAGATTTCTTCTTGTATTGAGCAAATAATATAATGATCTTTTTAGTTTGATATTACTTTAAAATTCGGTATACCATTATTTGGTACACCAATTTTTTTAATTATTAAGGAATTAGGAATAATTTATATGTGTGTATGTAATATATGGGTAGATTAAATTTTATTTGTGGATCTTAAATATATTGTTAATGTGGCAAATATCTCAACAGTTCAGGTAGAAAACACTTTGCTTCTGTAACTAGAAGGAATTGTTTTATATATTGAGCCATCCAATTTTACAGCCGTGTTGACAAAGATTATGCGGGTTTACCAGTTGCAGCACATTGAGAACCTGTTGGAATGGAAAGGAAAAATGAGTTCCACCGCAGATATCATTAGCTTGAAATGGCAGTGATTTTTGTGAATAAAGTTCTGTTTTAAAATATATTATAGATTGTTGTCAATGTAAGATTAATGAAATGATTTTTAAATTTTATTCTCATTAAGGAGTTATAAAACTGCTAAAACGTTTTTTCAAATAAATCTCCATTTTAAAGCGAAAAAGTAGTAAATGAACAAACTCATACTACTTAGAGAAATTCTGGGTTTCTTTGTCACTCAACGAGATCATTTTTTGAACTTGTGGGCTATTTGGCTATAACCAATAGTTTAAAGTGTGTTCTAAACCATTATGAACATTCACTCCGAAGGTAATGACCGAATGAACAAACTGTTGAACTGAAGCATTCCAAAGTATTTCATGAGTTCGATATTATATTGATACAATTTCGTGTAATACTCATATCTTTGAAATACTACACTAGTCTGTAATCTGTTCACTTTAAGTAGTGTACACTAGAATGCTTCCATGTATTAAGCCTAGAGTTGGGCTGTACTAAATTAAGTGGAAACTGCTGGGTGGTAATCTTCATAATTTAGAAGTAGGACCCAAGCACACCTCCAATACTCGTGGCCCTCCAAGAATTATCACTTTGCTTGGAGAAAATTGTTACGAAAATTAATTTAAAGTGCTCTTGCGGCCTTTAGCAAAAACGACGGACTTTTGGTAGAGTCGGGATTCAAATTCACTACTTTCTTATAATGAGAATCAACCAGTCATCTACGGCACAGAATCTGTATTTTTTAAGTAATGAGTTATAGCTTTTCAAATATATGAATGAGAATGTAAATAAAACAGTATAAATGACCATTAAGAATCCAAGCACATTTGTCTTTATTCGTGGAAATATATTATTAATTTAACTTAAAAAATGAAGAATATTACACCCAAAAATTAACAACTCTGCAGCAATTCTTAACTGCAGAATACATATACCACTAAATACTGTAATTACTCAGGAAAAGCAGTGTTGAGCAGTAATCATTTGCGGAATAAAAATATCACAGTGCACAAATTACGTAACTATCATTTTCTTTAAAGCAATTATGCGTTAATTGCTCCGTGTCGAAAGCTTTTTATTAAGTGACGCGAAAAACAAGCGAGCAGCAGTTTATCAGGCATGTCCTCCTGCGTCGCGTCACTTTTCCTCGCAATTTCCGGAGACCTATAAACCGGGAAATAGCAAATAGTTCGTTGTATTCATTTCCAGGTTTTCAAATTGCGGTGGTAGCCCAGGGCCTTAGCTCTTCGTAATTAGGGGAGGCCGAGGCGACTTGCGCTTAGTGAGAGTTTGATGACGGAATTATAAACGTCATAGATACCGTGACGCATCCGGTACCGGGCCTATCGTATCGGAGAACACACGCTTTTCTGCTAATTGCTACTGCCATAGCAGTAAGTACTCCTGGCTCCGGCTCTTCCGTCCCCAGCCCCCTCACGTGACCTCCCGCGTTAATGCAGGTTTGATAGGCGAGAAGCTCTATGTGCAATCGATTCTATTTTTGCACGATCGGATGTGTGTGTGTGGGTGTACGCTTATCGCGAGGTCTGATCGGGAGGTAGCAGCACACTTGAAAGGGCCTGATTTAAACACATCGGGGAAATTGCATATAAATCGGAAACTGAAAGGACCCGTGGTCGAACGAGAACTGGGCTGCTTTTATCGCCGCCTGATCGCCTGCTCAGGGGATGGGGGATCACTTTCAAATTGCGTAGTTATCGTTGGGGGGAGCGTTCACCAACCATTTCCATAGGCAATGGGGGTAATTTCAGGATGGCGCAGGCTGACATCAATGTTTTTTCGGAAGTGATGAAATAATTTTCATCATCCTTCATCAATTACTTCTTTTATTTCACTTCACAGTAAAATAGATTAATAAAGTGATGAATTTTTTATCTTGATAATTTTTTTCCGATATCACTTTAATTCCCATATAAGATTTTAAACATCACATTCTTGTATGTAGGTAAAGAATGTTTACTGATGAGGGATAATTAGTTTTCTCGTCACTCAAAAGTCCTTTTTGGCACTCAAATACTAATAAGAATGGGATGTACAGTTTTACGCAAATTCTGAAACCCTATGATTATTGGAATCGAACAGGAAATTCGAAGCCAGTCAATACTTAAACAACAACTTGTGAGGGATTCTCTTAATATAATTTAAAACTCTTTCTCTCTCTCAATATATATCTCTTTGTGTGCGTGTTATAGTGGGAGACCGAAATCTGGTAAACGTTGGTTTCTATCGGTGAGAGAGAATGGTAACATTCGCATTGTCGCTTGGTGAATAACCGAAATATTTGATAACTTTTTTATTTATTTCTTATGTACACCAGTAAATATCGACATTCACCGTGTACTAGTGCTGAATGTTGAACATGACACATATTTATATTTTTTTCAACGTATTTCAATCGGGATAAAGCGTTACAAGGGTGACACATTTTTTTGCCTCTCTTTCTTAAAGAAGTAATCATGAACTTAAAAAAGATGGCACATTTTTATCCCTTCATTTCTGTTTCCACCACAGCATACTTACGATGGTCGATATACACTGGCGAGGGTCTGAATGCACAAGAATGTAATTAAATATTCGATCTTTCAGAGGCACGTTTGGTAAAAGTCGACATTCTCTATTTTCGGTCTTTCAAAATTAATAAATCCTCTGATATAAAGTCGTTTTTCAATAAAAGTTTAAACCAAATTTATTTGATGTGTTTCCCAGGCCTGAAATTATGTTAAGAAATATGGACAAAATGAACATATGTGAATTACTGATGAAATCAATTTTTTAATTCCGATGTTTTTATCCAAATCCCTTGCTAAACGATTAACGAGTGTTTCTAACTTTGAAAAGGCATAACTGGAGGAACTATTTTGTCAAAAATGGTGCAAATAAAGAATGGTTTATGCTTAAGAAAAGATTCATATAGTGATTTTAAATTTACCAGCCACATTTGTAAAACTTAACTTTACAAATATGACTGGTAAATTATAGAGAATTTTTTATATAAAATTGATTAAACTTACTACTTTTATAAATTTTCTGTTTAACTAATAACTTTACAACCATAGCAATTGTACTGCTACACGCTAAATGAGATGCTTCTTTACAGACATTTATATTAGCAGTAAATGATATCCATGCAATTAAAAGGAAGCAAAAGGACATTTTTTTCTAATTACATTTTTAAACACTTTCGAATTGCGTTAGTATGTTTTTTTCCCAGAAAAATAGCAAGCAAGTTTTGATTCTTCTACTTTCAGGCAAGCTACTCTACTTTCAGCAAGTTTTGATTCTTGTTCCAAAGCAGTACAGGATATTAATTTTTCAGAAATAATTGATGAAGCAAATGACAAAATTACTCTATTTTTTTAAATTTTATTTTTTAAATAACCATTTTTAAAAATTTATTTATTAATAATTTTTATTTAGGGAGAAACATCATACCTGTAATAAAAGATATATCTTTATTTTGAAGTTATAGAAAGGAAAAGTTACTCGGAACATAAAATTTAATATATAAAAACGAAGAACTTAAAAAAAATATATGTAATTCATTGACACTTTTCCTTTCTAATTACTTCTTCAGAAAAAAGTAATTTTTGAAAATAACACCTTTTTTAGATATTTTGTGACTTAATTTATGAATCATATTACATTTTTCCAGTATAAAAAGGCAAATTCTAGAGGATATGGTAATAAAAAATTACTACTGGGAAAGGCAAATATTAGAAATATAATACAAGTGGCAAGTCTCTACAAAAAGAGGTTTACAAATATTTGATTTTCATATATTATCTTGTTTGAAATAAAACTCAAATTAAATTATAAAAATGATTTTTTTATCTCATTAAACGATAGCATAACATGAAACTTAAGTGAGAAACGTGTGAATTATTTTGTTTTAACATACTTTTAACTCTTAAATATTTTTGGATTAAAATAAATTTGTAATAAAATTTTTACAACTGAAATAAGAATTCCATTATTAATTGAAATGTTCTATATTAATTAATTTTATTATGTGTTATAGCTCAGAAAAAATAGTGCGATTCGTCTGATTTAAAACTACTTCAGATGCTCGAAAATACACAAGAACCAGTACACAAGAATAAAATAAATTGAACACGAGAGAGAAAGAAGCGAATAAATATTCAAATTAATTAAAAGAATCATTTACAGAAAATGTTTTTTGTCTTGTAATCGTTTTCATGTCACCATCCAAGAGTGAAGTATGAAAAATGATTGATGCATTTAATCTACATGAAATGAGAATTTATTCTCATTTCCTAAAGGATTTTACAAACATTTTTTTATTAAGAAAATTTATGGAAAACACTTTTTTTACTTAAGATTAAGGTAAATGAATTTTTTTTTTGTTAAATTAAAAATTTCGTGTGCCCTTACTTTTGTCCCTATCAAAGAGCAAACACGGCGCAAAGGGTGGGCCTATTTGTTTTTTAGGTGACACAATACGCGCCAAAAATCAGCTGAATAAATGATGTCTCCAAAGAATCACGAACCAAGCTCTGCTTTATCTTTCTTCATCTTCTTTCTTTTCTTAAGTTATATTAATAACCCATCTAGAAGCCATTAGTTATTAAATATAATGTCCATGCCTTCAGAGAATCCATCTGCACACGAGGTAAACACAGAGAGCTGAGGAAAATTTTGGTTTTTGAGCGATGGCTTCCTTTTTTCTATCGCCAAGCGCTTTTCCCATACTAATTTTTATTCATAAGACTACCCCACGAGAGAGGATACTTACTAGCTAAGTACAAGACAAATTGTTGAAGCGAAATAGTCGTGTGTGCTATCTTCGAAGCATTATTTTTACGATGAGATCTTTTTTTTTTTTTACTCTTTAAACTACCCCCTTTTTTTTCTTACTTTCTACCCTCCTAAATATTTAAACTGAGTTCGCTGGTTTCTTGAATCAATATTTACTCACTATGTTGCGTTAAAGACAACATTTGCCGATGATAAAACTTTCCAATAAAAGACTAAAGAACAGTTTTTGCAACCTTTTTGGAACTTAATAGCTGTGGGGGGTTTTGTTTTGTTTTTGCATGCAAAGGCGCTTATTTTTCAAGAGCAGCTACAACTTCTGATGGAAATTATTTTTTTCCTTTAACCTCTCATTATTATTATTATTTCAAAAGCGCCTATAAAAGACCCGCGATTTGAAGCATAAAATCGCTTTTTCATGTTTGGCGAGCTTTGGGAAAGGGAATTTAATCGTCTTTAATGAAGTGCTCCAGTTAGCTAATTTTTTATTTTCCAAAGGAATTTTTTATTCATTACGTACGTCGATTGTCAAATATCACCTCCTACTTTTCGCTAATTTATGTGAGTTTTTTTTTTCATTTTCATGAAGTTAGATGAGGTTAGAATAACTACACAGTACACACAATGCTTACCAAGATTTGATTTTGTTTTAAGAGCTATTTACTGAAATCCAACTTTTTTATATACCTAGTTTGTTTTTCTTTACTGCGATGTTAAAAAGCTTGCTTTTTAAATTTAGAGATTTGAGATTTTTTTTAAATGTTGATAAGAAATAATCACACACACACACATTAAATTAATTGGGATATGCCTTATGTTCTGCAAATTCTGAATTTAAAACATTTTTGACAATTCTGATTCGTTCATGCATGAATAATATACAATATATATATATATATATATATATATATATATATATATATATATATATATATATATATATATATATATATATATATATATATATATACAATAAATAAATTAGATGTTATATTTGTTTAATGTTTTCGATACATTTTTTTTCTGAAGAAAGCTATAGATTTTATTCAAATATAAAAAATAATATATGAAATATTTACATTAAAAAATTTCACTTCTCTTAATTGCTAAGGGAACAAGTTACAAACTGTTCATCACGGTAAAATTCTGAAATTGTTAAATAAAAATTGTATAGAAAAAGTTGAATTTTATTACACCGCTATTTATTAAAAGCTTATGAAATATACAGTTAATTTAGCATCACTAAATGTTATTTATATTTTAGTAAATAAATAGTTCAATTTTACGCTAAGCATACAATTAAAAACTTCCTTTTTTTGTCAATATTATCTATTTACTAGTGTATAAATAATCCAAATGAATCAAATTTTGAAAAATTTCAGAAAGTATGAATACTAATTACTTGATTTCTATTCAGTTTTTATAATTAATTATATAACAATGTTAATTTTCTAATTAATATGTAACATGATATTTAATTGAATTTAATATTTAAGATTTCAAATAAGTTTATATTTAATAAGCTTTTACATCAAGTAGTACACAGCTGAAAGTGGAGGGTCATTGCACAGCATTTTAGCCTCTACCGCGTAAATAACTTTTCATAGATAGAGCACCGTATTCATGTATTGCAAGGGAGGAAACCAGGAAGTCTCCCAAGCACCCATCCCGGCAGACGAAGATGTAAAAGGCAGAACCACAACATTCATATCCCACTTTTCAACCATGGTTGGGATTGAATCTGATAACTTATGCTCCGAGGAACGCTGTCTTGCCATTAGACCGCAGTGAACCTACAATATTTAATTTAAACTTAATCTAACTGATCATTAAAATATCACGGCTTGTAGTCACCAAAGCTCAGAAGGCAACGAATGACATTTTCAATCAGAATACATAAATAATAAAATTTCATATGAGACTTATTTTACATAAATAGCTAGAATAAACTAACTAGCCAAAACCGTCTGCTTCTGTGGGCTGTTGCTTCCACTGGTAAATGATTATTTAGCAGTTAGAAAAATCATAATTTGGAAAAATAATGATATTTACTAACTGCTTAGCTTTATAAAAAATAAAAGAAAAATAAAAAAAATGAAAGAAACGTTGCTTTGCAAAGCCAAGTGAATGAAGCCAAGTACTTGAAGGTAATTGCAAGGTGGACTTTAAGATGTTTTAATACAGTATTTAGCAGTACACAACATGGCGTTAAAAATATTTTACATTAATTACTCTGAGAAAAAACCAACACTTTCAATGACTGAAAAACAATGTTTTGTGCAATTTAAATTTCCAAAACAGTTGTAATGAAATGAAATATGGTTTAAATGTGTTTTAAGTTAGCCAGAAATAAATATTTTGATATTAAGTTCCTTCCAATCAGTGTAGCAATTTACAGCTCACTTCTGGGCAATATATTTTTAGCGGACTATGTATTTCCGGGCAATATAGATTTAGCGGACAAGCATGCCTATATCTGTTTTCCTGACTGAGAAGCCCTTAGGTGCGAAGCATGTGTCCCAATTAGGTGGTCAGCATAACGTGAAACCCCCAGTATTTAATTCCCAAGCATGCTTGGTACTAGTTGGTACGAAAGGCTGAGTCGACATTGCCCAGTACGAGGATCGAACATCGAATCTGTGCCTTGGAAGAGTGAAACGATATCACCAAGTATAACTATATATATATTTATATATATATATATGTCCTAAGAATACTTAACCCCCTCAGTATGGTACAGCATTCTGGTTACTCATTCGTTGAGAAAAGTGGTGCGAGATGACATCATCGGTCAGATCGAAATTATTTAGCCGTATTTGGTAATGTTCATAATGTCAGTTATATTTTGAAATTCCTCAACATGAGTGTTATAACTCATACATAACGAAAGGAGTTATGCATACAATAAAAAGTACTAAGTATAAGATACAAAAAACGGATATATATAAATAGCATACATAAACACGGTCTCTTTAAGTTCTAATATGATATTTATGTGAGTTTTCTTGATTGCAGAGGAACACGCTTTATTTGATAGTTAATATATCGCTACTACTAAAACATTAGCAAGGCATGTGGATATTAAATTTCATAATTAATTTATCCATCAATAAAAATTAATAATATCTGATTAATTTTTATTGATGGATAAATTCCTTAAGCAGGAATGCAAAGTGTGTTCATACTTATACATTTAACAAAACTAGAGTGAAACATTACTTGAAATTATTGTAGCTTTCAAATAAATTCATTCCCATGTGAAATAATTTAATATTAGTAATATCATGTTATTTAATTTAGTAAATCACTCACACACACACACAGGCTGAAAATTTAATGATAAAATAATATGATATGCTTTTTTATTAACCTTTTTTATATGTTAATTTAGAAAATTCTTCTCTCGCTAGAATATTCAACTTTTATAAGGATTAAATTATTTATTAAGCCATTTAGTTAGTGGCTTAATAAATTTTCCTTAAATAAACATAATACATTTTTCTCTTGAAATATTAATAATATTGAATTGATTAAATGACAGTTAATCATGGAATATAAATCAATTCTATTTAAGCACTTGAATTATATGGAAGGAGACAGAATACGAAGTAAACGAAGGCAGAATACGAAGTAAACGAAGGCAGAATACGAATACGAAGACAAAACAGAATACGAACGGAGACAGAAAGAACTACAGACACAGAATACGAAGACAGAACAGAATACGTTTACTAAAAATCGTTTTCAACCCATAAAAAGAATTAAAGTAAATTGTATGTGGTATTCTATATGACACCCTGTATAAATGAAATCTGTCAACAAGATATAACTTTTTCGTGTTGATTTCTGTCTAACATTTCTGAATGAGATATACACCAAACAATATATCTACAAAAGAAAATTGTCCTAAATGAACTAACAAAATAATTACTAATTGAAAAATAGCATTTATAAGAAAATTATTCCTTTTCGATGGAAAGGGACTTAGAAAAGCTTTCTCGCTCTTAATTGAACATTTCTTATATTATCTCAAATACTTAAATTCGTTGCAGTTAAGCATTCCTCATACGTTATGACTGCTATACTGAGAAGTTTTTAGAACAAAATATTTTAAAAGATCTACTCTCAAAATATAGCCTGTTTCAAAAATAATTTTAAACACGCGTTCTTTTTACAAAAAACTGAAGCACAACTTAACATGTTGTTAGAGAAAAAGACTTAACTTACTATTCTGTGAGACAATATTTAATCATATTTTCTGTGCTAGTAGAGACATATTTTTGAATTGTTATTGTATCATGTGTACAGATATTTTTACATCTTTTTTTAATACATAAAAAAGATTGAATAAGGTTTATAATGTCAAATTATGACTTTGTCTCCATAAAACCAACTTTAAAAAAATAAAGTTATGATAAAACCATGAGTGATATCAGTGACAGCTGCGAATACCTTATATAACAAACATCGGCAAAATGTAACACAGTGAGAGATTTGGATGTGTCAGAGATTGTCAAAGATTTGGTATTTTTTTAATTTTAGATAACAGTACGGGGGGGGGGATACCGAATATATTTACATGGTTGAAAATTAAATTGTTGTTTATAAATATAAATGTATTGAAGAGAATTTTTCAGTAGTCTTTCTTTTATTCTCTTAAAATTTTAAGACATATTTTTCCATTTATCTTTAAATAAAAAAATAAACATTTTTATCTTAATGCAACCAAGTTTTAGAAAAAAATGTTAACATAAAGTTATCAAATATAAAAAGTAGTAATTGTGATGGGAAACAAAGTTATAAAATAGAAATGCAAAGCAACAAATCTGCAGTCCTTGCGTGAATCTTGTTAGTATAAAGTATACGGAAACACTTTTTTAAACCTTCACTCATATTAGCTTAAGGAATATATTATATAAAATATTTTATAGAGAGAGTTGTACACATTAATAAAAATGTATAACCAAAATATATACACTGTTACTTTTCAAAGGAGTCAATTTGGCTAAAATTAATTTCCAACAGAATTTAGAACTTATCCTTTTTTGAAACACCCTTTAGTAAAATATAACGCCATTCACTGATTTTTTTTCCCTACATAAATAAAACCGCAGTTGCTTTGCAGTTCGCAACAAAGTATGCGATGTTATCTCATGTGCAAATAAAGTTGAGTTTCAGATTAATTTCTGGGCGAAGAAAAACAATATATTTTGAATAAACCATTTGCAGCCACAATGAGCGATGAAACAACAAATACAACTTTTCGGGCAATCAGACGCTGGAAAAAGATTTTTCCAGGATTTACGACAGTTGGAAGAATCATTAATTAACACCGGTGAAGAAAACCTTCATCAAATCTGTGGAAGGTGTTACTGCCTGACTGGGTTCATATTAAAGCCACCTCAGTACTTTTGCATGCACTCCATCATTTTTTTCAGTACCCTCAGTATTCAAATGTGAATGAAAAGACAAATTCCTTTATCTGCTTCCCACTATTATTCCGATCACGTTCTACGGGGGTCGCGGAAACGAAAAGGGGGGTTGAGATAAATCATTATTCCCGTGTTCCTTCCACCGGCTCCTACTCCAGGAAAAGAGAGGACTCCTTTTCAACTTTTTCTTCTCGTCCACCCCTACAGCTTATATCCCGAAAGTAGAGGAACAAGCAATGTAAATAGACCCCCGAAAGAGAGAGTCCGATTCCCTCTCTGAAGAAACCAGCCGACGTGGGGATTGCTAATGTTGGTTTTATTTTCTTCCTTTTGCGATGAAATATACAGAGTATTGAGAAAAATCTGTGCATATATTAACTCCGGTTACAAGGCATTGCCGAGGTTCTTTTTGAAGGGAGGCCTGGGGTGGGGGTCGACGGCTGTGGCATCAGTCCCCTTAGGTTTAACAGCTCCTGCAAACAATGGGATGAGGTGATCAATACGAGTAGTTGTTGCTAACTCTTGCATAAATTAAGTGCTCATGAATATTCAGGGGACGAGGAAAGATCCACCAGACTCGAAAGGATTAATTACTTCCAAAGAGAAAGAGAGAGTCAGTTTAAGCTCTTTTAACTTAGAGGGGTTAGGCATCGCTCAAAAGGGGAGGGGGAGGGCTTTCGGTAAAAATATAACTGCAAATACAGCGTGTGCGGGTAATTAATTATTTCACAAATTACTTTCTTCTTTATCGTTCTTTCTTCTCTCTTTTCTTTATTCGAGATCTTTTCTCCCCCCTTTTTTTTTTCCTATCGCGCGCGCTCTTCCTTCTTCAAATTCTCCATCTCGCAAATTCTTCCGCCTTATCTTATTCTTATGCTGCCTCACACTCCATCCTGGCAGATAGTTTGAATTGGCGCTAAGAGATGTCGCCCTCGCTCCTCCTGATGATGATACGCCACTCGTCTAAATTGGTTTTAGGGGGAAAAGGGGTAACTCAATCCCGCTTCAACTTGAGATTTTGATTCCGAAATTAAAACACTGAAGATGGGATAAAAAAGAAAAGAAAATGAGATATTGGATAGCATTTTGTTTTTCATAAAATTGACTTTCATTGATCATATATATATATATATATATATATATATATATATATATATATATATAAATAATATATATGTATATATATATACATATATATATTATATATATATACATATATATATATATATATATATATATATATATATATATATATATATATATATATATATATATATATATATATATATATATATATATATATATATATATATATATACATATGTATATATATATATATATATATATATATATATATATATATATATATATATATATATATATATATATATATATATATATATATATATATATATATATATATATATATATACATATGTATATATATACATATATATATATTATATATATATATATATTATATATATATATATATATATATATATATATATATATATATATATATATAATGATAAAAATCATTAAATGGTAGGTAATAAAAATAAAATGAGTAAAATATATATTTAAACAAAAAATGACATATATATATATGCATAAAGCATATACCGTTTAAATATTGTACAGAGCATTATTAAACAATGCGTTGATACTTAGATAATTTCATGGACTTAGGCTTAATAGCAAAAGACCTCCGAACCTATATAGATACTTGTGGAGACTGACGGCCTCAACGGCGTTTACGCTTCCTGTAGCTAAAGGGTTAATAAATATGATAATCTGACATCTATGCTTTATAAAATTATTAGTTATTATTGAGAATTTTTAATATATTTCCATAACCTCATATTACGGATAATTTCTATGATAATAGTATTAAGATAAATGTATTTCCCATTTGGATTCCTTTGCATGTGATTACAAATGGTCAACTAATAAAATAAATAAAAAATAAAACTATGTGAAGTTCAATGTAAAGTTCAATTATCTCTTTTGATGAATAAGAGAAATGTTCAAATTTCATCCTTTTCTAATCTTATTACAATTATCAAACATTTGTGAATCGCAGCTCTGCCAACAGAGATATTATAAAATAATAAATAACTTTAAATATCAGCAAATTGTTTATATATTTAAGTATGCAAATATCTTTATATTAAATGCAATAATTAAATTGATTATGTGTATTTTATTTATTAGTAATTTATCATGTGCACTTTTCACCTTCATTTCTTTTTATAATAGCCTATTTATTATATCTCAACTTGACCATCAAGTATTACATTAAGTCGAAACATGCATATTTCAAATGTTTCAACATAACTTTTGTTAGTGAACATAACAGTATAATCATCAATCATTTTTAAAAGGAACCAAAATAATGACATTTATATAGTGAATTTTTTCATTAACTTGTTAATTTTAATTAATCTATAAACTGAGCTGGAAAAACTGTTTCTTTTAATACTTTTCATGTTCTAAGCGAATTTTTAGAAGTTTTCGTACGTACGTAAGCATTTATTGCCTGTTATACTGATTGTCTTACGGTGTATATACTTTTTTCATCTAGAAGCAAATAAACAAGAGTGAAATACTCGCATGTGATTGGCTGAATGAATGTGCAACAATGCGCGCGTGTTCAAAGACACAATGAAAAAAAGTGCATTGAATTTTTGTTATTTATAAAAAAAAGGAGCAACTATTTCTTCCAGAACTTTTTGCATTTATGTTTTCCACATATAAAGCAAGCATAAATTTATGTTTTTAAATTGCCCCCAAAGAAGTGGTACAAAACTCAATTTTTAAGCCCCTTACTGGTTTCAGCCTACGGTCAATCACAGATAAAGATAATATGAGCTTTATGGCAGAAAAACCAGATAGTTAATGCAACTGAAACATGTATGCCAGATAGTTTTCTTAGTGCCAAGTTGATGAAGCGAAAAGGTCTTAACAAGATGAAAAGTACATAGCTTTTTCTTCATCTTTAAATTGCTAGTCGTGGCCTGATCAATCAAATCTGATCTTTAAAAGACTAACAAACGCATGCATTTTATTCAGAATTTCAATTCTATACCTTATCAATTTAATTTTCTTAAGTTTGTGGAAAACATAAATGCAAAAAGTTCTGGAAGAAATAGTTGCTTCTTTTTTTATAAATAACAAAAATTCAATGCACTTTTTTTCATTGTGTTTTTGAACACGCGCGCATTGTTGCACATTCATTCAGCCAATCACATGCGAGTATTTCACTCTTGTTTATTTGCTTCTAGATGAAAAAAGTATATACACTGTAACACAATCAGTATAACAGGCAATAGAGGCTTACGTATGTACGAAAACTTCTAAAGATTCGCTTAGAACATGAAAAGTATTAAAAGAAACAGTTTTCCTAGCTGTAACACCGTAACACAATATGTAATACAATAAGATTCAATTTTTCCATAATCATAAATATTAGGACTATATTATTTCACTGCAAGTCATAGTAAAAATATAAACATAGAATTAAGTACTGAATAAAGAAAATGTACATTTTAGCCCAAAAGAAAACTAAAAACAAACACAAACCAACTTTTAAATTTCATTTAAAAACGTAGATATTGATTACATGCAATTTAAAATTTTAGTTCAATGAATGCAATAAAATCCAAAACTGTTATTCTAATTTCTTTTAGTTTACACAGCAATAAATTAGTAATCAAATATTCATAAGTAGATAAAATGATATATGAAAAATAAATTGTACCTATAGAATCATCCTTTTAAATTAAATATTTATGAGAAAAATAGAATTTATTTATCACACATCATTATTTTAACTAATATTCACAATGATATTTATTACTATAAAGTATAAATTGATGAATTACATTGGAATTGAAGGTTAATGTGTTCTGTTCTAATAGCTACATGTGTTAAAATAAGATAGGCCAAATTCATACAAATAATCCTTATAGTAAGATGCCAGGAAAAGTCTTACACATTTCAATGTTAATCTTTAAAATAATAAAAGATTGAATCACAATGCTGTTCATCAAAATATAGAATATCATGGATTTAATAATCCAAATCAAGAAATATATTTTTTACTTAATTTATATATCAACATGATTGACACAGTACAATAGAATAAATAAGTAATTTAATAACTGATTAAACATTAGCTAAATAGTTTCATAAGTATTTTTAAAGTAAAGGAGAAAATATGCAGTACTGAAATGCAGACACAATATTTATCCCAAAATCATGCAAGTTTACTTCAATATAATATTCAACTTTCCAAAATCATGATAATTTTAACTAACACAATTACATTTATAGGAATAACACATTATTTTAAATTATAAATTACTTCAACATGCATTTTTACTCCAAAAAACAATTTAATATTAAACAAATAAATATACAGCATTTGAAAATCATTGATTAAAATACTGAAATTTTATGTACTTACAGAAATAATTCTTATAATTTCTTGAATAAAAAAAAATAAAAATCTCAGTGGTAAAACACAATTTTGATCAAGATTCATCATCCTCAAAATCCATATCAGCTTCTAATTGACAACTTTTACATCCATAACAAGCACAAATTTCAGTACATTTAACTTAGGACGGTAGCATGAGCATAATGCTACAACACAAGCTGTCTTTTTACATTTACAGAATATGTGCTCTATGATACTGGAAGGAACCGCTTCTAACGGCATCCAATCAATGTATAAGACATTGTCTCGTACATTCCACCTATTACTAGTTGGAGATGGCTTGCTGATTTTTTCAAAAAGACTTCTGCGAAATATAGCAATTTGATAGTGTGCACGTAAAGCATGCTTTATTAGAGAATCCTTATTCGGTGGTAGCATGCTATCTGTTACATATCCTAATCGCAATCAATCATAACTACATTTATCAATGTCGCTGCAGTTAGCTTGCCCACCGAATTCACAAGTAAATTCTTCCAATTTTTCTATAATATCTGTTTTTAGATTCCATAACTTACCTATATTTTGAAAAGCTAATGTATAATCTTCTGATTTCATCATGTTTTTCAATGATTTTACTTTACTTTTTCCACGAAATGAACTTACAGAATCACAACCGGTAAATACATGTAAAGCTATCAAATCATTAGAAAAATTAGTTCCTAAATTTTCACTAATTAAATTTATAGTTAAAAATTTCAATTCAGATGTTGTTCCTGAGGCAAAAAACAATTCGGAATTTAAATTTCGGGGCAAGGAAATACCTAATATGAATACATCAGTATCAGAACTTTTAATAATGATATTTTTAAGTGATGCTGAAGTATGGGCAGCATGTAAAAATAAGCGTGTATCAGCTTCCTCGTGGTCACATTCTAATTCAGGGACACTTTCTACAACTAGTGTCCCAGCATCATTAAACATTTAATGACAATTGTCACGATGTGTGATTTAAATAAAAATCCAAATTTATTGGAGGACAAAAATTATAATGTTCTCCAATAAATTTGGATTTTGATTTTTCCAAAACTGAAAAAGAAATTCAATAAATTCTTCTTTATTGACGCCAGAAGCTAAAAAGAATTTCATTTGCTTGGGAAGTTTTTGAGTATCATTGCCAATTTTAACAATTTGTGTAGCAGATAATGACCTACGGGCATGCTTGGGAGATTTAATACTGATGACAGGATACCGGTCAGATACAAAATCTACACGATTACATTTGAAAGTTTTTGCTAGATTTAATGAGATATTTTATTATATATGATGCATAATCTCCAAATGAAATAGCAGTATGCTGAATTAAAGCCATGGCATCTACAATTAAAGCTGACTCAGAAGCAATTACATTTAAGTTTCTTAAATGAATTTTAAAACCTTTCTCCAAATAAGGCATTAAAGTTGCTTGATTGGTTCTCATTTTGGTTCTATCATGATTGGCCAGTGCTATAGGAACAGAATTCAAGGAATATTTCATTAAATCCTGCAAATTTAAATTTGCATTTTTGAGATCATTAAGATTGGTCTAAACAAATACTGATTCCTCCTTAGAGCAATGCTTTCATTTTCAGTTTTTAATGGAACATTATTTCTGTATTAGTAAAGGTTTTAAGTTTCAAACACTTAATAGGGAAAAAAATCAATATTGCTATTTTCACATAGTCTATCTTTGAGAAATGTCATAAAAGTCCCATTTCCAATATCGAAAGCTTTCCTCATGTCCATTGTCACATTTTCTGGAGCAACATTACCAGAAACTATGTTCCATAAAAAATTGCAGTCATTGTCACTTTTAAAGGGATTGTTCATGGAACTAATAGTTTCGCACATAGCAAGAACATGAAACTCATCCTGTTTTATGCGAGAAGAATCCAATTCCTTTATATTATGATTGCTATTATGTTTAACGGCCATATTTTCACATGCAACAGAAATACCTGCCCTTAAGTGATGGGAAAGTATCCATCGATGCACTGCACCATCATTTAACAGTTATTCCTGTTAATCCACCTTTGGATTTGGCATCTCTTTTGCAAGTTTGCTCTATAACTTGATCACATGCAGTCTTGGAAAAACTATAATGATCTTGTTGCTGAACTATAATGATCTTGTTGCTAAACTATAGTGATCTTGTTGCTGAAAATTTCCCCATCATAAATTCAGCATGTATATCAGGATGAGTGTCTTTCAGATTTATCATCTCGCACCAGTATATGGACAAATAACGAGAATAATTAATTCGATCATAAGCAAAAAACTATGGTAAAATTGATCGTATCACAGATAAATGAAGTTCCCAATTACCTTCTCTAGTTGCTCGAATAAATAATAATAGTATATCTACCATTTCAATATACAAACTCCATAACTCAAATGTTAAACAAGAAGAATTTCTTACTGTGACACATTCATGGTACATTTTTAAAAGTTTTTGAATATGCTCATTTGCAATAATTCAGTTACAGATGCTGTTGGAAATGACAAGCAGAAATTCCCAATAACTTCTTTAGTTTTTAAGGAATTAGCATGGTCTAGGGAAACTTCAAAGCACAGTCTTTGAAAAGCTTCACACAGTAGTTTATGGGCATGTATGCTTCTGTTATAATGATGTCCATTTAAAACTTGATTAATTGGATTTTGGGCCACAACACCATATTCAATTAGTAAGTCTTGCAAGCCAGCATCCCAAAAACGTTTCCCAATGACAGTTAAGAATGCAATTGCTGTATGAAATTCACCCATGCGAATTACTAACCTTTTTTTGAATTGGTCATTTTTCCATCTAATTTGTTGTGCTTTAGAATATATAACTTGATTCATGACTAAAACTAAATTTTCGATGTTTAATTCATCAGATATTTGCAAACTACGATGCAAAATGGTGTTCACAGTTGACATTTGTGTTGGATTTGCATCTAAAATTGGCAAATAACCAATTTTAGTTTTACATGGCCTTTCAACAGAATTAAAAATATTAACAT
Organism: Latrodectus elegans; assembly: GCA_030067965.1. Classification (NCBI taxonomy): domain Eukaryota; kingdom Metazoa; phylum Arthropoda; class Arachnida; order Araneae; family Theridiidae; genus Latrodectus; species Latrodectus elegans. Next base: position 116,239,001 of record CM057814.1, read on the forward strand.
TATAAACTGTCCAACCTGGAAGTACATTCTGATAAGGTTTTAGACAAATAAAAAATTTCTTTAATAATCCGAGAAGGATTCTGTTGAATTCTATTTTCTTCTTCTGTAACTAAAGGTAGTGTTTTATACATAGAAGGACCATATTTTTTTTATTATTAAAACATTCCAATTTTGTTGTAGGTGGGTTTAAAGTATGTTTCTTAAACTTTTTCCGAAAGTCAGATATGTTAGTTTCATGCAGCGTAACTCTTTTCTTCTGCATATCCTCCCATTGTAAAATAATATCATTAGTATTATGGGTTGTACCTGAACCTGTTAAAGTTTCCTCTCCAAAGTCATTATTATCCCACACTAAAGTAGTAAAAATGCCTTTTGAAACCGTCTGGCAAAAGAGTTTTTTTTTTCTGTTGATATGCTAAAGCAGTGTCATATTCTAAAACACAACTGTGAGATATACTATGGCCAAATCCATTTAGTAATCCCACTAGTTTGGCAGAACCAGTTAAATGGCGAATGGTCATGGCTAAAGCTAAATATTTTGGTGTTTGTCTCCTACCATTGGATGCTAAATATAGAATATCTTCAGAAATAGACAAAATTTTAAGCTTCGTATCTTGAGTTACTTCTACAAAATAATCAAGAGTGACATCATTTGAAGCACCAATGCACCAAGCTAAGAAGTTAAATAGTTGTATTGGAACACTATTACATGATGCTTCAACTGTGAAATCTTTTTCTTTTGGTGGCCATTCACAGGACATACTCGGTACATCATTAACAATGTTTTTCATAATACTTGCTGCTGTAAGCAAATCATGCAAAATATTTGATGAAGATTCATGATTTTCCAAAAAAGAAAATTCATTGTCTTCACTGTCAGTAGAGCTATGGGTATTTAATTCGATAATATTATTTGATGTAGAGGAGCAAACGACAAGTTCAGACATGTATTTGGCTGATCTTTTGACAAATTCAATTTGTGGATACAATTTTTGTATTCTATATTTCAATCTATCATTTCTATATTCTTTTATATCTTCTTCTTCCTCCCTACGAACAATTTTTACAAATAAATCTGTAAGTTTAGTCATTTCATAAATTACATGCTGATTTATAATTTTATCTTCAATAATTTCCTTATAAAAAATTTTAAAAGACTTTTCATAGAGAATTTCAGAAGTTTCAAATGGGGAGGCTGATTATGACATTTTAGAAGTCTAGAGATGTTTGGAAGCAAACTGAATCATGTAGAGGAGACTATTGCAAACATTTTGATGTATTCATTGTCTTCACTGTCAGTAGAGCTATGGGTATTGAAGATCCAATGTTTGGAATCATAATGCATGAATACATGTTTTTACAGTTAAAAACTTTGTATAATGTTTATAACATGAACGATGGTATCTAACTTCTATCCGGATTTCTTAAGTGAGTTTTCGTCATTTCTTTCAATTGCAGCAGATAACAAGTTATATGCATTTGTTTCACATTTACTTAGTTTTTCTCTTTTCCTTTTCTCGGAATGTTTCTCTTTCACAAATTTTTCTCCTTGGCATATAATACATATATCTGGCAATATATGAGATCGACTTTGAAAAGCATGATTACTTTTGCTTCGTGTTACACGGTTAGGTGTGTTTTCTAAAGCAATCTTTTCATTACCTTCTGATGAATTTTTACATCATTTTTCAGCAGCATAAATTCTAGTCTTATCGGTAAGCAGTTGGTAACATTTTTTTATGATATCCAAGCGTTTTATCAGTAGGTAAACCGAAACATTCGTCTTCTTCCCGAAGCATTAAGTTCTCAGAAATTATACGCTCATAACAATCAAGTAATATCCATTTGTGAACGCAATCTTTTACTTTCCTCCAACTTTTTTCACAAAAAGGAGAGACAATTCCAAGATTTTCCTTCCCACAATGTAAACAACAATTCAAAATTGAAGTCATCGTTAAAATTCAAATATTAAGTTTAGTGTTATAATTGTCAACAAAACATACTAACGTGTTTGTTCACAATCAGAAGCATGTGTAAAGTGCGTTATTTTTGTAACCGCGTTTCTCATTGGATAATTCTGGAGTAAGAAACATGATAGAAGAAATTTGATTGGGTTAATTTGCGGATGAATAAAAGTTTTGTATGTAAGTAGTTCCACAATGTTTTAAAATTCTCAAAATAATGTGCAGTCTACGAACGCAGAACTTTATGTAAATATTAATATTTAACGTTGAATAATAAAATGCGAATGGAGTTACATTGCCCCCAAGTTGCGGGAGCAAACATGCAAGATAAGAGTGTTGAGCCCACGGCCTATGAGGTTATTTTAAATCTGACGTGTAAACAGACGACTTCAAAATTATGTCCATTTTCACTGATATATTAAAACAACAGTTTCACAAAACTATAAATGATGCTATCCTTTTACATATTTAGATTATAAAATCTTAAGGCTGAATTATACATTAAGTATATTTTTACACTAATGATTCTCATTGTAACATGTCTCGAAAGCTCATGAAACAAGTGTAATCTTGTAATGAAAGATGTTACGTTTCATTGGGTTCGGTGTAGAATCTGATACTACTTGGTTTGGCAATACATTTTAACTTCGACTAGTCCTAGTAACCCTATCTTTGTATACCTTTTATCGGGTGGCCATCTTGTTAGTTACATCTTAGTACTTATCTTGGCGTTAAAAAATCTCCAAAGAATCAAGAGGTACCCTATTGTAAACTTTTACCCGTTTTATTAATTCATGAAATACGATAGATTTAAGAATAATATTCTTTAAATCTCAAATCTCAGAATAATCTAAAAAAATCTCAGAATTTAAAAATAATTTGAAACTGAATTTTTTTCTAATTTTGCTGACAAATGGAAAAATTAAAATCATATGTCTCAATACACTTTAATACGACTAAAATTAATATGTCAATTAAGAAAGGGGTAAATTCAAAATTATTGAATTTTTTAAAAATAAAATTTCTTAAATATATTTATATATATTAAATATATTTAAAATTTCTTAAATATATTTATAATTAAAAATACTACCAAAAATTTTAAGAGCTTTAAAAAGATAGTAAAATAGATTTATCAAAGATAGATAAAATACTTACTATATTTGATAAATCTATTTTTCCATGATGATTTTGCCTTAAAAAGTCGAAAGCAAATTTTATTACTGATTTTGTTAAACATCTATTTAAACGATAGAATATAATAAAATTTCTTCATTTGCTAAATTGTAAATTGTAAAGAAATTTTTACAAGAATTTATATTTTCTATTTCTCTATAAGCTATATATATATATATATATATATATATATATATATATATATATATATATATATATATATATATATATATATATATATATATATATATATATATATATATATATATATATATATATATATATATATATATATATATATATATATATATATATATATATATCATTATTACATTTTCATTATGGTGAAGATTTTAACTCATAAATATGCATTATTAGTTCTTGTTGGTTAAATAGGTTAGACAAATATTGTCAAAATTATTGTAAATTTAATGTAAACTAGATTTTACATTTTATAATCTTTATCTTTTGCAGGAATAACAGTTTTTGAATAATAAAACATATGCTATATCTGATATACTAAGTACTTCATAAAATTAAACCTTTTTAGAACATTTGTTTCAAGATTTTAGTAGTTATTCATTGTCGATTCCATTTCTAATGAAAAATGATCTGCGCAATAATTAAGAATTCATGCCTTAAAAATGTATAAATATATTATTTTATCTTCAAAATATAAATAAGAGTTTTGTCATAAAAAAAGTTTCCAGTATGTCATTTTCTTTGTTTATTTCATTATTGTACGTGTCAGGTTTTACTTTCAAAATATAATTGATCTAAATAATATTTAAGAGGAATTTTTATTTTTATCATTCACACACGCTGATTCATGCACCAGAAATTCGCACTGAATTCACACTTTTTATTTTCCTCCAGTGGATTTGCATTTACGTTTCTTGAGAGGACTCTATTTTGGAAGCATTTATACAACATCACACAACACATTTAATCTCATTAAAATAAAACTTTTTTTTTCTTTTGTACTTTGATGTCTATTACAAAAAAATTTAAAAAATGTCTTCAAATTTTTTTTAGTCATCCTGTTGTTAATGTTACTAAATGACATTTGGACAATCCAAGTTCGCTCTGCCGAAGTCTATACGAATTTAAGTCAGTAGGGTGCATCTTTTGTTTTAACCACAGAGTACCACGAAGGTGAAAGTACGACTTGGCTCTAAGACTTCCCTATAGATGGCACCACCAGAGGATCTGCACCCTCAATTTTGATATTGATCTCAAGGGGGAGGAGGTTTTCTGCAGAGCATTATATCCATGATAACTGCCCAACAACCAACCACAGGACTTTCGATTCCACAGATTTCGCGAGCATGTATTTCGCATGTACTCGATGGGTCCTTGGCGGCATCGTTATTCAAACCCCACCTTACCGGATGGAAAGCCTATGCTTTAACCACTAGTTTTTTTTTTTTTTACCTTATTTACTTGTTGAAACAACTTAGAAATTAGTCAATATTACTCTGATTTATAGATCATCTCTTAAAGAGAATAACTCATCAAACACCAAGAATTTGCACGGAACAAGATTAAAGCTTGATAAGGTATTTTCCTGTCAAATCTAAAAGAGTCTTCCTCACTTTTAATTTCACTTTGACAGAAATAAACATTTATTTATTTCGGACGCACTTTAAAAGAGTGGGCCATAGGACAATTTCTTTTATCCGCTGGCATTATCTTTGCTTGAACTTTGAACATTTCATAGCCAGATTTTTCATTTATGTTTTTATATATTTCTAAAATAAAAATCTCTTATTCCAACTTAGCTAGAAGAATTTATCAATATTATAATAACAGATGATTTACAAGCAACTACTTGACTCAAGCAAAGAATGTTTAACAAAATATCTCATTTTCAAACCTAGATATATAAGATAATTGTTTAAACACAAAAAACCTTTGTTTTTATTTAAATATGAAAACACTTAAATGTGCTGTCACTTAAACAAAATAAAAACGATAATTTAAAATAGCTAGAAATCTCATAATATTTCGACCTTGTGGTTACTTTTGTTTAACAATGGATACATTGCTTTTTTAGTTTTAATGACTTAATCACTTTAATATAATTGAAGGAGAAATAATAGCAAATTCTTTTCTTATATGAAAATCCTGTTTATTTATGATTATTTTAAATGATATTTTATCTTACATAAGCTAAGAGAATTTCTTCACAGTGATGTGAAAAATTTCCTCATATTTTAAATTTTATAACAAATCAATCTAAGTTTACAATTGCAAGGTACAGATCTAAATGTCTAGCATCATTTTATTTTATTGACACAAAGGATAACACGGGAAGTAAAATATCTTGATTTGCTCAGTATGTGCGCCAACAGTAATTATTAGTAGAGATAAGTAAAAGGGCCACACATCACAATTCGTAATATTAGATATCTTAACCATTTCGCCCCAAGCCACAAATTCTGTATTTGGCGATTTTGAGGCTGATAATCTTATGTATCTTGCAACCTTATATTTATTACGTTATAGATATGGAGACCTATAAGAATTATTCAATAAATTCTATTTTGGTAACCGTAGTATTTGCGTCATCGAGCACGTCACGATACGTCATCTTGGCAACATTTATTTATTCATCGCCAAAAAAATTCAGAATTTGAGACCATGAATTATACGGCACTTGTGCCGCCCTTTCTTCTATTGAAGCTATTTATGAATTAAAAATGGCAGCATTTAAACACCTTTTGTTTCCTTCTGGCAATATATCTTTGTTCAGCACGCTCTGCAAAATATTTTACATAGTGTTCCATACTTAATCAAACCTTCATTTAATGAGCTAGGGTACCATTTACATTATGTTTCAAATACTGGTTTAATCAATTAGCAATTTATATTCAGTATAACAGGACAAATTCCTTAAAATAAGCTTAGTTAGTAAATTTCTTTATTACATGATTAGCTAACACTTTGTACTCTATGAAATGTTTGATTTTAAAATCAATTTTTACATAGAAATTTGGCTTAATTTGGTATGACAGTGTTGCAGGACACCTAAAGAGGAACAATCATGATACTAATTCCTGTTTAGGTAGATTGAGTATGTAATTTAGATTTAAATTCAATGGACATTGAAATAGAGGTAAAATTTTGTAGATACGCAAAAAACTTAATCAAAAAAATCAATAAAGCAATAATTATTCATTATTATCCATTTGAAATCTTATAATGATTGAATCAATACCTTAATTATATAAATGAGAAGTCATCTTTACTAAAATATATAATTAGCACTCATCCTAAAAGCTATTCCTTCACAAAAGAGATAATGAGTTACTCAAACATTTCTATCTACGGCAAAACTCGAATCTCCCATTAATTATATAGAGGCATTAATTTTTGAAAACATATTTAAAAAAAGCGTTATTTTAAAGAACATCGCCTTTATTCTTTAAATCGATCAGAAAATTCTTTAAATGAGGAGGGAAAAAAAAAGTTTTTTTCCAAATTTCTTTGTAAATTGACCCTTTTCATTTTCTCTGTTTCGAAAACAAATCGAGCATTACATTTGAAATAATTGAGTCTAATTGCTAGTCGTCAAAGGCAGATTCCACTAATTTAAGAGCTTCTATTGAGTGCAAAAAAAAAAAATTTTTGTGAGCGATTGAAATGTTTTAAAAGAACAAACCACAATGTGAATCCTAAATTGATTCGTAAAATGTGCCTATGCCAAATGTTTTATTCGTTGTATAAAACAAAGCGGGAGCAGACACTGAAAAGAAAAAGAGGGGAAAATAATAATAATAATAATAACAACAACTGCGGAATCCCGGAAAAAAATCCCTCCAGGATTTTCAGGCATTCCGGTAATTGTCGTAATGTAATAAACAGAAGCGGGCGGGGTTGGTTAATGACCAACTTATATCTGCGGAATCTGGGCTCGTTTTGATGACTACTTTATTTTTCCCTCCCGCAGTTTTCTTTTTACTCGAATGAAAAACAATTGCGAGCATTATATTCAACTTTTCCTTGCGTTTTCGAAAAATAAACGATCTTGATGTCTTAAACAATGACTTTGGAGCACAATGATAATATCCCAACAATGGCATTCCAAGGAGTTGTTAAGTTTAATAGTCCGACTAGCAATTATTCTGAGACTTTTGAGGACGACTCCAAAAATGGTGAAAAAAAATATGTAAAATAAAACACACAGGAATAAGAAGCGCAATCATTAAAATTATTTAACTCATGTAGCGCATTGTTTCAAAACGCTGGAAAGAAAACGTTGATTGTAAGAAAGCGGGTACTCCACTCAGAGTTCTTATTATCTCTTTTCTTTATATTATAATTTTTTGTCGTCTGCTGCCTGCACTCTTTAACGAACGTGTCTTTATCACAAGCTCATTTAAGAATAGAAGCTCTATTTTTGAACCTGGCAATGCGTGTTTATTTGCAGACGACTCTCCGCTTAACGGAGGTTTATTTAAAAGCGGTTCGCATCAATTTATTTAGATGATGTGGAATTTATTTCGGGGATATTTCTGTGTAATAATTGCTCCCGTTTTCTCTCCGGAACCTAAGACACGAGGAACTTTTCCGTCATTTGAGACAAAAAGAGAATGAGTGTTGCTGATGGATATTAGGCTGCATTATATTCTTGTGCAAGAAAAAAAAAAGATGTCTTCACGGTCTTTTAGTCTTTTACCCACTCTCTAATTATCATGCGTTTATTGTCTTTTTTTTACCCTCTTGTAATTGCATGCTCTTTAAGTTTTAGAATCTAATAAGGATACAGAGTTTACCTTATTATTCATAATTAAGAAGAAACATTTACTGTTTTAGTCACAAATTTTAGATATTTCAATTAATATTGTATTTTAACTACCTGTAAATTTTTTTTTTTGATAGTAATTTCAGTGAAGTTTTGGTACATTTAAATGATAAAAGCTTGACAAAATTTAAATATGGATTTATTGATAAAATATAATAAATATTATTTTACTTCTTTCGATTTATCTCACTTTTAAATGTGTGCAAAATATTTCCATCTGACTATTCTTGTCAACTCAAAAGCAACTAAATACAACCAGTCGCCTCTTAATTTTAAATCTCGGAAAACATCGGAATCTCGGAATTTTAAATCTCGGAGGAACTCAACACCTGCGGTGGAGCCTTTTTCCCCGCTCCATTTCATATTAGTGGAAGGATATTGTAAGCATGACCTTTTCTACTTGCCCCAATCACGATTAGTGAACTCAGAGAGCTTGATCAAGCAGCTTTTCGTCGGGTCAAATGTAGAACCCATTACCTAGAGGTAAAGAGAACGATTCATTTCCCAACCAGGTCTCCGTTGACTTGGTCTTTTTCTCTCTCAAAGAAAAATTGTAAAATACAAAAGGAAGAGTATATTGGTGTAAATTAATAATTATTTCTATTTAATCAAATAAACTGTCATTATTGTCTCCATCATAAAACCATATATATATATATATATATATATATATATATATATATATATATATATATATATATATATATATATATATATATATATATATATATATATATATATATATATATATATATATATATATATATATATATATATATATATATATATATATATATATATATATATATATATATATATATATGTGTATATATATATTTTACAATTGGTGATACCTTGAGTTGTTATCATTTTTTAAGCGATGTGGGGAATGAAAGGCTTAAAAACGTGCAAGAAAAATGACGCAGAAAAAGATTTAGTTTTCATGTGATTCAAGGTGCGTCTTGCTCCCAAAGTTAAGGTCCAAGTCTTTTGATTAGAATAATATTAAGATTTACTGATTTAAGTTCATTCTCTCTTTTAAAGGATTTCTTTCTTCAGTTACATATTGATTCCAAATTTTTAACGACTGCCCTAAGCTTTTCTGACGGACATTTTCTCCTTGCATTGCAAGTGTTATCTCAGTAAACTGGGAAAAAGATGATGTTATCGATCATTTGATCAAAAACTGTAGAGTGTGGAATGAGCTATAAAAGAACGTAATATTGACATGATCAGTCTTTCTCAAGGCACAATTCGTATTTTGATCTTAAGCCAACAGCAATAGAGACTTGTAGCAGAATTATTAAAACGCTAGTGGTATTCAAAATTTTGTATTGAAATAAAGGAATACTTACTAAGCAGTTATACTGAATCATTGACGTATTAAACAAATACAGTAAAACTCCAATTATCCGAGATCCATTTATTCGAATTGCTGATTGTCCACATCACTTTAAGAATTTCAAAAAAATATAAATAAATAAATTAGACTGAAGAAGAAATGGAAAATGAGAAAAAGCTAAAGAAAAGAAAAATGAGAAAAGCTAAAGAAAAAGAAGATGATAATGACGTGTCACTTGAGAAATTCATAAGCATCTGGATCAGAAATTAGTGATGAATATGTAGGAAAATGGGTTTTGAGTGAGACTCTAAGAAAAAGAGAAAATGAGAAAATGGGTTTTGAGTGACGTTTCAAATTGCAATCGATGGTTAACTTATTTAAAGTAGCGATGAAAAAGATGACCATATTGTCCAAGTTAAAGCAAACACGAGACCATCTGCTAATGAAGCATTTGCCGGCTTTGAAATTGTTTTTGAAGTGGATGAGCATCAAACGGAGTGCGATTACACGCAAATTCTCACTGTCAAACGGATGTGCGACTTGGCTATCCGATAACATCTGGAGACAGTGAGACAACCTACTCTGACCAAGATGCTCAGCAAGCAATGGCTTTCATTTACAGCGCTGTACATGCGCAGCACTTGCGAGAGCCATATCATATAAAAGTGTTAGATTTTCAATTAACTAATTAAAAGTTTTTTTCTTTAAAAATATGTAGTTTCTTATACCATTTTCAACGCACAATAATTAATTAAATTAGACTCTTTTCTCGAAAAAATCCAATTATCCGAATATTTCATTATTCGAATGGGATCCGGACCCAATCGATTCAGATAATTGGAATTCTACTACACAACTTAAATATATTTTGTTATACATAACATTTTTAGTAATATGTAAAAATTATATATATGACTTTTTCTGAATATTTATAACAAAATTTGCACTTCAAGACTAGCAACTGTAAATGAGCTATTTCTTACGATTAAAAAAATGAAAATACGTATTATGCTACTACTTTTTATCACAATTGTAGTGACTATGATTACTGTTTAATTCTGAGATTATTGTATTATTTGGCGGACAGTTATAATTGCTTAACGTAGTGTTATTTATTGCGAAATTTCCCTCTGTAACAGAAAATATATAAGGACAGCTATTCATTCCCGAACTTTAAGGATGATTAACATTCTGTTACGTTGTTCAGAAACGAGAAATTTATGACTGAATTTTCATAATTTCTTATTTTTATATGTGAAATGATATTTCCGATAATAATAATGATGGAGGATTAATAGTCTGTTATATTGTGCAAGAATGGGAAATTCATGACTGAATAGTCATAATTTCTTATTATAATATAAGAAATGATATTTCAAATAATAATAATGATGTTGTTGGATTGTTAAAATTTTGTTACGTTGTGCAGGAATGAGAAATTTATGACTGTGTGTGTATGAATATTCATAAATTCTTATTCTATGAAAGGGTGTTTCAAATAAGAATGATAATAATTATTTTTATACCAGAGAGAGAGAGAGAGAAACCAAGGAAACAATAATATTATATAAAAGTATATTTAGTAATAGTCTTTCATAATTTTGTCTGGGGAAAGAAGCAAAATGCAACTAACTGGAAAAGCAACTGAAAATGCACTTAAGGTTTTAAGTGTTGCGAAGCCATGCGCAAATCTTCAGTGTCACCCACCTTAGTTTACAAAATAAAAAAAAGCTACGGGATTAATGTATGAAAATATTACAGGTGACTTAGTGATGTAATTTACTAAAATTGTAATAAGGTATTGATTATTTAAAAAAAAATTCATTATAATATTTTTTGAATTTGATAAAACTAAAATGGGTGAAAAATTAATCCATAAAATATTTTCTTGTAGAATTCATTATGCATTTTTAAATTTAATAACATCTTTTACTACCAAATAAATTTGCCTTATTTTTCATTATTGTTGAATGGCAACAACTTACTTACTATGGTTGCATTGCATGTAAATTAAAATTTACAAAGTAACTGTCTAAAATGGGGTACTTATAATTCTTACTTCATCTGTCAAAGGCTAAAACTTTTTTGACTTTTTTAATCTTGGCTCCAAGCCATAAAAAAGAACGATGCCACTTGCAAACTTAAGTGTTTAGATCAACTATTCACAAAAATATCAAAACAAAAATTTTCTCTCCTTATCACAGAAAAAAAGGTATTATTTTATAAACTAAGACGATCATTTTAAGTACTAATAAAAGTGTTTCTACTAAAATTACACACACGCATGTTTATTATTGCTTCTTAAGGAATGATTTTCTAATGAATGCTTCTAATATCAAGAAGTTTAGTTCCAAATACTCAAAAGATTTGTTTTAAGGGTCGTTGAAATAAATGTCAAATTTCTGAATGAACCTTAGAACAATGGTCTCTAAGGATTCAGCATGAAAGCTATTCAATGTTTCAATGAAATTAAAGAAAAGTTTTATATTAAAAAACATTTCAAGAATTAGTTACACGAGTTTTACTGAAGGTAAATAAAAGATGATTGCAAATTACGTGTAAAAAGTTTAATATATATATTAATGACCACAAATAATATTTTTTATCACAATTTATGATGCATTTTTACCACTTACTGATAAGTGTAAATAATGTGAACTCATGATTACATACGTATTTTTCAAATGCTATTAAGTAAAGTTTAAATTTTCAATTGTTATTCCCCACTTTTCTTGATAACATAAAAATAAATATAAATTTGAAATTATTATAAAATTTTAAATTTTAATCTTAGATTTAGCAAGATTTTATTAGAGAGATTAAATTTTGCATTTACTAAAAGAGATTAGTTAAATTTTTACATTACGACTGGGAAGATTTTTCTACAAATATTGTTCAATAAAATCCTATAGCATGGAATAATAAACTGTTATACACTTTCATTTAGAAAATCACTTTCTATAAAAGAAAACGAATTTCAAAAAGAGCAAATAGTTGCCAATTTAAAGTATAAATATATGAAAAACTGTTCTAATGCGGAAGTATTAAATTACAAAATCACACATGAGCGTTACAAACTATTTTCTTATAATATTAAGTAATTTGTTTTTTGCTATTTTAAAATAAACTACTCAAATTTTATACTTTACCAAATAGCTCAGAATTTATCAAAAGAAATATTTCAGTTTAACTCTGTAAAATAGAAGAAAATATGATTTTCTATAATAACATTACTAAGAAATTCGTGTTAAAACGGTTTTTAAAAAATTAACTTTAGAACAGAAAAACATCAGAAAAATTTGTCTTCTTTAGTATATTTAAAAAAGGATTTATTAGGGAAATATTTTAAATAAATTTTTGTGGAAGTAAAAGTCGTAACCAACGACATTATACAGTTTTTATAAAATATTTAAAATATAATATATAGAATTTATAATTTATGGAAAATAATATATAAAGTTTGAGTTATATAGAGTAGCACCAAGAATCTAAATTTTATTATAAATATTTGTCATAAGATTATTAATCATGAAGTTTTATATTACAGAAAACAAATAGTCGAACTTCAGCCGCTATGATGTTAACTGCTAAAATATTCTGTTCCAAAAAACAATGTCAATTTTTGCATATTCTGCTCTTTATAAATCCCTTTTAATTTCTCTGGTGTTGCTCTCTGGATTCATACATGTACTAACTATTTATGTTCTAATAAATAATTTTCAGAACAAGCCATCGTTGCTTTTTATTCTAAGAATGATTACAAAAAATTTTGGCGCTTAATTAGCGGTCCGAATAAATTGTGAAAATTCTTGTTCGCCTGTAATAAGCACTCTTGAAGTATATTTTTCTTGACAGCTCAAATTCTTTTTTAGGATTTCTATTCCTGATAATTGTAAAATGAAATGTTGGATTTCAAATTATGACGAGTTGCTGGCATATGGAATGTCTGAAACGAAATGTTAATGTCATTCTTCTACATATGAAATGGTTATTCCTCATCTCATAAGGAAATAAAAAAATTGGTTGCTTTTTAATTTCGTTGAATTCAATTTTAAAATTCTTTTAAATATATTATTTATTCATATCTGATACTAAAAGCAGTATTAATTAGTTAGTGTAATGAATAATAAGTCTAAAATCGAAATTGTTTAATTGAAATTGAAAGGAAGTACTTTTTTTTTAATAAATCCTAGTGAGACTTGTGTCATTAGATTTTAAGCTATTAATAAACGCCAGATTCAAGTAACATTTGCAGCAGGGTTTTTTTATTATTTTTTTTATTAATATAATTTTAAGATATAACCATAATTCTTACTAATTTACGATCTTATAATCATAAGAACTTTTTACCGGTCCCTACGAGTTTGTAAAAACAATTATCTTTGTATAAAAACAAAAACAAGTCGAGTTTTATCAAAACAAAAGTTCTGCGAATTTGCGATTTAACACGTTTTACTGTGAATGTTAATTGTAAAAATTTTGTGATTTTATTAGCCAGTTAAATGCATATTTTAATGATAAAAGATTTTGAATAAATTTACTGCCTCTAGATCTGAACTTATATGTTAATATTCTCTATTATATCAGAAGATAGACTTCTGATTTTGATATTAAGTATTAATGTCACATATATTGTTTATATTTTATTTCTTTTGAATCCCAATAAATGTTGAATTTATTGATTTATCTTGTCAAAGAACATTTTAAAAAGACTTACTTGTATTTACTTTAAAAATTATATCGTTTTATTTAAGTAAATGTGTGTTTCTTTAAATAAAGAAACTAAATTTGTGTAAAATAAAAATATTTAATATGAATATTTATATATATATATATATATATATATATATATATATATATATATATATATATATATATATATATGCAATATAAAAGTATTAATATTTTGAAGATTTTGAGAGATAAATTGAATTTCAAAAATAAAATATGTATTATTTTCTCCATATTGAATTTATTATACATGACTGTTATAAAATATTTGTTTTTAATGTTGTTTATCACGATTAAATGTTTTATTTTCAAGTCTTCTTATGAGTAAAGTGCTAAAATCGAAAGTTCGTGCATACATTAATAATTTTGTGATGAATTGAAAATATTATTAGATTTAATTTATGGTTCTGTGACAATTAGAATTAAAAGCTTCATTCTAGGCAATAATAAAATAAATACAAGACATCTTTTTTTTTTTTTGATAATTAATTAAGTATTTGAACAAATTATTATCCAAATTCATAATTTTTTTTTAACAATTTGAATTTATAGGAGTATTTTATGGCATGTTTAAGATTACCATATAACCGATTTTAAGTTTATTTTTAGTTAACATTTGTAAAAGATAATTCCCAGAAAAACAATGTTTACTATGCCATAAACATTTCATTTAGAAGTTAGTTATTATTATTAATTTTAAATAATGCAAGTGCAGAAATATTTTATTGGAAGAAAAATTGAAAAAAAAGTTACTATTCAAATTCATTTAATTGTTTCTATGCTCTTGTGACTCTTCATTTAACATTGTCTTTATTCGGCAAAGCGCATAAAGAAGATTTAAAATAATATTTTGAAATGAACGATTAAATCGAGTAAAGACCTTATTATCATAGCAAAACTTATGATAAAGTTCTTGTAGGAACCAAAACAGCTAAATATTTATCCAATTGCAATATTAATAAACAATAATTTAAATTTACTACTATCAGATTAATTGTTCTTAAAAGAAATGAATTTGACAAAGATATCATTTTGTAATTTCCGTTTTGTAGTTTTTAGCAGAAGTAAAAAAAGAGGAAAACAAAAAAAAAAAGATCTGTTAAAAAAAAAGAAAAGAAACTGATAGCTGTAAAGCATATATAAATTATTGTAAAGTGTAAATAATCGTCAATACTCGGCTTAATAAAGCCATTTTTCTGTCTTCTTTATTTTCAGGGTCTTCATTTTTATAAGAAATTTATTGCAAAATAATTTTTTTAAATTTTTCAGTAATACGAAAATATAAACAAAGATCTAGAATACGAAACAAAAGAACATGGCTTGTTGTTAAAATTATAATATGTTAAATGAATATTAACAATTACTGGACCTAATGGTTCTGTTCAAAGTGCAACTATTGAAACCAATATTTAGCATTTAGTGCCTAAATTATTGTAACTTATTGTGAGCCTACCTACAAATTTTTGAAAAGCAATGTGAGAAAATTGACGCAAACGAAACTGATTATTCATCATCTGCCTATAAAACATCTCTCAAAATGTTTTAAGAGAGCCTAAAGGCAAAAATTGGGTGATTACTCATACATAAAAATTCTACAATGATTAAAAGTTGAGCTCTGAATCCTTTTAAATCAAACTTACCAGAAATAGTTTGGAAATTTATGGGAAATAAGACTTTACCATGAATTAAACAATTACCAAGATGAATGGCTATATATACTAGTTGTTACAGACTTTGAATTGGACAAAGATGTGATGCTTACGGTTCAGCTTTTAAGCAGAATTAGTTATGAGGTGTGTGGGTACATTTTATTGACACATTGGGAAAAATTGAAAATTTATCTGATTTATTACAGAAATTGAATAGTTGCGAGGCTCTCAGAGTTAGTAATACAAAGCATAAAAATCAAACTCTTGTAAAAAGTAACAATTATTTTCAAAGCGAATAATCCATCAAGAGCTAAAGCTAAACATCCAAAATGATCCCAATCAAACAGGTAATGCTCAGAGAAGTAATATGTTTTCATAACGTGTTGAGTAACAAAAACATGAAAAATCAACTTTCCTTAACATGCAACATATGGTGAAAATTTGGTCTCATCATGGCTAAATGTCCAAATTGTATTTCCCTAAGGGCTTCAAATTTCTAATTTTTATGCTATTTCCGATCTTGTTCATTTTTTACATGATCTGCTGTACTACAATTAGCATTGGAGTGTTTCCACAGTATTGAATTTACCGATAATCGTGCTATTTCTTCAGTTTCAATTGAACCGTTTTGTCATATTAAGTAAGGCACAGTACTTGAAACGATGAAATTAGAAATGTATTTTGCTGATTTCTTAATAAAAAGGTATTTTGCACTGAAAAAGTATCTTTCCATAAGACAGAGTTCGAAATTCCACTCATTATTTTGTTTGAGGCAAAGAACAAAGACACTGTTATCATTGGATTTTGCTCGAAAAGCAAAAATTGTGTTCGACCTGGCTGGAAGTAAGTCGAACTTTTCTGAATCATCTCGATAAAATTTTAACTCTGTGAAACTCCATCAATCAAAACAATTTGGTGGACACTCAATTGTTCCAAGCAATTACCTATGGAACAGAATGGAAAAAGCTAACTACATCTCAACCACTTGAAATTGATGCATTGTTTAGTAAATATCAGATTTCTACAAAGTAGGAAAAAAACACCACTACAAGGAATAACTTTTAAAATTCACTTCATGCATACCTAAAACGTTTTGTGAGAACTACACAACAGATACGCGAAAGAGTCTATTTACATCAAGATAAACAAAAGCGGTATGATGACAAAGTTTGGGTTAGTCTTCACCGGTCATTTGAGAACCTCTGAAGAAAACTATTCAATTTATACCTTATACATATGGTCCCTTTGTAATTGTAACTATCAGATCTCCAAAAACTTGTTGTCGATCCCAACGAACTATATAAAATTCTTGGCAAATATCATGTTTCAGTCTTAAAACCCTATCAAGAGCTGACCAAATCGTTTCATCTGGAATACTCTTTGAAATTGTATTAATCTTAACAGATGCACTCATGTTTAATTATTTATTAAAAATCAAGTTGATCCCTATTATTTTCTACCTTCAATGGACGAGGTATAGTTCTTGATTTCTTTCTGAGACGTCTACGAAGCTTAAAAAAAGAGGATATAACTTATTTTATCAGAGAACTCATCTGGTGTCTTCAAATTTATGTTGTTGACGTCTGTAAAACATAAAATGCTTAACACACGCGCCAATTAATTTGAAGAAACATCAGTAAACTTAATTCAAAATTATTTTTAGAATAAATTTAATGATTAAAATTTATAATCAAAAGAACTTTATGACAGTAAAATAGCTTTCGGTTTTATGCAGGTGTTTCTTTTTCATCAAGGTTAACAATTTAACAGTGTCAATGCTCCCTTGGATTTAAAAGGAATTATATAAAACCGGTATTTCAGAAATACTTATCTCTATTATAATATATAATCAAAATTTTACAATTTCTAAAAAATATTTTGCTTATTTTTACTAGAATTTCTAAGGACACCAAGGAACTGCAGTATAATCAATCAATCTATTTAATTTTTGGTCATGCTGAGTGTAAATCAGCTAGGATTTTCCTTAAATAGCTTTCTGTTCTGTCTATTGCAATTCTTTCAACTTGGTCTAGTCATTGAATTCTCTTCGTCTATATTTTGATTATAATATCTGATTTTTTAAAAAATTTCAATTTTTTTTTAATTTTTAATAATGAAATGGAATTTTGTATTAATGGACTTTAAATTCAACAAAATATACAAAATTAAAAAGACAACATCTTTTAGGATGCAGTCCTCAAGAAAACATTTTTGCATTTTACTAACATTATTAGATGAGATCAGATTTTATAAAAATATAAAAGCGTGAAACCATTCCGGAAGTATTATTTTTTCTAGTTTGCATTTGTAAAATCTTATTTTTTTGTTTTGAAAGTTGAAAAAAAATTCTAATTACTTTATTAAGAATTTAGAAATTTTGGTTAGCCCAGTTTTGTTTTAGGAAATATCAGGAAATCGGTGTAAAGTTCTTTTGAATTGGAATCTTTTTAATTGAGATTCCATTAAAAATATACAATATAGCGACTACTTATTACTCAGCATTAAAGAATGCAAAAAATGAAGTTCTTCAAATGATAAAGCTTTTAGGTAATTAGACATCAAAAGGATCAATATTTGAAAAGAACTTACAGGAATTACATGAAAATTAGAAAAAAAGATCAATAAAATTTTTTATCTGTAAGATTTTTTTTTTCGTTCGAAAGAATCGACTCGGAGAAATTTAAGAACTAAGTAAGAAGTCATTCGCATAACTATGTATTGAACTTACAAAGTAAATAATGTATTATCGCGGCGCGCATAATCGAACTAAAATCATCGTTGCCAAAGCGAAAAACAAAAATATTCTAATAAAATGAAGCTGAAGATTCCGCTTCTCTCCCGCCAAACAACAAAGAAAGAAAGAAAAAATATTCGAATGCTTCATTAGTCGTGTAAGTGATCTCTAAGTGGAGGCAAGTCAATACAATAACAAGAAAAAGACGGAAAAGAAACAGATAAGAAAGTAGCAGTAAGACAGAACTAAACGAAGGAAGAATAAAAAAAATCAGAAAAATGGAAAAGAAAGAATGAAGACTTGATCGATTTAGGGAGCAAGTTTCACGTTCTCTCAAAAAGAAGACAGTTCAATAAAAATAAAGCCAGAATATTGCTGAGATGGGGCGATCGGAATGGGATGGCACATTTGGCTCTTTATTCTTGTTCTGGCACTCCAATCAGAATGTAAATATCATGTGACGTAAGCAAAGGATAAAAATCATGCGGTTACCCAAAATATGTGAAATAGTTAAATTTCAGCACTGATAAAAATTCTCTGAACGTATTAATATATAATCTGCCGCTCATTTTAGCTAATAATTTTGCAGATATTTTACATTCTGTTAATCATAAAATATTAATGATATTCTATACATGGCGATTTATTTTCAAACCCCTAATTTAAAAAAATTCTATTTCAGAAAAGATTGTTAATTGTGTTTTTTACTGGAGTAATTTAATTTAAACTCACATAAAATTTTAGTACGTAATTTAGTTTGTTTATATTTATAAAGAATCAAAATTATGTGCACTCATATCTAAAACAGGAATATATATAAATGTAAAAATCGACTTTTTAAAATTAAATCAGTGTATAAATTTGTTTGTCGAAATTGATTTTGTCAGGTGCTGGTTAATTACTGCTTAATGGTTTAAAGTTCATATTGATTAAAATGTATTTAATCGAACCTTAGAACAATGTAATTCAATAACAAGATATTGTGTACTATGCCTTGAAATTTTATTTTTTGATTTTATTACTATAATAACTCAAATTGTCTGTCATTAGAATAAAAAAGTGGATAGGTGAAATATTATATAAGCACAATACAAGATATATTTTCAAACTAAGCATATATTAGTGTAATAAATTTGAATATCAATTGTGTTATGTATGTTATACATAGCATTAAAGTTTATAATTTAATTATTCTTATATATAAAAATTATGAACAAAATAAAATTTAATAAATATAATTTAATATTTGTTATTTTGTGTGTAATTATATTTAATGGAGAAAACTTCTTATGGTTTCATTTTAAAAATAAATTATAAGAATTACAAGAATGCGGGAAAAATTTTTCCTGTTCATATTTATCTTCTTTCACAATGTATTTTAAAATTTTGCATTAGTTTCTTTGGATATACATTTTATTTCATTTATTCATTATTACTTGTATTACTAAAAAAATCTGACATGAATAAGTTTTGTTTCTTAATTTAAACATAATGTAAATATTTTGTGAATTCTTGTGTTTTGAAAACTCTGGTGGTATTAGACTATAATTAGTGGAGTAATTGTTTTGTTAAAAAAATCTAATACAATGTTAAAAAGGATCATTTATAAATAAAATAATTTAATTAGCAAACTTTTTAAATTGATTCTGCTTAATTTACTATTTTTAAGTATCTTGTACTCACAAAATTAAAATAAATAATGTTTGTTTGATAAGGAAATTTTTAAATTCTTTTCTGAATTTAAAATAAAAGAAAAATTTTTTTTGATATTTTTTATGTACAAAGTAACCTATTTATTAATTTATAATTAAGAGAAAATTTTAAAAAATTGAATGTGATTTAAATTTCTAGTTAACTTAATTTATTAAGTGTATAAATAAGTTTAAAAAGGAATAATTTCAATAGATCCAAATATCAACTTTCAGAGGTATAGTTTTACATTTGTAAGCCATGATTGCTTCACCAATCTTTTTGGAACTTAATCGTTTTCTCTTTCTTCCGAACTAAACTAATTGCTTATGCAATATCACTGACAAAGAAATTCATTAATTTCCAAATCGGGAAGATTTTTTCAGTCATTTTTGTTTCACTTCAATTTCGAAGCCTCTTCCCAGCCCTGTTGCCATAAGAGACAGTTCTCTGACGTTCTTAAAATCACTCTGATCCCTTTCAATCACGGACTTCCCCCTTCTTCCTCCTTTTTTTCGTCTCTCAACATCAACAGCTTCCACCTACACTCGCCATCCCCGCTATGCTATCTTCTTCTAAAAAGATCTAGAATGAAACCTCCATGCGTCCGTTTTCCTCCTCACCAAACCCCTATTCATCGTTTTACTTTGGGATGAAGCTTTCCCTCCCCACCCTCTCATCTCACAACTCATTATAGACACTGCACATAGTTACTAATGAGTAGGCGTGTCACGGCCATCATAGGATATCCCCTACCCTCTCCAGGATCGATTTCCTACCCCCCCTCCTTCATGGAAAAATTCAGGCTATCTCCCCCTTCCATCCCCGTTCAGTTTCTTCTCTTAAAATCTTTATACCAAGGGGAGAAGCAACGTTAATTTCTGGCTATAATTGAGCGGACATTGTGCCGGCACTTGCTGCTATATTCTACGACAGTACAGTTACACGAAAAGGAACCATAGTGTTGCTGGTAATTGGTTGATGATGTTGCCGCCTTGGAGGATGAAGGGACTTGATGAGGGGGAAATGGGATGAGAGAAAGACAGCCTAAGCTCTTACATATAGCCTATAGTTGTTTTTTAAATAATTTATTCTCACTTTATTTATGTATATATATATATATATATATATATATATATATATATATATATATATATATATATATATATATATATATATATATATATATATATAAACAGAATTTGCTTACATAGGAATAGTGAACATTGAAATTTATATTTAAAATTTCAAGATCTTAAGCTGAAATTCAATTTTTATTAAATTTATTGTGCCTTCTTATTAAAAGTTATAAATTTAAAGTTTATCTTATATATAAGAAAGCACGATTAATTTAAGAAATATTTTGTCTTTATTTCTTTTTTACTGAATTAAAAATATTTTAACTATGCTGATAAAATTCAATTCTAACTTCCATGAAAGAGATTCATGTTTTCTTGTAAAAGTACATAGATTAAGTAAATTTTAGAAGATTAAAAATTTTGGAAAACAATTTGTATTTTTGATCATCAAGTTGGTGATCATTATAAAATAAAGTACATTAAAAATGAGAATACGAAAAATATTCATAAAAAAATTTACTCTCAATTGTTTCATTAAATATATAATTCCAATACAAATTTCTAGCAATAAACGGGGTCGGCATTGGGAAATTAACTGGAAACTGTGTAAAGAGCATGGTAACGTTAAAAAAATAAGAGAGAGAGAGAGAAAGAGAGAATTTTGGAATTTTGAAAAATCTCACTTTTAAATCGCAGAACATTTTTTTTAAATATGAGTTTTATTTATAAGCAGTTAAAAGGTTTATTAAAATTGCATATTTTGATTGAAATTGCAAGAAGGTTTATTGAAGATAACAAATAATATTTAAAAAACAAACAACAGATTTTTCAATCAAATTTGATCTTAACTTCATCATTTTATAACTTTTCAAATGATTTATTTCATCACTAGGGCCGTAATACAACTGCATAAATTAGTTTTGCTATTAAAATATTTTAACATAGCTTTTCATTAAAGATTAATAAACATACAGAAAAAATATATATCCTTCATTAATATATATTATACCAATGTTTACTCCAAAATTTTAGCGAAATTTTTAGATTGCTTAGTGTAAGTATAAAATTTTTGTTTTCATATAAAACATATGAATGAAGTAAAAAATGCTTATATGAAGAATTAATATGTGTATAAAAATTAAATTTCTGTAAAAGTAATACAAAAAAATTTAAATTATTTAAAAGAATTTGATTAAAGACAATTTTATCATATGGGAATTAAAGGAGTTTATACATAATTATTAATTTGAGACGCATTTTATACGTATTAATTAATTAGAATAATGATAAAAAACCACGAATTATTAAAAATAACTTTTCCTTTTATGATTAATAATTAACATAAATTTTGAAATTCAAATACTGCTTATTTAAAACCACATTAACTCACATAATAAAGTAGTTTTAAGCACTTTTTATCCACACCAAGAAAACTGTGATAACATTTTTAATTATAGAAATGTATGTGTTATCGTATAACTTGTTAGTAAAGCAAATTTTTGTTTGATTTTTGCCCACATATTGAAGTTAGTTTCATATCATTAGTTAAAGATAAAAAATACACGAGAAAATTATTTGAACGAGGCTAATTCTTACATCATTGGAAAACTTACTAAATATAATATGTAAAGTTAGCTATTAACTCTTACGTTTTTTTGACTTCATACTTTTTAGATGAATACGTTTAAATATTTTTTACTCACTTTACTGTTACGTCAATGCTTTGATAAAAACATTCTTTTGGTAAATAATCCTTTGCCATTCTTTGTAAATCAAAAGATAAAAAGTACAATACTAACTAAACACAAAATTTTCGAAACTGTTTCAAATTCTATTCCCATCTCGAACAAAAATATTTTGACATTGAATTTTTTTTTAACCCTAAGGAGTTTTGCTTAGAAGTTAACCGCCCCTTTCCCTCATACATCAATTTCCAGCCTCTAAAGACGAAGCAGATATATCAACGGATAGATATTTATGTCTATTAACGTATCCCAGGGGATTCTGCTGAGCTTAACATAACAGTTCCACTTTGTGGGTCTCCTCTTCGAAAAAGATTCCATTTTTCAATCCCACTTACCTTACTCCTTCGGCCCATTGCTGCTTTAGTCAGCTCAGAAGATCTCTCTGCTATATTTTTTCTCTTTTGGAAGATGTATCTGTATCTTTAGAAAGTGGGATAAAAAGCACTGGGAGAAATAATCTATAACACAGGAGAAAAAAGCAGCGTCCTGGGGTTGGTCTTGACCCCTAAGGCGTGTCATCAACTGAAGTGGATTGCTTTGCTCTAACTTTGTCTTGTAGGTAACGAGCATGGTGCCCCTGTCCCATTAGAGACACTAAAAGAAGAATTGTCCGATGAAGTTCATTTTGTAAAACCCCTGGAGACTGAAGGAAAAATGGTTTCTTTATAGATATACCTGGTTTAGGGTTTTATTTGTTTTGTTTATTAGTTATTAGATGTTACTAATCTTGTGGTGAACGAAAAGTCTGTTTCATGAGTCGATGTTAAATTAATGTTTCTTTGACTCTAGTGAACTTTATTAAATTTGAACTTTTCATTAAATTTTTAAACATAATAATACTCTAAAAAAAGCTTTATATTCATATAAAAACTACTTGAATTGTAAAAGAATATAAATTACTTATAATTAATTACGACGATATTGAAAGAAAACGCAATCAATTCAATATGAGATTATCAAGATTATTTAAAAATTTTTTTGAATGTAATCTATGAATTCCCGTCAATTTGTCGGATGTTGCGAAAAAAAAATCAAAATGCTTATATTTTTGTTTTTGAATAGTATTACTACTTTTCTTGAAACTCTGACTATAGTAAAATTAATCTCACATGAAAATGCAAAAGCTATATTAACCTTTTTATTCAAACTACATTACATGATGCATGCATTTATTCATATGTAGTCCTTTATATATAAAAAAAAATTCCTTCAAAATATTAAGCCAAAGCAATAACATTTGCGTCAACTTTATATGCATTCAGAGATATGCATATTCTGGTGTGTGTAAGACTATTAAACGAAACGCTTAAGAATAAAGCTGTTTGAATAAACAGGCAAACTCCAGAATTCAGATGCATGAAGCATTCTTGGAGGAATGCTTTATGCAGCTGAATTTTGGTGTCAGAATAAAGTATCTAAATGTTTGAATAAATGAGGAAATTTCAAAATTAAAATATATCTTTTGATCAAGAAGGTAAATGTCAATTTCCAAAACTTCTAGCCTTGTAACTGTGAGCAACTTGGATCCGAAAGAGGTCAAACTGTTGCATTATATAAGATGATGTTGATGTAATAATAGTTCTAAATATATCATAAGGTGTTCTCATGTAAAGCGATTGTGACAAAATCTGAAAATTTATCTAAGAAACCAAAATCGCCCGAGGAAAAATTGTCTGTAGGATAATTTATCAAGATAGTTTCTAATCCATTCTCATAATATATCCACAGCTTTAAAATCTTCAGGAATTATGGTGTTGAAGGCAGTTATTAAAATATTTATTATAAAAAATATTCGTCAGTAGGAATAAAAGAAGTGTAGATACAATAAAAAAAGTTGTATTGCTTAATGAACCATCACATAACTTTCTTAAAAAAACTACCAGTAAAATGTAAACGCATGGTAAACGCTTGTGAGTAGTATCTTCAGTGGGAAATAATGACGTATATTCGAGCATTGTAGATTGTTTTATAAACACATGAACTCTCAAATTCTATGGTCAGTGACTATCTATGCGTGATCTAATGCTTACGTTATTTTGAAGTAAAAAAAAAAAAAAAAAAAAAAAAAAAACATTTGTTAGGTTGTCACTGTTTGAGCTAAATTCTGATCATATGTTCTTTAGTAACTGTCACTTTAATCATTTATAAACCATTTTGTTTCAAAGCAATAAACTCATCTTTTGACCTATCAAAACATGTGATTATAAATTTCCTCACAGGTCACGATGACCTGGCTAGTTAGAACGTTATTGCTTAATAGTTGAATTCCTGATCCAAGCGAAGAACCATACTATTTGTTAATGGAGACTAGGGCACGTAAACTATGACATAGTCGCAATATCCTCCATCAGAAGTGACACTTTTGGAGGTGTTCTATTTGGTCCTTGCTTTTAAATTACGAGGACCCACCCATTTATTTGGCCATTATGGAACACCCACGTCGATTTCACTACAAAAAAGCGTTAACACATCTGTCCCTTGCAGTGCTGAGAAATGTAAAACTCCTACCGGGAAGGAAAAAAATTCTTTATACATCATCCACCGCATAACTTCTTTTATTTCTTCAAATTTAATTCTAAATTCATCATTAAAATTATTGCATTTATTTTCTGCTAAATAAATGTAGAACATTTTAAAGAAAATATATAATAGTTATTTAGTATGATATATTTGTATGCTGGTTTTTGAAGACTATAGTGAATTTACCCATTTAGTTCGTTGAACATCTCCACGTTTCACTTAGGAAATAATTAATATGTGGGAGCATAAATTAAACAATTATTCATATATTTTTTAAAAAAATTGTCTTTGTTAAACTAAATAGGAATTAGTTAAAAAAAATTTGTATTATTAAAGTGCAAAACGTGTTGTTTGAAGTGAATTGATACGAATATCAGAAAAGTAGTTCGTTACACAACAGTAAATAATAATTATCATAAAATATATGCTTCGAAAATTAATCCGGGTTTCCAACGATCTTAAAAATTTTATAAAAGTGAATTTTCAAAACTAAATGTAGCATAATATCTATTTCTTTTCCCTATTTTTGTGTATTTCGTTTTATATATTATATTATGTGAATAAAATAGTGAAAAAATATAAAAACAAAGAATAAACATAAAAAGTAATTATCTGCCCTATTGCGAGTGGGAATGATGTGTAAATCCGACATTTGGATCATTAAAAAAATAATAAATAGTATTGAAAGTTTTTTTTAAACCATTTATTAATCTCTGTCTAGAAAGATGATTTTAAGATTGAACTAAGAAAATATTTGAATCAAATTATCTGCTGCTATGTCTAGGAAGCATTATGCTATGTCCTACAAACATCCAAGGAAATGTAACTGTATGAGGATGTTAAATATTTATCAATGAGAAATAATAAACGAAATTATAAAATAAATTTTCTTCATTTTTTCCATTGTATACATATAAGTTAATTAAATTAATAAAATAAAAGAAGATATAAAATTTTTTATTGTTGACATGTCTTGCCGACCGACGGTAAAATGGTTAATGCCCCTAACTTCAAAGAGGGTTCGAATCTTGCTTTGTTAATGGATGTACCTTTCTCTTTTCATATCTGTGTATGTTTTTCTATCTTTTCACTATATAAGGCAAAGATGGCACTCTCATTGGGTGCCCCACTGTAAAAAATTGGCACCAACTTTACTCCTTGTCACGTGGAATTTGCTTAAATTCTAAAAGGCAGCAGGCATTGAGAAAAAAATTGAAAAACATGCTATTTATAATTGCTTCAGAGAACTGGTCTTGTATGAAAATTTAATATATAATTCAAGAGGATATAGAAGCATAAAAAATTTAGTCGAATCTTAATTATTTCCCGGAAAATAAAAGAAAATTAAAAGATTGAAATAAAATAATGTTTCTTGTTAAACTTTACTCTTGTATCTATAATAGAATTTAAAAAAGTAACAAAAGCCCTCTCATGTTAAATTTGCTTTTAAAAGCAAAGATTAATTTCAGCCTTAATTGTTATGGTGTAATTTGTGGTCGCTCCCTTAATCTAGCAATGTGCTATCGTTAGCACAAGACGGCGAAACACACTGGAAAAAGGAAGCCTGTTAATTTGAATTCGCTTATCGTCGCTTAAATCTATTAAGACTCACTCCGCGCTACTTTTTTCCCCGTTTTTCTACTTTCTCCCGATTTTTTCTTTCCTTTTATACGTATCCAGGACGCAACTCCACTCCTGTTCATCCATCCACTACAACACATATAGATATATCCCCTCTTTGCTTCTCATTTCCCAAAACTTCTTTTCATTATTACAGCGCTTCAAAAACAAATTACACGAAGAAGAGGGATAAGAGAAAGATAGGGAATTAGCGGAAAGGACTTCTGCCAAGAAAATTTCCCTAAGTGTAGGGAAAACAGAGGGGAAAGAAGCGGAACCTCAGCGTCTATTTCTGTTTACTTTAACCAAGTTAAAAGTATGTTAAAGAGTAAGATTCAGACCACTACAATGAGCAACTTTTTGAATCTCTTATTGAATATGTGTAATTTGGATTCAAATTTATTCATATATTTTATTTTATACCTGTATTATTATTTTTTTATTATTCCTCAAGAGATATTAAATGAAGATAATAAAATCAGACGTAATTATTTTTAATGGAAATATATAGAGTTTTAAAGTTGAAAATTTAATGAGTTAAACATATTAAATATTTCATCGAAAAATATAATGATTTTGATTCTATTCAAAATTTACATCTCAAAGATGTGGTAAATTAAATCTGTGAATGATTGAAATATAAATCCTGTATCAACTAAAAAAATATTTGCAACACTTTTGAGTACTTCAAAAACTGAGTAAATAAACAAATGATAAGAAAATAATCAGCTTAAATTAATTATTTTTAGGAAGGTTTAAAAAATAGTTAAATTTGTGTGTGCTCACAAAAAATATTACTAATTAGTAATTAGTATATGTATATAGTGTTGTTTAATTATATAAATCTATATGTATAATCTATGTGTGTATGTATGTATATATTTATATATATATATATATATATATATATATATATATATAATTTCTATAACGGTCCTAAACTTTTATAAAAGTTCTCAGCAGATGAAATTACTGCTCAGAAATTTATATAAGATATGAAAGTACAGGAATTTGTTTTGTTTGAGGGAATAAAATAAAAATTCAAAATTTTGGACCTAAGGACTATTTTACCATGACTTATACATTCAGCATACATTTACAATAGTTTAAAAGTTTTAATTCATTAAAGCATTATTATTATACTTAAGCCGATCGCCATTCTCATGTGGCATGTTTAATTGTAAAATAGCCTACTAAGCAGTTGGCAGCAGTCTGCACTAGGAAATGATAAAAATATATCGTGTAAGGCTTTCTTTTAGATTGGGTGAAGTTCTTGCATTATCTTAACTTTAAAACTGTTTCAAATACCCCGTCTCAACCAAAAAACACATTTTTCTTGTTTACATCTATAAAACATTTATTTCTAAGCAAATTGTAAATTATAATACATAATTTTAGCAAAGGAAATTGTAAAATCAGTTTTCTGTCATGAAGTTTTGTTCCAGCATAAATGTGGGTACCTCTGTTTATGAATGAAAAACAGTAAACATGAAAGAGACTGTATTCCAAAATAAAACTCAAAATTTTTCTTTGCTACTTTGATGATTTGCTACTTAAAATGTTGTCATAAGCACATAGATAGCTTCAATTTAAAATGTCAACATATGTTATTATAGAGAGAAGAAATTTCTTTGCGAAAACCACAAGTTACTACAAGTTTATTGTCAAATTTTCTGTAACTTAGTTTAAAAAAAATGATTTCGCTTGTTTTTCTTAATTTATTTAAATCATAAATTGCAGAATGGTTTAGATACACATGATCAATATTTTTTTAACGTATTTTGAATAGTAACATATTTTCATAGTAAAACAAATGAAGAATATAAAAATAGTTTTAACAGCTTTTTCATATGTGTTATAGAACTAAAAAAAGATATAAGCTATATCAACTCGTTAAAGGACACACATAACTCAATGAATTCATTGATCTATGGATATCCTTAGTTAATTGTGTGTCTTCAATTAGAGAACCAGAAATGCTTGAAACATTTATTAGAATAAAATTCTCTTAAGGAATTTATAAGAGGAAAATAAGATCACTTCAAATCGTTTTATTGGTCATATTACATAATTTGAAGATAATACTAAAATTTTTAAGACTATTTGTTTAATTGTATTTAAAGAAATAACAACCAATTATTGATTGAAGTTGCTATACGCATTAATGGAAATTTTCATAATTGGGCAATAAAAATTACCCCAAAGGAATGTTTTTCGAATTTCCCGAAATTATGAGACGTATAGTAGCAGAAAATCAAGTTGTATTAAAGCATTTACTAAGATCCTGCTTTTAATCTTTAAGAACAAAATTATCACTCTATAATATCCTTATTCATACTGTGCTGATTTATGCATCTGAAATATGAGCCATGACTATCAGAGAGGAAAGGTTGCTGGGAACCTTTAAACCCAATTTCTGAAGAGTAAGTTTTGTGAAATTCAAGAAAATGGTATCTGGCCTGGGGGACGCTAAGAAGAACTATATGTTCAAAAAGCTAGACGTTGCTCACTATACTAAAATAAGTCGACTAAAATTGATTGGAAATGCCACCCGCTTGAGCAACAATACATGAAAAAAATTCCTTTCATCTAGACCATGTAACACAAGAAGAAGGAAAAGTCCTAAACTTCAATGGCTAGATGGATTTAAAGAGCATTGTCTGAATCTCAGTAGAAAGAATTAGAAGAGTTTAGCTGTCCAAGAGAGAGTAGAAAGAATTAGAAAAGTCCTAAACTTCAATGGCTAGATGGAGTTAAAGAGCATTGTCTGAATCTCAGTAGAAAGAATTAGAAGAGTTTAGCTGTCCAAGAGAGAGTAGAAAGAATTAGAAAAGTCCTAAACTTCAATGGCTAGATGGAGTTAAAGAGCATTGTCTGAATCTCAGTAGGAAGAATTAGAAGAGTTTACCTGCTAGTAAACTTAGTTGGAAGCATCTGATTCAGAAGCCCTTAGCTCACTCTGGCGAGTAGTACTAAGGATGATGATGATATAAATTCTTTTAAAATTTACCTGAATATATTCAACTTTACTCAGAGTAAATAATAAACAATTCAAATAGTGGTTATACAATCATATTAGATTTGATATATTATGTTGAATGAAAAAAGTTATTCTTATAATTAAAGTACATTAGGGGCACATTTTTGGAAATTTAATTAAAAAATTGTGGAAACTTTAAGTCAAATAATTTGTGTTTGCTGATTTGTTCTTGTAATAGCTATATATTTAAATATCTGCAATAATGTAAATGAAATATATTCATTAAAAATTACGAAAATATTGACTAAACATTCTCAGTTTTTTTTTTTTTTTTTTTTTTTTTGGTTGGTAAACTCTAGAGAAAAACTTTTTTTTATATATGAGAAGATAATATACTATTTTATTCAATAATTCTTTTAATATGGAACGTCTATATTTAAAACTTGGTTCTTTTAACTAGAAAGTGGTTGTTTTTTTCTCGTTTCAGTTAAGATGACGATTTATTAAAATTCTCATTGGCTTAAAATATTCATGACTTTAGATAACGTTTCATCTACACCAAGTCGTGTTTAGACGACGTCGTAAATCCGATTTGTCGTCGAATTCGCTACCTTCTTCAAATCACATTCTAAGAGTGGCAGCAAACAAGGTGAAGTTCGTCATCGAATGTCTGAGTGTCATCGGCGATGAGAAAAAACCCATTCACGATTTTTACTAGAAATAAAGTAGAATTTTTTATTAGTAATTTTTTCTGTTTGCAAATGTTTTCAAAATCAGGAAAGTTACCTGTTGTTCTAAATTATTTGTTTTTATATTTTCTAATCATTAACGATATTAACGATAACGATTTTTCTAATCATAACTTCCAAAAGTAAACACGTTGAAAATAGAGCAAAAGAGAAAGCAAAATAAAAAAGACAAGACAAAACATCGACTTTGGTTAGTTTAAATCAGGAAGGACGATAAAAAAAATTTTTTTTAGCTTTTCTTTAAATATTTATTTAGGTTATATAATAAGGGTTTTCATAAAAATATAAGATTAAATTTCAAGACAAATATTTTTTTTTTACGAAACTATTACATTAAGTAAACAGTCGAAATAATTTTCAACTTATGGCACTGACAAACGAAAACGTAAATATTTTATGAATTATGGTGAAATTTGTTGAAGCAACAATGAAAATAAAGAGCATTTTTGTCATAATGTGATGCATGAAGTAAAACAAAATGTTTAGATTAAAAGGGTTGCATAAACAATGAAAGATTGAAATATAAAAAATCCTCAAACATGAACATAATGTGCTATTATCACATCAGAAAGAAGATTCTTGGCACTGGAAAATATGGCGATTTACTCAATCAATCGAAATCAATAGGTGACTAAGTAATTTCGACGAATAAAATTCAAAGGAATTGCTAAAGCTATGCATTAAAATAAGTTAAGATGAAATATGTCATGGCCATGACATTCAATTGTTAAATTTTACTATAGTTAAATCCGCAGAGTGAAACAAAAATTTATTTTCAATTCTCCTCTGGAATGTAAACATACACATTCTCTTATGAACTTATTAAACGATAAGAAAATATTCAGTTTCTATTAAGGAAAATGTATTTATTGTAATTGATCCAATTTTCTATACTTGTTTTAAAAAAAATAAATATATTCTACCAAAATAAATCAATGGCGTCAAAGTCAAAAAAGAAACAATTGTTTATTACTTGACGATTGTTATTGTTTTCTATTAAAGAAAATATTAGATACATTCTCTGGAAAAAGAAATTGCTGAATACTTCATGTTCAGGGTGATTATAGATAAAATTTCAGGAAAACCTGGTATTTCTTTTTAACATACATGAAAGAATAGGCATTTATTTTGCAAAAAAAATGTTTAAAAATTGGTAAGTAAAAGATACTGCGTTTTATTTTAGATATTAATAAGCAAGTCATAAATACCAAGAAACAGTATTTCCTGTTTTTTAGTGTCCTAAAATATTATCCTGAGATTGACATATAAGAATCAAAGAGATAGAGATGGGATTTTACAAGAATGATAACTGTTGTTTACATGGAAGAAATTCTCCCCAAGAACACAAAAATCTGATCTGATGCTTTTAGTTGATCCAATAAAGATAGTTACAAAATTCAAACAAAGGAGTTAATTTGACGGGAAATGTACAGAAATTGCTCCTATTTCTGTGGAAGATGTGGTTACAGAACTACAGAAAGTGAGTATAGTATCTTGAAAATGCGCAGTCCACAGGAAATGATTTGAACTTTAAGTATAAACTTGTCAATATGGTTCGTAAAGTTTAACTGATTATACTGCTACCCATTTTAAATTATGTTTGTTTAAAAAATTTTCCTTTTAATCTTTCTATATGTGAAATATTCGCCTTACATCTTGTCTCTCAGATGAAAGTGAATTTGGCAATTGTGAACTCATTGTGAGTAGACGAATTCCATTTTTATCATCAAATTGCCATCAATTTTGGTAAAAATAAAATGTATTCCGAACGCAACTACTGTCTCTTTATTTTCAAAAGATAACTGAGTGATGAGTATTTATTGAAGCATTTATCATGCATTTTTCTTCATGGTGGAGATAGTTTCTCTTGATTCAGTAATTTGTATCATTGATTGAGGAAGGACATGAAAACTCAAACAATGCTCAATTAGTAATTAATCAATGTCTCAAACAGAATTGTATGTAGGAATCTCAACATATATGGTCTTTACTGTAAAATTCTATTAAAGTAAAATGTTTAAACTGATACATAAGTTGAATAAGCTTTCTTTTTGACAGAAATACATAAAGCATATAATTTTGAGAGAAGTAATAATATCTTTGTACACTTTTGAATGATGTAACAATATTTAATGAAGCTTACACATCTTGTAACTGCTGGCAAATTTCATCTAAAAATTTGGAATTCTTGAAATTCACGTTTCACTGTTGGTACTTTGATTTGCTTAATTAATTATTTTGGTGTAAAAATTTTTTTTTAAAATGTATTATATTTTTTCTATTTTTTTATTAACTATTTATGTACGGATTTATTAAAAAAATATTACATTTTCATTTGGGGCACATTTAATATTTTGGGAATGTGAAAGCAAAAACTTCTTGAAAGAATTTATTCATATTTCTTATTATACGTTATGGTGTATAGTAATTGAATAATTGGAAGTAATTAGTATTACATGATGCATATCCAAATCTTGAGAACTATTTTCTAAGTAAAAGCATCTTATTTATGTACGTTAAACACATTTCTAAAGGGTTTAATTTACAAACAGATTAACTGTACATTGATATCTCATTGGAAGAGAAAAATAATTTTTATAGTCTGCACTTACATTAAAAAGAAAGTGTTTTGAAATTAAAATACTTGATAATTAAATAACAATGTCCTAGCTGAAATTGTTTTTTAAACTCGTATGAGAGAGAGTTAAATACATTTATTTCAATTATATGTAATACAACACTTGTATGAATCAGGTATAATAAATCTACTCATTGGAAAATAATGATAAAAATTTAAAAAATATTTATTCTAGTGCAAACAATCAAAAGTTTTTATGACCATTAGCTGATTGAAACTTTGGTCACCTCCAAAATATTTTGGCACAATTTTATTTCTCTACTTTTCAGCAATGTAAATATATCTTTCATTTGTCCTGTTTACATTTTTGAATTAATAACAACTATCTTTTTAATTTTGCTCTTTTTTTGCGACGTTTGTCACATAAACTATATTTTATTAAATGAACTCAATCGCCAACCATGAATCTCTTATCACCAACCAACTTATTCTAATATGCAATAGCATGAATTCTTCATAGTACTTTTTTTTTGAAGTTAGTGCTCCTCTGCCTATTCAAATTCGGTAGCAGATATTGTTGAATTTTTATCTTGTATATGATCTAATTATTGTAACCGCCAATTTTCAAAAGCCTGATCATGATCATAAGAATTTGTGACTGTAAAATTTCCGAAAAACTTTATTTGGAAAATATTCAGCCACAGCTGCAAGTGAGTTCGCTTGCAAACATTGGTGATTTGAAGTTATCATTGAATTCAAAATATAGAAAATTATCTTTTTGTATAAAAATGTTCTGGAAGTAAATAATTTTAAGTATTATAAGTAAACGTGAGTTTTTGCTAAGAGTTGATATTCTTAAATCTGATACATGTATATGCAACAATACCAATATTTTTTTTAAAAAAATGCTTGCTTCGACGAGTTAATACTTAAACAATTTTTTAGATTTACAAAAGAATTATAAGCATTTAAATTTGAATAAATTATGAATTTCTTGTTTATTATATTGATAGACTTGATTTATTTACATAATATTTTTAGCAATAAGTAATCATTTATTATTTCTCGTGTGGTTTATTTTTTCACCCCGACAAACTTTTCTTCTTCTTTTCTGTTATGGTTTGCCACTAATCATGGCCAAATTCTCTTCGTAATACTTAAGTTACAACAAAAATGTTTAAACCACTATAGAAAAGATTGCTAATGAAAAAAGTGAAAATCAAGGATGTGAATTTTAAAAATAATACTCAATTTGCCAATTTTGAAAAAGACATCAAATCAATTACATAGGTCCAAAATCAATCCTTATAGCTAAGTTGAGAAAAGAACTCAGTAGTTAGACTTAGTTTTTGGTATTGAGAGGATTGAACTTAACCTTCCATCCCAAATCTGGCAAGCTATTAAGACTAGAGAACATAAAGCATATAAGACCTAATGCTACTCCATTGTTAAGGTGTAAAAGCATAATTCCAGATGTTAATCTAGTCATCTGGCAAGTTTTGAAGCTATATGAAAGTGAAGTTTCACGTTTTCAGCCAGTAAAACTATGCAGCTAGAAAATCCAATAAACACTTCTCAAAATAAAAAAGAGCATAATAATAACAAAAAGGAAAAACAAATTAAAATTGGGCTGTGAATTACAAAATTTGGCATATAAATTTATATAAAAGAAAATTTTTCTATCGATTCATTTTTTAAATACACTTTATTATTATTATGGTTAAAAATAAATGTATTATAAAACCATCTTAAAGTGTAATTCATGTGTTTACTGTAATTATCAATTATTTAAGTTTAGAATTCAGTTGTTAAAAGTTTACAACAATCTTATATGTTCAGAATCTATCAATTCAGAAATGTCCAAAGATGCTTCACTAGTCAGTTGTAATGTTTGATATGATTGGTTACGAGGCTAAATAATGTAACTTCCCGATTGACAATAATTGCTCTTATATTTGGATTTTATCTCCTTAATTATCAAATATTCCATAGAAATCAGATATAATAACTTAAAATGAATATTAAGATTTGATATTAAGCAATATTTAAAATATTAAGTGAAAAAAATATGCCTGGGCTCTTTTCTCTAATGTTCTCTTACCGATTTCTTGAATGATTGTAACTTACTTTCAGAAAGGTAAAATGAACTAGTTACTTTCCAACTGCCTTAATTAGCATATTCGGTCTCCGCGCAAAGGACACAGCAGTTAGCTGATGGATTTCAGTTTTCGAAGTTTTCATTTCCAAGTTTAAGTTCTTGCCGAAACTTCCCCCTCCTTGACAAATCGAAAGTTGCAGATAAAAGAACAAATAAATTTCGCCATCCCTCCTTCAGCCGATGGTTATCAATTATCACAAAGACAAAAGAACTTCGCAATCAGAGAGTGGCACGTTAACTCAATCTATCCTCCTCCACCATCTCCCCCCGCTATTGAAACAAATTAACTTTTACCGCAATCGGAAAGGAGGAACGATCAATTGACGACATATGCATTGTTAGAAATGGCAATTGGAACAAACATTTTAATTAATATAAATTTTTCATCGCTCTTCCATATAGATATATCCGGCTTTAATATACTTTATTGATGCGAGGATTCTAAGGAGAAGTTAAAATTTAACAAACACAACCGCCCCATCCACCCGACTCGCCACACCTGACTCCATCCTTCAAATTACAATTTTCTCTCGCCTAATGCTTAAGAATATAATTCTTGCTTCTTTTTTAAAACAAATTCATCGTCTTCGAAAAGGGAGAACAAAGAGCATAATAATCATTCTTTAAAGCACAATAATCGATTTAACAAGATATGTAAACTGAGCCTGCCTATAACGGATTATTTAGCGACGGGGGGAAAAGATTTTATTGTTTTAATGCGTCCTTTTCATTTGCGGTCGTAGAGATACATGCTCTCTCCCAATGATAATTTAATTAAGATATAAGTATATATAGATATATGAGGATATATATATCGTGTGCAGGGATATATTAAAAGAGAGACAAAACTGTCGATACGTTTGTTGTTGGAGGAAGAGCACGGTGCTTGTCAGAAGAAAATGGCAATTTTGCCTGCGCCAGTCTGCCCGTGACACCGTGTACATTTAATTAAGTTATTGCGTTTTAACGGGGGACGGGCCACCGAAAAGAGGGAAATAGTTTTCTAATTTTCAAGGTAAGCTAAGAAAGATATTTTGATTACTGGAGAGAAAATATCGAGCTTTACCTCGGCATTTAAATTACTTTACCCCTTCTTGGGTGAGGGCTTTATTAAGAAGTTGTTTCCGTTAAAAATCAATAAAGATGCGGGGTGAGGGGGGAACCGAGGAAAGGAAAGGTTTCGGTTCGATTGATTTAAAAATGCTCTCATCCGCTTTATTATAATGAAGGCGCGGTAAATGATTACATAGATGATTAAGGCAGTTATTTTCTTGGAGTGTAGCCTTAGGCCCGCGTTTTATCGTCCCGTCGCCCCTTACCACCTCCTCACCCGACTTCCTTGCAGCCACCCCCATCTATTTAATTCATCTCTCAATTTGAATCTTGTTCCAGAGTTTGATACGCTCAGCTATTTTTACCCTCTTAAGATTTGTTTTTGTGGGTAAGGAAAAATTTTTTTCGTCGTATCCCCCACCATTCCTTCTCATTTTCGCTTCTGGATATAATGCGAGTAAAGAAAGAAATTATAGCCCGAACAATTCCAGTCATGTTATTGGAGTAATAACGTTTCATAATACTTAAATTAACTCGTGATATAAAACAAAAATAAAGAGAAAGAAATGATGTAACTTTTTTTTTCTCGTCGTCGACGTCATTTCGTCGCTGCGTACATTTTGTTATTAAATGTATTTGGACACTGCATTCGAGGGTAAAATTACTTTCTGGAGGCTATGAGTAATTATGTGAAATACTGTGAGTTTTCAGCTGCCTTTTTGCAAATATAACGCTTAGTATTTTGCAGACAGGCTGATAAGAAATAAAACAAAGGCAAATTTAGTACATAATTTCTCTTATAAGTAGCCCTGTTCTCGGAAAATACGTACTATGTTCGAATTTACGTTGTTTTTCGTAGAATCTAGTTTGCTAATTTCTTATCATTTTCACGAAATTATTTCTGAATGCCCATAGATCTTTCTAAAAAAACTAACAATTATTCCAATAATATTTGCAGTGAAGACTCTAAGAAAATAATTGTATAACAACGCAAGCTAAAATAATAATCGTGTTACTATATGTTCCACAAAAATAAATTCTCTCTAATAGATATACTAAGCTGAAATATAGTAATTAAATTCTCCGAATAACTTTTATAATGTATAAAGGTAATCAGCATATTCCAAGAATTTACCAAATATGTTTAGAAACTATGGAAATCATTAATTTTTTTACATAAAAGTCATTTAGAAAATTTTATTTTTGTTTTCTATTAATTTTTGTCACTTTTTATATATTGAATTTTCCTGATTATTATCTTTTTTCAGCCTCACATTTTAAAAATAATTTTTCATTTGTTTTGCAATATACTTTTGAATAGGCTCGATAATGAAATCTTCAGATTCTAATTGTTCTTGTAGCACAAAAAAGAAAAAAAAAAAAAAAAAAACCGGGTAACTCTGAAATTCATATAGTTTAACAACCATAGTATCAACGCACAGCCCAACAGTTAAAAAATATAAACAAAGAGACAACATTTATTTTGGAGTTAAATTTTAGTTTTCAGATTCCAAACTAATTTTAATTAACAACTAACATTTAGCTTGTAATCAGAATTTCAACCTCGTGACTTCGTGGCAGCTAAAATTCGATTCCCTTTTCACTGCTTGCGTTCCACTCAACACCGATTCGATTCATGTTGCCACTTGAAGTTCAATAAAATAGTTTTGTTACTAAATCAAATTTTTGTTACAAGTGGAAAATATATAATATGTATAAGCATCCCTATTTTTTTTCTTGAATTTAGTCTCTTCAGAAAAGAAAGGGGGACGTTAATCATTCCTATGGATGAACTTCTATAAGCCATCGAGTGGACTATTGAGGCTAAATAAATATGGGAGGGGGTGTGATAAAATATGTTTTTATTGATTCGATCTATAACTTCTTGTAGTAAGTAATTCCATGATCTAATAAATGATCTTCGAAGCCCCCTACCGATTTCTAGGTATCAATCATAAAGATGGTTACAAGCCATCTCCTCAGATAGCTAGACGATATCTAAAGCTTGAATCTAAGAATTTAGTGTGTTAACCATTCTTCAAAAGTTTTTAGATTTAAATATGATTGTTTGCAAAAATTTATCCTGTTTGTAAGTAGAGATACCTTAATCACAAGGCTAAATAAGATAAAGACTGAGAGTACTAAACTCTAGATACTATTTTTCTCGAATGAAATCATTTTTGAAGCTAGAAAAATGTGAACATCACTTAATACATTTTATTTATATTTAGTCATCTGTAAAATTCATTAATATATGAAATATTTCAACTCGAGACATTTATTGATGTACGCATTGCTGAATTCAATTTTATGTTGGTTCAATAATTTTACTCTTTTTATAAAAATACTTCTCTTACACAAATAAGAAACAAACAAACACACACACACATATATATCATATATATGTGTATATATATATATATATATATATGTGTGTATATATATATATATATATATATATATATATATATATATATATATATATATATATATATATATATATATATCACATACATATTCATGAAAATGTATGTTGGAGATTATTCAAATATTCAAGATAATATTTAGCAGTGTTCATGATCTAAATTTTATGGCTTATGTGGTAAACAAAATCAGTTTTAAATTATAAATATTTGAAAAAGCAATTATATTTTTTAATTGACCTACCATTCAATCTCTAAATTAGTTTTATTATTTTATTAACAAAAATAATTATGAAAATTTTGACAAAATAACATACTCGTATGGAAATTGGAGATTCCATTTACTGAAATACCTAAAATATATTTTACTAACAAAAATAATTTTGTAAACTTTTCACAATTATTTTCATTTTTATATGTGGCATTTTTTTAATATTTTAATATGTTTCTAAAAATATATAAATGTTATTTATATTTATAAAATATGAAGAATTGATAAAAAGGAAGAGATATTTTATTCAAACTAAGCTCAACATAATCTAATATTTTAAATCAGAAATATACTTTCATGGAAAAAATCTTATAGGAAGGGAAAAGAAACAATGAGATAGAAATATATCAACAAAAATTGAGTTGAGTTTGATATTTATACCGAACTCCTATAAATAAATATATATTTTATTATTATTAATAAGTACTCTTTATCTCATAAGTAAAGAAGAAAAAATTGTATTTTACTATGGTTAAATTCAATCAAAAAAATGTTTTTAGAAAAATTTAAATATTTAAAAGAAAATACACAAATAAAAAAATTGCTGCAGATTTGCGTAAAATATATTATGACGAATACCTAAGAGATGGTTTCCTTGTAAAATAAAAATAAGAAGTAAAAAAGACACACGTACCCACATTTGTATATTTCTTATTTGTCAAATCAAGCGAACAATTATCTCTGGGTGTCAAAATTAATTTAATCAACATTTTGATATCATTTGCCAATTTTTTAAGAATTCAGTAATATCATCTCTTTTTTAGGATTGAATATCAGTAATTAAATTCAACGATTATTTCAGATATTTGTCGCTTTCCTCAGGCTTTGACTAAGGCAGGGGCAGTTTCCCCGGTTCCCTACATCAGAGGGGACCCCGAATGGAATCCAAAATTCATTTACATTATCAATCGAATAGAATCGTTTTCAAAACCGATAAGAAAGTTTTTGTTGTTGTAAAGGAGACGGAGCTCTCAAAGAAGTTTTTGCATCGGGCCCCATTTAGCTTAAGTCGGGCCCTGGCTTTCCTTAAAGAAAACAGTCGATCACATATTGCTCGTCTTTGAGATTTTAACTTCTTGCAAAGTCTACTCTATTTTCCTCTGTCACATGCTTGCTATATTTTAGACAGGCAAATTATATAATTTACGAATACCTTAATAATTCAAATATGGGCTAGCACCGCCCTGAAGTAAGTATGGCTGTAATATCCATTTGCGTTCCCCAATGAGAGTATTGGTTACATCTACCTTAGAGAAATATCAACCATATAATCAAACGCCATACTTTGAAGAGTAACTGATCTTACCATCATGTGAAGTGATTTCCTCTTTTTCTATTGAAGAGGACATTTTTTTATACTACCATATTCTATGAAAACAATATTCCTGGGAATTAATTCTCTATTGACTTATTAAAAATATTTAGTTCCGAATGATGTGGTTGTGGCATGATTCTTTTTCCGGTAGTCTTTTTCTCCCCATTCAGTGTATTATAATATGCAAGGTTATAACACACAATAAAATTCGTATACAACTCACAATAAAATTAGTATTATTTTTGAATTACCATTGAAAATAAAGAGAGAACAATATGCAAATTAGTGCATTAAGTGGTTTAAAAACCAGTAGTTTAAGTATAGAAATACCAACTGTTATTGAAGTATGTCATTTACTCGTTTCATATGAAGTATGTCAATACACTTTCAGCGTTCGCAATCCCTACTGTATTGAAGAAAAAAGGAAGCTCCAGCATGCTCATTAGAGTTGTTTGCTTTATGAGTTCAATGTAAGTTTATCAACAGAGATTTATTTTTTCTTCTGTGCAATCCTAAAAAATAATAAATATTTGATTGCTAAAATAATGCGTGATAAGTTCGCCATACAAATTTAATTCAGTGCCAACCGTTTGTGAATGAAAATATTGTAAGGCACTGGTTTGAAAAATTCAACTCTGGAGATTTGTAGCTCCATGATGAATCTCGCAACGGATGGCGATAGGTCTTGTTTAGTGAAACATCTCTGGCAGCTATTAAGGAGCACACTAGTCCAACGTAAAATGAGCATTTAAGACTGCCTAACGCTTCAGATGTTACAGTTAAACGCTGGCCGTGGTAGCCTAGTGGTTAGGGCATCAGCTATCCGTCCGGAAGTGTGGAGTTTGGCTCCTAGTGCCGATAAAAACCCACCGAGTACATGCGATATACGTGCTCGTTAAATCTGTGGAATCGAAAGTCTTGTGGTCGGTCGTTGAACAGTCTCCATGGGTGTAATGATCTAGAGAAAATTTCCTGCCCTTCCAGATCAATACCTAAATTGAGGGAGTGGATCTTCGGGGGGTGCCATCTATCGGAGGAGCATGCAGCAAAGTCATTATTTCACCTTTGTGCTGCTGTGGTTAAACGAAAGACACGTCTTATGGAATGTTATAACACAACACAGTTATAAACGTTACTTGCACAGCTGAGGTAAGATATATAGACTGAGAAAGTAGGCTCAGATGGAAGTCCATCTCGCAGATGGAAGTCCATAACAAAGAATGTTAGCCTGTATGACGACGCTTTTTTCCCCCATTGTATTATATCCATATTCAATTGAGTGGATACCGGTGAGGCTAAAAGTGAGTTCTGTATGACATTTCTAAGTTTTCTAAGAATTTTTTGCCAATCTAAAATACTGTCTCCATAACACAAAATCACTAATGCCCCCATGAAAAATTATAGTTTGTTTTTAATAGACTAGTTGTCAAATAGTTAGCAACCAACAAACCAAACAGTTTCTGCTGCCATATACTCACAGCAATTAGAACGTGTGCAACAGACATTACAATAAAATTATGTAGCACGAAGCATTCGCAAAAATATATCCTTCTTGCAAACGCAGACATGCAGACACCACTCGACTTGAGTATATACTAGTATGGATGTTCAGGGATACCATACATAGACTTGGTTAGAATTTGTGCTCTCCTCTTTACTTACCTGACTTTGCATTATCAGATTGCCATCTCTTTCACTTTAGGTAAATTTCTTCGTGAGAATTCTTTCACCAATGAAGTAGTTTTTTTTTCCACCATATTCTCTCAGACTTCTTCGCATCCGAAAAAATTCTTGATTTTTGCCTCAAATTAATTGCTTATCCTGGGAGATGTTGGCAGAAGGCGCTGAATGCCAACAAGGATCACTTCGAGTACTGAAAATGGGTTACGCTTTGAGTAAATAATTTTGTTTTCGGCTATAATAAATGACAAGAACTTTATTGGTTACCTTATTATATTTCGAAACATATAAGTCAAAATAATTTAAAATCATACAAACTTTAACTTTTTTTAAGCTGTTTATTTTATGTAAATCAGGGACAATGATAGCAAGATTAATCTATATTTAAGTAATTTAAAAGCAATTAATGTCAGTATCGATTTTTAAAATCATATCATTAAAATTTACCTTAGAATTAAACATTATCATATTATAATAACAGCTATTCTGTTGTTATTCGATCTCAAATCTCAATAAAAATATTAATAGCTGTAAAAACAATAATTCCAACTAAGCAAATAAATCTTTCCGAATTCTGTTCATTCCATGAAATTTAAACTCCAGTTGCTTCTGGATGCCTTAAATTAAATAGTAGCCAAAATTCTTTAAAATATGGACCAATTTCTTTGATTTTATGAAGACTGAATTAACGAAGTTTAAATTTCAGCGATGCAATATATATATATATATATATTTAAGTTTAAAATATTTTGAGATTATATATTTATTTTCTACAAATAAAGTTAAGTTGATGCTTAATGTATTTATATTTGAAAATATATAAAACACAGCATGTTTTTGATATGTTAGTATAATACATAGAAAAGAAAGTCAAAATTTTATAATGTAATTAAAAAAATTATATGAATTGAGTTTTCAAAAAAATACTGAGTCAAGTTAAGGTTATTACTTTCCAATATCACAGGCAAAAGAGAAGTATTCTACTCCAAATCATTTTTAATTAGCTGTAAGTGTTGTTAAAATTGTTATTTTTCCTTTTTTAAACTTATATACTATTTTTTTTGTAAAGCTTTTAGTTTTGAAATAATTTTCAGATGTTAATTGGTCATATTTGTGTACTACTATATTAATTCAGTAAAAATATTATACGCTGTAGTGCTATAATCTTACTGAAAGTGGATTTCTGATTGGCGACTATTAAATGGCCAAGAGATTACATTATATTCTAACTTTTAAAAAAATCAGTGTGAAATATTTGTCACTTAATTCACTAATATTTCTTCAAAGCACTTACAGTGCTCTACATTTTAGAAAATAACAGTATGGAAGAATCATCGGAAATAATCAAATGTGTACTCCAAATATTAATTAGACTTACATAAAAAATAGAAGTTTTTATCTTTTGCTTGTGATTTTTGTATCGTTAAACAATTTAACGGAAAATAATGCCAGAAACTGATACTTTTTCAGGCGCCACATGCATCTATAGAAACTGCAACAAGATATACCGAATTATAGAAAATCTGATTTCCAGATAATGGATACCACTGCTTTTATTTGCAAGGATTTTTTATTTTTGTTTTTGTTTTTGCCTGACGAATAGTAAAGTAATCTTAGATATGTTTTGTCAGACACCAATTTGGAAAAACTGCAGACTGTGGAAGAAGCGAAAGTTGTCTTACTCTTGAAGATTCTGATTCTATGTCACATGTTGATAAACATTAACTTATTGAAAGGCATTTTCAAGAATTTGCTGCAGAAGCTCTTCTAAGTCATTGCTCTTCAAAATCATTAGGATTTAATAATCAGATTCTTCAATCCTATAGTCCTTCAGACCCT
The DNA here is from genome assembly GCA_030067965.1 of Latrodectus elegans. Lineage (NCBI taxonomy): Eukaryota > Metazoa > Arthropoda > Arachnida > Araneae > Theridiidae > Latrodectus > Latrodectus elegans. Next base: position 116,283,103 of record CM057814.1, read on the forward strand.
AACTCCAGTCGTCTTTGTGATGGATTCTGAAGAGAGAAAAAATTTACCTTTGTAACGTTTGACGAGAAGATATGCATCGTTTAACTTCTGGTTCAAATATGACCCATCTAAGAAGGCAACTTGTTATTAACTGGCACATTGTTTACTTCTGCCAGTTAAAACAGTATAGCAAATGGCGTCGGTAATAAAACCTTAAATAAACCCTGCCTATATTTTTTGCACGTAGTCTTTACTATTAAAGAAGTCATTAAAGGCTGACTATGATACACAAATGCTTAATGTAATGCTGCATCTTTTATCAATGTTTTATGAATAGCTTGTCTAACGTCTTATATTGATATAAAAATAATATATATTATGATTCAAATCGGGTTTATAAATTGTCCGTTTTTCCTTGGTCAGTTATTTCACATATGTTGATCTTATGATAGTACAGCTTGCGCGAATGATAATTTGGCGATATTATAGTCATCAATTGTAGACCAATCACGTGGCCTTGTTTTATTTCCATTAGTCACTCGTATGGAGATCTGAAATTTTGATAAGGCATACTGCATTTAAATCATTCACTTACATGAGTCAAAGAATGATCTATTTTTCATCACTTATTTTTTATCCTTCATGTGGATAAGTTACATGGATTGTGATTTTATTCCTCTTCATCATTTTGTAGTTTTATTTACTTTCATCAATTCATGTACTAACCTGTGTTACACTTCTTAACAGTTCGGTTTAATTCATATGCTTCTTTAATGATTTGAAGAATCTTAATTTGTCAATAAGATTTCATAAATATTATAAAGTGATTGAGACAAGAAAAATTATCCTAATTAAATTGGTATTTATTTTTTATTTTATTTATATTATTATTGATTGTAATGTGCATTCAAATTAATTATAAGGATTTGTTGTAAATGGATCCACAACCTTGGCACAAATAAGTTTGGTTGGCAATAATTTTGGCTTGCACCAATCTTGATAACCCTACTTCGATACGCTAGATATGGATACACAAACTATTTCTGGAATTTCTCTCTGGCTTGACGCTTTTTTCAGTATGTCGCCAAGGGTGTGGGCTCTCCTAGGACTTTACCAAAGAGTCTACAATCACAATAATAAAATATTGCATTTTTTAAAAATATAACTCTATTAAGAATTAAATAATTTATTATATTGCTAATTTCTTATTTAATTTAATTTTATTTTATTACAAACCCATTATTTTGCAGATTTATTTTAAAATGTATCCTATTGGTTACGATTTTAGTTATATGCAGCTAAATTTATAGGTTTCAAATCAATATCGGTACTCGAGTGTTCTCAACCGAAAGAAAGAAATATTAACACTGTGATGACCATAATTATTTATCATATAAGATTGGCTTGTTTCAATTTCTTTTCTTTCAAAATCATCGCTTTTCTTACTAATCTTATGTATTGACTGGAACTAGCAGTTGTACAATGTGATTACTTTAGGACATTGACTTCTTTTAAATGATATACTTAAAGAACTTTATTACAATAATTTTAAATAATTAAATGGCATCTCATAAATACATTAAAGTTTTAAATGGAGTCGTTAATAATATTTAAAGGAGGTATTTAATCGCAATTATTTCTAAATGAAAAATAAATACTTATGTGAACTACACTTAACAAAATTCAATTGTATATTCAGAATAAGTAAGGAAAATTTTTAAATTGCTTACTTGTTCCTTACCTTTAATGCCAAGGTATTATGAAATTAATTCTATGCGAATAAATATTTTAAATTTATTTTAAACCTGATGCTTTAGTAAATAAACAGATTCCCCTGATATTGTTCTATTAATTATTCTTCAACAATGCTTCTTTTGAAGGAAGATATGGTTTTTAATACACGTAATTTACGATTATTTCTCAGTTTTGTTTGAAAAACTAAGTTAAAAGGAAAATTAATTTAAACTTTTCTATTCGTCCGAAATGTAAATTATATAAATTTATTTAAAATAGAGTAAACAATTGTATGTATTGATTTATTTCAGTGGAATTTGTATCAATTAACACAATCTTGATGAAAAAAATAAGAAAAAGAATATAATTTCAGTTTTTAATTTAAATTTATGATTATATAGACCCTCAAATCATAAGTCTTCAGATTAATGTAAAACATTTTGTTTAAACATACAAATTCAATAAAAATTAATATTTTAAAACGGTTTAAATATTACATAATTTTAATATATTTTTTAATCTAAATTATAATTAATGAATTTTTAATAAGAAATTAATAAATACAATTTTTGTGACTACACGATAATTGAAATTCTGCAAACTTTTGGCTAATGAAATTGTTTTTTTCAGTGCATTTTTCTATGCCTGTTAATATTCTTTTTTAATTTTTTTATACAATAAATTCATCAAAAAATCAATTTAATAAAAACAATTATGCTTATGTTCTTACTTTAAATAAATTATAAAGTTAATTTCTTCACAGTAACTTTGATTTTTGCTTTTATTTGCTTACTCGTTTATAAGCGTAAAACATTTATCAAGTGAAAGAAATTTATATTAACAATTAATATTTTTTCATGAAAGCTAGCTTTATCTCTAAAATTTCTCGTACATTTTATAATTTAACGTTTAACGAAATTTTAATGTACTTTAACCTTTCTCTCAACCAATCTAATCTAGAATAAAACGTGAAAATGAAAGAAGTCCATCAATTTCCGGAATATTTAAGAAGTAATAAATAAGTTTTCCAGACTCGAGCTAATAGCAAATTAAAAAAGAACTTCATTTTTCATTTTAAAAGCCATTATTAAAAACGTGCAACTCTGACGGCAATACTCTCAATCTAACTTAATTCGAAAACCTCAAAAATAGCAACTTAATCCCCATGGAAAGGAACAGAAGTAAAATATGAACAATGTGAACCAATTAAGCTCTGAGGAACAAAACGAGAAAACGGTTCATCCCAGTCGAAAACCATGATTCATCTATAAATTAGCGGAAATCCGAGCAAATTCATGATCAAATTAAATCCTATCTAGAAAAGTGCAATCCGAAAAGACTTTCTCGATTTCAAATTTGGCGAAAAGAATATGAATTTAGCCCAAAGAATGACGAATTAAACTACTTTATTCGTTCCGATGAGGGAAAAGCTTATCATTAGGGATGATGAGGAAGCGAATGGGGAAAAATTTTTCTTCTCTTTATCCCTCTTCCCCCCCCCCTTTTCACATTACATGAATTTTCGCGGGATATAAAGCCTCTCAAAAATTGTTATAATGATATCGCCTTTCTGAGGGGGAGATATCACGCCGAACCGATTACAGCACATTCCTTTTTGTTTTCTTCTAGCTGCAGGAGAAGGTTGTGCTTTGGCTGTTCTCTGAAGATTACATGCAAGCCGAGGAAAGATCGCATAATTAAATTTAAAAGCAGCGTTTTCCCCATCTCACCGCGTAGAATGATAAACGCGGGTACTGGAGAAAGGTGTTACGCCTTTAAATACCAATTTAATTTAATCCCGGAAGGAGAGTTTATTGACGAATACACTCGACACATTTCTCTCTTTAATTTGTGATTGGTCTGATGAGTTGAAGAAAAGCAACGAATCAAATCTCGTCGGAGGCAGCGGTTAGAAAAATTTTCGCGTTCCCGAGGAAAACGGGGTTGGGGAGGTGTGAATTTCGTCTGCATTCCTGGAATGATAAATAATTTTTGCGTTTAATGAATAAATAATTCAACTTTCAAGGAGCGCGTTTAAATTTTGTCGCTGGCTAAATGTTTAAGTAATTCTTTAAGTAATTATTAGTTCGTGGGATGGAGCTTTATTATTTTTTTTTCTTTGATCAGCCGTTATTATTTCTAAATTCAGCGAGCATGATTAGTGGAATTTGAAGATTCTATCCGCGTTTTACCATTGTCTATAATCACCCGATAACGAGGGGAGATTGTTAAAGGTATTTCCTTTCCGAAATGTTAGTTTTGACATTTTTCACTGTTAATTCAAGTCGCGCGGCATAACATTAAAAATAAAAATATTTGATCGGGAATATAAAAGTCGCCTGAATAAAATGAGGTATTTTTTGAAATGAGATTGTTATCGCTTCTCAGAAATGATATGAGCAATATTCTTAATCTCGTGATTTTTAAAAATAATTAGCGCGAATATGCAAACAATGAGGACTTAATGAATACACATTATATAATTTTTTTGAAAACTTATATTGCATAATTGAAGTTGATCCCTTCAACTGAATTGCTAGCTTTTCGCTTACATATTTTAAAATCCATTTCAGCTGATAAATATTTATTTAATGAATTAATATATCTGATACAATATTTGTCTCCAACCAGGACGTAATTAAAGTTTTATTAATTAAGGTTTAATTAGATTTTTAATGATAAGAAGACATTTGCTATATTAAAAGGACTCACATTAGATCAAAGGCTTAGAGTGTTATAGAAAGTTGAAAATTTGTATTAATATATATTTATTCTATTAATTTAATTATTTTAATAATAAATTATGAAACATTTAAATTTCAACAATGAGAATTTTGTAAAAGTCAAACTTATTTTTATCTTTTATCCTGTTATTTTTTTTATTTAGCATTTTTTGATTTATCTAGCATAATAATTTTTATCTAGCATATATTGATTTTATAGTATGAAATAGTTCTACCTCAAAACAAAATGTGTTTAGTAATTATAAAATCTTTAAAAATTAAATTATAGTTTATATAAAATATTTACTTTTTAAATATTTTGTTAATAATTTTTTTGATCAAAATTAGGGATTTTAGATGGACAATAAGGAATGTGTAATGTAATATTTTTAAATGACAGAAAAAAGAAGATTTAATGCAAACTAAGTATATAGATATACTATTGATTGTGATGTTAAATAAAATAAATTTTTAGACTATACATATAATGGATTTATATATCTCATTTAAAATTTGTATTTAAATTAAAAGTATTTGTATATCCTGTCTTTGCATCATTTGGTTTCAGAGCAGTTAAAACAATGCCATGAACTAAGAAATATTTCGGTAACTAAGCGATTAAATTTGAATTTACAGCAAATCCTTATGCTGTCTGTGTAAATGATAAAACAAATATTAAGACAAAAAATTATGTCAAAAATTACCATTAAATATCAAATTGATTCCTTAAAATCTTAATTTCATTGAAAAGTTTACGAGAAAACTTACAAAGAATCTTCAGAATCAAGTGTTATAGCACAATAACCTTAATCTATCGTAAAGATGGTTCAAGAACAAGACATATTTCTCTGAGAAGAATGGAATATGTCTTGTTCCAGAATTGACAATAGAGTTAAAAGAACGTTAGTAAGAGTGTATCGACAGATTTGTATTGATAACCTCTAACTTTGACCGATATTTTAATGAAGATACAAAATACTCTTGATGCTGTAATATTGAGTAAGGCTATTAGAACTCAGGCTTTACAGTCATGGCATCTGTAAAAAAGCTTATCATTGTGTCAAAAGGCTTGGCCCCCTACTTTATTAATGGTATTGAAAAAGAGCAGAATGAGCTTTTTAATGACATGATGTAATATTTACTGGTGGGTTGCACTTATACTTACTCAATGACAGCTACACTGTATGAATCTGTAGCTCAACTTATAACAGGTACAATCCAACTACAACCGTAGAGCTCCATTTAACTCAATAATGTGATCAACTCATGATTTTTAACAGCCTTTCCTACGGTTGTAAATCATAAGTAATGCACATTGCTGGTAATATAACGGTTCATTGCTTTATCCAGAAATAAATGCTTTATCTGCAGAAAATAACAAATGCCATTGATCAGCTCAATAAGGCCAAACGTACACACAGATTAAATCAGCTAATATGTTTTACAAAGTTACCGATCATTCCTTGGCCATCTATCTCAACATATATCACAAAAATTGGAAAGGTTTTTGACATAATTGGATAAATACTTCCAAAGTTTGCCATTGCAAATTAATTATGGCATATGGTTGAGAGAGAATGGGCATTAATTCCTCGTTTGGCCATCCGTAAATTCTTTAAATCTTCTCCTTGACAAGTTTCTGAATCCATTTTCCCAACATAATCCATAAATTACATATCATTCTATTGATATGTGTATTACGTCGTAATGAATATCATGCACTGTTTGAAAAAAAGTGTTCTTATTATAGTGAAAAAGCAATTGTCTTATAAATAAGTATCTAACCAACCAGCGTTTCTTTTATTTAGTCATAATCTAATGTCCCTAAGCTTATATGTTGCATACATAATTTCTTAAAATTTTCTTTTGGAAGCAAAGTAATGCAAGTATTTACTTTTATTTAACACCATTTCTGAAATTATAATATCTGATTATCTCACCAATCTAGTAGAGCTAACAGATGCAGTGTTTACTGTTTTTATCTCCAGGAATAGAGCTAATTTGATTTTAAATTTATATCGTTTCCAAAATATAATCGAAATATAAAAAATCGAATAACAAATGAAATATGTCATTACACATTTTTTATATTTGGATACTATTAATCTTAAATTGTTTAATAATGTCTATTGAATGCAAAATTTCCTAAATTATGTAAGAAAATTTTGATTGTCAATCTTCCTGGTCATCATGAAATTAATATTTAATTTTGTAACTATAGAATCTCTTAAAAATTATTCTTGTATAAGGTAAGGTATTTTTAATCTCCATTTTCTGTTTTAGATAGATTTTGGAAGATCGGAAATAAATAATACATGTACCAGAATTCGAAAAGCAATTTTGACTTCGTTATACAAATATGTTTTAAGTAGAAATTATATTTTGTCTCATTAAATTTTTGCATTAAACATGAGAATAATAGTGAACTATTTAGAAAGTTATTTACAGTCCTTTGTTCAATCTTCATAACAAATAAATCACTTTACTAATGTTTGTTTACAAGAAATAAAATTTAACAAACGACAGATTATTTCATTAAAATTTCTTAATTCCAATATTCTTTTGTTCTTATCAGAAATTAAATTATCTATTAAAGTCGCCGAATATTATTTTTTAATTCTGACGTGAAGATTTCCTTAAATTTCTAAGAAAATTTTTGAAAGATCACAATTTAATGTGGATACTTTTATTTATATTTTCCTAGTATTTTAAATCACTGCTCACTACTATCAAGTCGAAGAACAATAGTTGGACAAATAACTTCACATTTATTTATTTCATACTTTTATTTAAGTAACATTTTCTATTTGCTTAAAATCAGATGGGGGTATTAATACCATGTAAAGAATTAAGTATGGAGCTGTTATCTGAATCTAAATGCTTAAAATAAAGATGCTCGTTTTACGAATCATATTGTTGATAACAGCTTTTCCAACAACTCATTAAAATCAAAGCAGGAAGGCCATTTCCACTTTTCTCTCCCTTCCTGGACTCTGCTATTCTTTGACAGTTATTGAAAGCACAAATCCTTTCTCCGTTGTGATCCCACAAGAGCATTGCAAAATAATTGATATCCCGCCCCTTTTATCCTTCTGCCCAATCAGCAGTTTTCTATATTCGCAATATTCTGTCTACAATTAATCGTGGCACATAATCTAGTGTTTATCCAAATTTTCGGGTCCATTGTCTGTGATGGATTCAGGGAGGTTTAAGAGCAGGAGTGAGAGTGAATCGGGGGAAGGAAGATAGAGATGCTTTCCGACGCACAGGTGCCCTCAGGATATATTCTCAGTCCACTAGGGTTGCTATCCATAGTATAAGAAACTTGGCAAGCCATACCTGAGTTACTGTCGCCAAATAATTCAACCTAACGTCTATTAGTAATGAAATTGATCAGGCTGCTATTTATCGCATAAGTTATACTCAAACAAATTAATACACGTGATTGAAATTCCCGATGGTAACAAATATGTCTATAATTTAGTTACCATCAATACACACACAACACAACAGTTTTATATTAAACCTATAAATTATTTTAATTAGTTAATTATTTTGTTCGCCCATTATTTTTAGAGCTGAAATGTGTATCGATGATGCGAAATATCTTTGTTTTCTTGCGATAATATTGGATCGTATAGCTTTTGTGTTTAATAATACAAATTTTTTATTAATTTTAGTGATAATATAATGTTAGAAACATTTGAGATTATAATTAAAGGAAAGTAAGAATTCATCGTGTTTGTTTTTATACTTTTAAAAGAAAGGTTTGATGCGACCACTGCTATACAATAGTAAATGGTTCTTAGTTTTTACAGATGTATCTGTTGTGATGGATATTTAAAAAAAAATTATATATATACATAGTATAATACATGAATAATGCCTTCAATCAGGGATAAATCCTTTATAAGGGGAGCGCATATATGAAATGCTATGGTTGTTCTCACGAAAATAGTTCTGTAACAGTAAGGCCATACATAATGCCAATGATATTAATTATTTAGATTATAGTTGTGCGTAGTGGACACCACACGTTTCATAGTCAAAGACTGGAAAGCAGTTGAACCTAGTAACACTATTAGATAACAGGTATATTATTTTTGCTATTTTATAGATACATTTGTCAACACGATTACTTTCCCCTTTAGATCAATATCAAAATAGAGGGAGCGTATTCTCTGTCGGTGCCATCTATTGGAGGAGTTTAGAGCAAAGTCGTACTTTCACCTTCGTAGTGCTCTGATTAAATTAAAGACAGACCCTACTAATTTAAATTCATAGCCAACGGCATAGCAAGTTTGGCTTGTCTAAGTGCCATGTGTAACAACAACAACACCTAATTGCTTTCGCATTTTTAAAATATTAATCTTTTTAATTATGAGTTCAGATCAGTTTCATTTAATGGTATTGATTGTGTAAGCTAATGCTTACCCTGAGTTATGTCTCCCAGTTACATTCTTAATTATGGAAAAGTAAATCTAATATTTTTGTGGAAAACTATGTGATCCATGTTATATAGCAGTCAACACCTATGTATCGTAGTTACGCTCCTAGAATCATGTAGTTATGCTTCTTAAGACTAATATCTTAAAGTCAGTTTGGAAGACTTTTTACTCAAATGGTAACATTGTCATTTGAACGTCATCTAATAAACAGAACTTTCATTTCCTGATGCATTTTTGGATGGATTCTAAGCTATTACCCATAGCCCACTCCTTAGTGCGATATAAATATAAATAAACGTAAACACAAGAATGTTTGTTATTGGTTGATTAGCTCTAACCTGCTTGTGCTCTTATTTTATTGTGCATAAGTGACAATAAATTCATTTCACAAAAAAAATTTTCCTTTAAAATTCTTTGAATATATATTCGAATGTCAAATATAAAATAAATACATGTATCTGATATTTTTCTCATTATATATTCTTCTTAATAATATAAAATCGACATTTATAACTACAAATTATAAATTAAACTCATTATTGAATGATGGGAATTCTGCTATCAAATGGGAAAAATATAAAAGTCTACTCAAACACTTTAAATTTTATATACATGTGCCTCTGAAAATTTTAAAAAATTCTAATAAATACTTCACATTTTGATGTATAAAATATGAAAGTTTGTAATTTACTTAAACAGAAAAATAATTAGTGAAATTATGAAAAAAATATATCATGCTAAATAATTTGAGGAATGAAAATCAATACAAATAATTTTTTACTCAGACATTGAAATGTTTGACGAAAATTTCTTTCATTGCAAATGTACTTTTAAAAATGCATTAATACTAAAATTAGAAATAATAACCAAATTTATAATATTTTGTTACATATTTAACTGAAATTATAATACAGTTTACATTTTCCATTTTTAATGCTGTTGTTAACGTTTAACGTTGACATTTTCTATTATTAAAGTGTTTTCATTAATAAGAGGAACATATCTATTTAGAAAAAGGACAAATGTTTAATACTGTGTGTACTAGTAAATACTACTTATAATCTTAAATCATATATAAAAGTGTGCACTCATCACACAATTGTTTAATTAAATTTGCCTTTCTTCAAGGCCTTGAGAACGTTAAGGAGTGTAAATTGATTAATTTATAAGTATTTTTTAGAATCTCCTTGCATCTTACATTCTGATAATGGAAGAAAATTTGTTACCACTTAGTATAGGAATTCTTATAAAGTATTATTGTTATTCTTATGTAAATGAGACAAAAAAGACTTAAATAAAAAAATTATCAATCATTTGACATTTGCATTATATTATATATTCCACATATATAAATATTCGGTTATTTTCCTTCTATTATTCATTTTCTTTGTTGCGCGGTGAATTTTAGGAACCATTGCAAAGCTACCCATTATAAACATTTACAAAACCTTATCATGTTTTGAACAGCTTCTCAAAAGTAGTAGAGTGTCCTTTGAAATAATAGAACTATATTGCGAGGAATACAAAAGCATCATATTTGTACAAAAAGTGGTATCTGGTATAATACTCAAACTATTAGGCTCATAGTACGTTCTTACAAACCGATATTTTCCTTCCTATTAATGAAAAAAATATTTAAAAAGTTTTCATTTGGGAATAGCATTTAAATATTGGCCGTTTGCATAAAAATTCATTTATGCCTTTCCCTTAATTTTACTATTATAAGAAAACTCTTATTACCACGTATGAAGCATAAAATCTCACAATTCCTCTGTTTGTTTAATGTATGTCTTTTTAGTCAGTCAAGTACTAGAAATAGCGATGAAGACGTGCATGTGCTAATGATGGATGCATTACTTCGAAGTTCTAAGAAATTTGTTAATAAGATTTTGATGGTACAAAAATGACGTACAAGTCAAGCGTCAAATCAGAGGATAAGAAATGAACAAAGCATTTCTGTAGTAAAAATCAAGTTTGGTTTTTCATATATTGCCATTTCACAAGTGTTTCGTGGATATTGATTATCTAGTGAAATATTAAGTTCCAGACACCATGGCCACATAAAGATCTTGGAAGTCTGGTATCATTGACTGACGCAAGTTCAAAAATGATATCGAGCTTCAATACTTTTTCTTTGGACTTCAATACTCAGTATCAACAAATGTTGTCTGCGAAGAGTTCAATGAACCATCATTGGTATTGGCTTTGGAAGCTAAATCTTCAAACGTGTAACATTGTTGACTGAACGTCGCGAAGTTTTACTTTTCATCTGAGCCCAAAAACAACGTCATTTTCCATTGCGTCAGTTGATGAACAATGGTGAGTATTTAACACATTGATACCATTGAACGTAAAGAACAAAATTATCAGTATCAGTTGTTATTTATGTAAATTATGCCGTTCATAATAATCCCTCAACCACCAGAAAACTGGTACATTACTTAAAATTGGATAGGGAATACACGAGCACCAGAAGTACCATGTCATGAAACAATGTGATATGGATTTATAGAGCATGTAAAGTCAAGATAATATGGAATCTTTGGCTCCATTACAGTTGAATTTCACAAGGGAAAAATAAATAAGCATATTATTTAGACATACACACATTCATGTCCAATGTACATTTTGATAAACTTGAGCATCGAAATGTACAATCAAGACAATATGACAAAACTGTATGTCCAAAGTTGTTTTCGACTTCAAGGTATTCTCAATAATTTTCATGAAAATTATTGAGAATATCTTGAATGTATTCCAACATGACGTTCAGAAAGGATCTCCAGCACCTCTCTTTTTTATAAATTAGGGTATTGCTTTGTACGATTCATGATGGGAATTACCTCCAGACTACATTTAAACATCTTTCGATGTAGTTTCATGATACGACACTTCTGGCGTCCGTTTGCCACTATCCAATATTAAATAAGTCTACCAGCTTTCTGGTGGTTGAGGGATTATGAATTGTATAATTTACATAAATAATAATTGATATTAATAATGCTGGTCTTTATGTCTAATGGTATCAATGTGTTAAGTTAACGTGATGAGTAATTACTTGTGATGATTTTAAATTCATGAGATGTCAAATATATAAATTGCAATTACTTTATTCCATTACACCTCTGAATACTTTTTGTTATTGTTTGCTTAAGGATTTACGGTTCCTAATAATTTCCTTTTTCTGATATTTCATTAATTTAAATGAAGATTTTTTGTTTAAATCTGTAGAACTCATCTAAACTTTGTGTATATATAGCTTAGAATTTCATATGACCTAACTTACCTTGAGCCGATACACGAAACAACCAAATCCATAGACTAAATGCATTAATTATTCATTTATCATTATTACCTCATCAATTTGCAGTAAATGCAGGCATATGTATTCAATTCTGTTTTATCATTTTTTATTTTCTTTTGTTTTTCCATTTATTTTCTTTATTTCTTATATGCATGCAATTTGATTTGTATTTTATATGCCTGTCTTACCACATCCTGCCATGTATTTTGTCATATACCTATTTTGAATGCTTCTTACGTGTCCCCATATTAACTCTCAATTGCAATCCAATTTGTGTAAAATAGTATACTTTACTACCCTCTTTACTGTGTAAATGTAATAATTTTTAGTGTCTCCATATGATTGCAAGCATAATTGTATAGTCTTGTATGTACTGTGTTCCGTTTTCTTTTCTCTCCAGCGGGTCCATCAAATCTGGTAAAACTCATTCAGGGTTAGGTACAGGGACCTCTGCTGGTGTTTACTTTACCTATAAAGCTTTATGAATATTTTATAAAAATAGGTCATGCTTAACAAATAGAGCATCTTATGATAACACCTCTTTTATGATCGATCATTCAAGCGAAGTCAAAAGGCACGAGCCTTTTGAAAATGAAAACTTGCATGTAAAGTAAAAAAACAGTCTGTGTAATGTCAGAGGTATGATTCTGAATGGATTACACAGTTTTGCTTTTTAAAAGAATGGAAGAATAGAATTCAATAACCTTCCGTAGAACTATATTAAAGGCAGAATGAGAATGTTAATGTGCAAGACAAAGATCATGATTTTTTTTCTTGTTGTTGTTAAATACTAACTGGATCAGTGTTAATTACATGAAAAAATTTCCTTTATTCAAAAATACAATAATATAACATTCAAAAATTCAAAAGCAGTTGGATTTTACTTTGGTTCAGTGGTTGTCGGAATAGTATTGTATACACTGACCATTCACTATCAGGTGTAGCTAAAAATATATCATAATACACTACTGGTCATTAAATTTGCTACACCAGGAAGAAATGCAGATAACAAAATGATATTTATTGGACAAATATATTATACTAGAAATAACAAGTGATTAAATTTTCAAAAACATTTGGCTAGACAGATCCTGAGAAAAATAGTACCCAGAACAACCACCTTTGGCAGTAATAACAGCAGTTATACGCCTGGGCATTGAGTCAAACACAGATTGGATTCCATGTACAGGTACAGATGCCCATGCAGCTTCAACACGATGCCACAGTTCATCAACCGTAGTGACGGGCGTTAGGTGATGAGCCAGTCGCTCGGCAACCATTGACCAAACGTTTTCTATTGGTGAAAGATTTGGAGAATGTGCTGGCCAGGGCAACAGCCGAACATGTTCCGTATCAAGGAAGTTCCATACAATACCGGCAACATGCGGTCGGGCATTATCCTGCTGAAACGTAGGGTTTCGTAGGGCTCGAATAAAGGGTAGAGCCACGGGTCGTAACACACCAGAAATGTAACGTGCACTGTTCAAAGCACCGTCAATGCGAACAAGAGGTGACCGAGACGTGTATCCAATGGCACCCCATACCATCACGCCAGGTGATGGGCCAGTATGATGATGACGAATTCACGCTGCCAGTGTGCGTTCACCACGATGCCGCCAAACACGGATTTGACCATCATGATGCTGTACACAGAACCTGCATTTATCTGAAAAGATGACGTCTCGCCATTCATGCGCCCAGGTTCTACGTTGATCACACCATTGAAGGCGCTCTTGTCTATGACACAGCATCAAGGGAAGCCGCAGCCATTGTTTCCGAGATGAGATCCATGCTGCTGTAAACGTCGTCGAACTGTTCGAGCAGACACTTGTTGTCTTCCAAACGACCCCGTTTATTGATTCACAGCTCGTGACGTGGTTGCACGATCCATTACGGCCATGCGGATAATATGCCTGTCTTCTCGGCTGCTAGTGATAGGTGGCCGTTGAGATCCCGTTCCGTATTATCGTCCTGAACCCATCGATTCCATATTCTGCTAACAGTCATTGGATTTCGACCGACGTGAGCAGCAATACTGCGATAAGTAAAACCGCAATCCACGTACGCTACAATTCGACCTTTATCAAAGTCAGAAACATGCTGGTACGCATTTCTCCTTCTCACACGAGGCATCGCAACAACTTTTCACCAGGCAACAACGTTCAAATGCAATTTTTGTATGAGGAACCGGCTGAACAATTTCCTCATTTAAACACAATTTAGTGTCGCTACTGGCACCTGCTTTGTCTAAATACGCTGAAAAGCTAATCATTTGCATATCACTGCACCTTCTTCCTTTCGTATAAATTTCACGTCTGTGGCATGTCGCCTTCTTGGTGTAGCAATTTTATTGGCCAGTAGTGTAGTTTATAATACTTTTCATTATGAAACTACTGGAAATTGAGAAAAGTAAGGAGTAAATTTTTAAAATATTAGGGATGAGTGATAATAAAATTAATTTATTGTTAAAATAATGGCAACAAATAACAATGTCATGATTTTTACAATCGAATAAAAAGGGATACACCCAAAATTTGACATCATACGTGAAATTTATATGACAGATAAAAGATGTATTGTTATGAAAGGAATAACTTCCTAATTCATTCATTTAAAATAAATGATAGCCTTCATAACAGCAATGCATCTAAATTAAGAGATTGTACAGCAAGTGTCTTATACACAAAATGCCTATGGATTTTGCTGTCGCGTGGAAAGTAGTTATACCTTGTATGAAAAGGAGAAATCCTTACAAATACTTTTTTGAGTTATAAAGGGATAGAATTGTTTCCTAACGATATAATATTGCATAATTGATGCTCACGTGGCTGAGATTTCTTGATTGTCAGAAGAATGTGAATTCGATGGATTCAGGAAGATCATCCAGAATAACATGCTGTCAAAAAACAATCTCTAATAGTCAAAAGCATATTATCCGCATGGTTTTAACATCTCATGCAATTACATCATGAGTCTGATAAAAGGAATGAATTCTTTGTAAGACAACAAGTACCTAAAAGAACAGTTTGAAATCTTCATGACTAAGACCAAGAGAGATCTCAAAATATATCCAAATTGTCTTAAATGCTAAAAAAAACCGGCATCACTGGCACATATTCTTAAGTACCGGGGTTTGTCTCTTGAGGACTTATACAAGACTCCCACACTTGTTTTGAGTTTTCGAAAGTGACTGGACTCGTGGACCTAGACTAGTATACTCCTAGACATGGAGATTAGTAACAACAAAAACAAATTTGATATTTACAATATAATAGTTTGATGACATTGAATTGTCACAGCTCAGGGACCATAGTATCAGCTATTTTTGAAGTTACAGTAGACAAGAGCGAGTGTGATGAAGGATGGACCAAACAGCAAGACGATTTCCAGTTTTTACAGCATGGTTGCGTTTGAGTTTGGTGGTAACTTGAATAAACGTCATTGCCGGCGTAGTTCCGACATTGTCATACTGGTTCCTCAAATACAGTGACACAGAATCACTCTGTTTCCCGTAGAATTTAACGTTTTTTGCAAAACATTATGCTTCAGTACGCAACATTTGGATGTGCTTAATCGCATGATGGTACAGAAAATGTTCAATTAATATCCTTTCCAGCATCTCATCATTGCTGAAGAATGAATTTCTACACCAATTACAATAGTTGATGAAGTGTGGCATTATGTTGAATCTCTATAGGAACTGTTTTGTATATGCCATGTCTGACTTTATGCATAATTCTGTTACTACTTCCAGAGATGTTTGGGAATTGATTTTCGAGAATTCAATCCCTCTAAGTTCTTGAAATGACTTATTAATTCCTGCATATAATTTTCCAATAAATTCATTTCGCTGTTTTCTTTTCTTCCTGGTTTCGCATTTAGAATCGTTAGTGTTTCCTAAACTAAAAGCCTTTTCTTAAAATCTGAAGCAATTAAAAGTATTTAAATTTATTATGGAATCGAAAGAATTTTCAGAAGAAGATTTTATACAAATAAAGTTATATTAAATACTGGTGTATGTATATTTCAATACTTCAAACTGGACTTTAAAATAAAGTTTCCAATTCTTGAATTCTTTGACTGTAAATTAAGTATTAAAAGAAATAAAGTATAACAACAGAGCAGAAATATTATGAGTGATAGAATTAACAAAATGGGTTACAAATTTTTGATCGATTTTGCAATGATATCCATGTTTTTAACTCTATCTCAATTTGTCTCAATAAAATAAATGACATAAAATCAACTGTTTGATTTTTCAAATATTTTCCCCTTATAAAACAAAATAAGATAAAAGAGGATCTTTTAAAATCATCAAATATGCAAAAAGTATCTAAAAATAGTCTTTGTAAACTTCTAATAAATAAATTTAAAATATTCAATGTAGATTTATAAAATCAATTACATTTGATCAGATGGGTAACGCTCTTAATACAATATTGACTCAGAAAAATAAATTTTATTTTAAAATGAATATCATCCAGTGCTATGTTTGTTACCTTATTAATAAGCATGATTCATAGGTGAAAATCTGTAACAAGATATTTAAAGAAAAATCAAGAAAAGTTATCAAGTCATGTTTTATATTTTTATTTGGCATTTATAAAAAATACTTAAAAATACCTTTAGACGATATTTATTACCAGCAAAATATTCTTTAATGTGCAGTTCTACTAATGCTGTTAATTCACTTACATTTTAAGAAAAGTTTTCAAATATCATGGGAGAAATGCATCTGATTTTAAATTAAGATTAAGAATGAATATGTATAATACAGAATTGTCTAAATTAGCCTCTTTATTAGCGTACCATCTCGTTCCAAAAATCAAAAGGGAAATTGCCATACTGTTCACCATTTAAGTAATAATCTTTTAGTAAATCAGAAAACCATTCCTCACATGTATTTGATTAAAATTTTTATACCAAAAGAGGATAATCCAGAAAGAATGTAAAAATCATTATAACTTAGGAAGTATTATATCTTCTTAAACGCTTAGAAATATCTCTTTAATTTTTCTAAATTGCAAACATAATTTCAAGGCAAACTTTTCATCAATTATTTTCTTATCAATTATGTTTAAAATATATTTTTCTCAAATACATAAACCTAAAATCATTAAAATTAACTACCAAAACATGAACTAATTTTAATTAGTAGGTACTTAAAATAAGATGCTAATCTATCCCTCAATTTGTATCTTAATAGTTATTTTTTCACTAGACCATGAACAAGGAATATAATAAATACCATACGACAGACTGACAATATTTATTGGCATGAGGTATCTCATAACATTAAGTTATCCTTGCACTTTCTAAGCTAACCAGGTATTCATGACTATTTATGTGGTACTATTAACATGATAAAGTGAACCAATTAAGTGAGAAAAAATAGGAAAAACCTGTACGAATTGGAAAATACGACAAAGTATGTGGAAATTGCAACTCCAGGATTTACACCAGGGAATCAACTATCAAATCCTTTGATTTTTTTTTCCTATTTGTATTCCCTGTAATCAGTTTTAAATATTCCAAAAACCACAAAATATTCACTTTTTTAACTCAAGGAAAGACGCACATATTCCCAAATGATTTAAGCTGTGTGGTTTTAATACTGGAAATATGTTTTTTATAAGAATTTATTCATTGCATTTTTTAAATTTATTAATAGAAATGCATTTCTGCCAGTAAACTTTTTGCAACATTAATTTCAATAAAATATGGAGCTCAATTTAAATGTAAATTAAATATATTGCGATATGCTATCTTATCAATAACATTAAATTTATTCTTATCAGTTTTTATAAAATTAATTCTCTTTGAAAATACTGAACTATTAATGAGTGTTCGAACTGCATTTCCTAGAAAAATATTTTAATAATGAATTCTACTTAATTTCTGTAACAAAACTTAATTACTTTTTTCCATCAATAAATATGATACTAATTGGACTTAAGAAAATTTGCTGCAAATTATTACTTACAGTTTAAAATTTATTTCTAAATTATCATTTAAAATTACTTAAACTACGGTTATTATTAAAAATTTTCGCCTACAAAAATATATTACTTATAGAGTTTATCTCTTTGTAGATCAATCCAAAAATTTTATTAAATTGGTTATTTAAATATAAAAAAAATAGTTTCATTTAGTAAGGTGGATTTATAACTTGTACTTCAAATTTATACGGCGATCAATAATGAGAGTGTTAATATAGATTCAAATTTATACGTAGCACATTTTTTGGAAAGCAAAAAATTACTAAGACTAAAAAAATACTAATAAAAAAGACAAAATAAATACGTACACCAATAAAAATATTTCGGGGGAAAAATGCAGTAAATAATTTCTGAACACCAAAGTTCAAAAGGGAAATGAGTTTTGAATTCATTCTGGAATATCTTCTTTCACATAAATTGTGATGAAATTAAACCTTATCATATGGTCCCATTAAATCGAACTGTGACTCACAGTTCCAAAATTGTCTCTTACTATATAACTACTATTTGTGCCTTGTAGCTAATGGATAAATTGAACTTTATATGTAATAATTTGAATAAAATGTTATAAAATTTATTTAATTAAGCATGAAATTCCCTAGTTAGGTAATTTCATTTAAGGAACAAAGAAGGTCGGTTCAGATATTAATTTTGGGGATTAGAATTTTACATGCACCGAGAGAAAATACTTCCTGTTAAATTATTCTTTTAGGAATGATATATAAATATTTGTCTTGTTTAAGAGTTAATAGTTTAAGAGCTCTTTAAAAGTGTTGTTTAGACAAACATCAAAAATATTTGTCTTGTTTAATTTGTAAGAAACATCAATTGTAGTGGGGTAAATTCTATAAACTACTATTTGTGTGAATAAAAATCGTAAGGAAAACTCATTGAAACTGCGATGGATATAGACTAGCTTTCGATTTGCAACGCTAAGATAAAATTGTAATAGTTAAGAGGAAATTCGTATGCATATTGACGATATCAGCTAAAGTAAATAATTAAAATTTTCATGTACTTATTAGCAGCTGAAAATTTACAAATATAGTAACTACATTGTTGGCCACCGTAAATGCAATACCCTGAAGGAAGCATGCAAATAACATGAAATTTATAACATGCATTAGAGGAGTGAGATATGCAAATGATTAGAATTTCAGCGTTGATGACCTTCACGCGAGCCTGTGCAGCTACTTCGAAGCGTTATTTTAGGTTTGGATATTTCAACGATTTCAAGTTCAGCAATTGTGCTTTACTTGTGATTTCTTAAAAAAAAATTCAAAAATCAACTATGCTTTGTAGAAAACAACGATCATTACTTGATCCAGTATCCGAGTTCGACAGAGGAAAGATAGTGGCCTACCGAGATTGTGAATTATCTTTCATGGAAATCGGTAGTGATGTTGGACTAAACCTACCTACTATAATGCGGATATGTGATCGTTGGATGTAGGAGTGTATGACGGACTCACGTGTTCGATCGCATCCATCTCAGTCCAACACTTCACATGATGACAGGTAAATTGTGTGCATGGTAGTGACGGATCACTGAAAGCCATCATCAGCACGTTCAGTCTGTAACGCTTCATTCAGAGTCTATTCATACTATTCAATGCCTTTTATAGCAAAAAGTTCTGCACGCAAGCCTTCGTCTACACTTGACGTAAAACTACAGACATCTCCGCCGTCTATGGTGCAGTGAAAGAACGATGTAGACCGCAGAATATATTAAAATTATCTTTACTAAATTATCTTTACTCTGCAGACAGAAACATGACTCACGTAATCTTTACTTTTACGTGAGTCATGTTTCTGTCTGCAACACCATGATGGTCGCATTCAATTCTGGAGACACCATAGAGAGAAGATGCTGAACAGCTATGTTATGCATCGCCATACTGATCCTGCACCGGGTATTATGGTATGGGGTGAAAGTGGATATCACTCTCACATTCCTTTGGTGCCAGTACTTTAAACAGTCAGCGTTACATCTCCAAGTTGTTGGAGCTAGTTGCCTTTCCTTACTTTCAGGGCTTTCCCCACAGCTATATATCAACAAAATAATGCGCGACCTCAAGTGGCACACATTGTCCAAGGGTTCTTCATCAATCACCTAATTGAATTGCTTAACTGGCGGGCTCGCTCCCCGGATCTTTCATCGATAGGAAACATGTGGTCCATGGTTGTTCAATGATTGACCCAGATTACATCCCCAATTGCCACACCAGATCAGAATTGGCATGATGTGGCAGCTACTTGGTCTGTTGTACCCCATGAATATATCCAAAGTCTCTTTGAATCAATGTCTGTGGGGTGGTGATCTCTAACAATGGCTACTGATTTTAGCAGGAACCACACTTCACAGAAGTCTATGAATTTAATCATTTGTTACTTGGTTTACGTGTTGTCAACAAAATAAATTTTGTTGTCATGCCCTTTGTCTTTCTTGGTGTTGCAATTTGGGTGGCCAGCAGTGTAAATTTAACAATACTGTAACAGCAGATTGTGCTTACTGAAATTCCGCCACGATGTTTCTGGCATAAATGGAACAAATGAATATTTAGATCAGCTAAACATATATGCCACTTAATACCCCATGCATTCTTAAATGCAATTTGATGTTAAATTTAGATATCAAAAAGGATATTATCCGTTAATCAATCATTCTTTGCCTAACTGAACTTTGTATGTGAGAAATTCGTTAAAATAAAAGCAATCCTTTGAAAAAAATACAAACAGCAATAAGTTGTTTTAGCATAATTGCAGTGTATTTTGATTTATTATTGTGTGATCAAAAATGAAAAACAAATCATGCTACAGATTGATGATTTAACAGTAACCCAAATAATAGAAAATTACCTGATATCGAAATAAAATTTGAATCGCTTGCTTGAGTTTATATTACCAACATACATCAATTTTTGCTATTATCTTAAAAGGATATCTTAGTATTGCCATGTCAGTATGGAGTAATTTATGATTTTTTTTTGTGTGTTTTTATGCATAATTTCAAATTTATTGCACAACACAATGCGTTGTATGGATGATTTCAAAATTTTTATGCACTTCATAAATCATCAATTTTATTTTTGAAGTAGTCATAAATACTGCGCAA
Source organism: Latrodectus elegans (assembly GCA_030067965.1). Lineage (NCBI taxonomy): Eukaryota > Metazoa > Arthropoda > Arachnida > Araneae > Theridiidae > Latrodectus > Latrodectus elegans. Next base: position 116,304,405 of record CM057814.1, read on the forward strand.
TCATCATAAAATTTTTTATATTTAAGGAAATCAATTTTTTAAATTTTACATTTTAATGAGTATTTATCGTAATTCACACATTGTTCTTATATGTGTTTCTTAGAATTTTTGGATATGAAAAATTTGAAAAAATATCGTTTTTATACTTGAATTAAATATGAATTCATTATTTTTCACAAAATCAGAAATTCCAATATTAGTTGCTTGCCACTAAAAAATAGACAGCTTCCTAATACCTTACTCATATTTTAATATATTTAATGGGTTTAAATAATTCATGCAATCAAGTCAAATTATTATTTGATCAATTCATATACTCATTAAAAAATTGTAAATTAATAAATTACGAGATTATTTAGCAAATTACAGTGAGTATGTTTTTAATAATTTTATTAAAAGGCGGCCAAAAATAGGAAAGTGATCATGATGATTTAATTTAAGCAATTAGTTTGTATTTTAATATTCATATTCAGATTGAAGTGTAAGGGAAACTTCATTAAAAATAAAGAAAAGCTAAATTACTCCGTGCGATATCATCTTTAGCAATTACTTCTAAAATATGAAAACCACGCTTTTCGCTTGGAAAAAAAACTAACTTATTTATATAATTAGAAAAAATATATACATTTTTGTCATTTTAAAGAAAATTAAAAAATCATTCGTTAGAAATTTAAATTTTTCAAAGATTACATTATTGCTAGAGATATGGGCAAAAATATATATTGTTTTTTCTATCGCATACGATGGTTTGGCTAGAAAAAATGATTTACAAACAAATTTAGGCACATTTCGTTAATCAACATCATTTAAAAGCTGTTAAATATTTAATTTAATTAAATATGTAAAAAGATACAGAAAGCCAATAATGGATAATACGATACTTTTTTTCCACAAAATTATCGTCATAATTTAAATTTTTTGAATGATACAAGAAAATATGAATCAATAAATTTATGAATTTTTATGCAATTAAATTTTAATGAAAAAAGAATTATTTGAGGAAGTAGATTTCTTTAAATTTTTCAATTCAATTAATTTTTTATTCAAAATTATCAATTATGTTTTTGATTTAACATATATTTTATAAGCAGACAGATGTAAAAAATATATAATAATGAATAGGCTGGATAGATTTACGCGCGAGAAATTTATTTTAAGTTACCACAAAAAACATTTGAAGTATATTTGCTTTAATTAGAATATTGTTCTATGGAATAAATAATCTCTCAATTATTTTTAATTTCAAACTTTATAAGGGATTTTAAATAAAAAATATTTGGAGATATTTCTAGTATATATATATGTGTGTGTGTGTGTATGTGTTTATACAATGCTTTTTTTCATTTTATATAACATTTTCGTTTATTTTTAGTCAAATTTTTAATCCATAAAAATGTTTTTTTTATTGTTTTTATATATAGATAAAACAAAATTAAAATTTCCCTTGAAATAAGAATGGCTTATAAAATTGAGTATTTGTGTCATTACCTATAAAAATAACAAATATTATAAGAACTTCAAAATAAATATTTTTGCAGTGCAATGTATTTCATTAAAAATATTTTTTCAATGATTATGTATTGAAAGCATTAACTTTGAATTATCTTATTTAACTCATTTTTTTGTTTTTTCATTTGATTTAAGTATTAATTTATGAGTGTTTCCTCACAAAATATATTAAAAATAATGAAGCATATTTGCTATTAGTTTAAGTCAAAATGATAGGAAATGGATTTTATCTGAAATTAATTTTTGCTTAATGAAACAATTATTCGATACATTTTTCTTTATTCTGATATTAGTTTTTTTTTTATGTAAAAAATGATTAATGAATTTTCTATTTTCTTTATAAATCAAGAAATGCCAAATATTATGAATAAAAATTACATTTAAAAAGAGACTGTTTTTAAACTTTTATGAGTTCAATCGGAATATTTTAAATATAAATTATGAATGTAAACACACACACACACACATATATGTACAGCAAAAATTTAATTATATTTCTATTAACTTATTTATATATTAAAATCTTACATTTCAATTAAAAAGCATTGTACATTTGAATTTGAACTGAAAATGCACAATCATCAGACATTACATTTGAATACTTTTTTCTTTATCAGTTCTCAAATAAAACTGTCGTGTATACAATTGTTAATGAAAAACGTATCATACAACGTATCGTATAAGCACAGTAGCTTAAACTTGATGGCATGTGTAATAAAATTTTTTAAACCTATTGTATAATACCTTTAATGCTATGAAGAACTATGCATTGATTTTGATTCCAAATCAATTTATCAAAATTATATACTTTATTTTTGTCTGAAGTATCCTTTTAAATAAAATGTTTAATAGCAAATAATAATATACTCATACATTTAGACTCTTTCATGACAATTTAAATAATTAGAAAAAATTTAATAGCATTTTACATCTATAATTATATTATTATGAACGAATATTTGCTGAGTAGAACATTTATTCATTGAAGCTGTAATCAATTACCTAAATTTATATTAAAGGATTGAAATATTCAATTTACAATATATGCCAAGCTATCTTGAGTAACTTTCATGGTAGTACTTCACATTAGATATTGGAATCTAAGGATTTTAACTGAGATACATTTTATCGATATCTAAAATTAATAACAAAATTGGTTTTATTATGTAATATTTGCATCTAAGTACACAATTACATAGGACATCAGTGTAATATTTTATTGAAAATCTTGTTTCTCAAGAGGTAAAGTTAAACTATTGTATGATTAGTTTGGGTTATGTCATAAGTTCAAGATGGTGCGATATATCCATCTTGATATCTAAAATCAGAGAGAAAGAATTTCTCTTTCACTAAAACCTTAACAGCACATCATCAAACTTTTTCTCCATTTTTCTTTCCCTTCTCGAAAATACAAGTTATAAAAGCGATATCCGTGGGCATCATTTCTCATAGCTGAAACGGGAGCAATCGAAAGAAAGGGATCCATTTAGGATCTCACAAATGGACAGGGGATGGGGGCGGAGGAAGGAGCGCAGAAGAAGTCCACGGGTGCACGTCACCAGAAATGCGTGTCATGGCTGCAATTAATTGTCACTCACTGCCGCGACCGCCTGAGGACATTTTACTCCAAATACGTGACCGGGAACAAAGGCTGCGCCAGATCATCATTGGATACAGGCAATCGATTGCCTGAGTCCCCCACCCCCGCCAGACCACCTTAGTTTCCCCACTTTATATCGAAGGAGGGAGGAGGAATAGGCCGTCCACCACCAAGCACCTATCTAAGTTAAGTGGTGTTCAAGCTGACATCAGGGATATTCACCAGAGGGAGGGAGACACGAGACTATTGCCAGGAAAGAGCGAAGGAGGGATGTGAGGGTGGCCCGTCTATCGAAAGGATAGTCCCTAGCTAGGGGTTCGGATGGGGATTTGTTAGTCATTGAACGGTATTCCCTGGTCGGTTTACTGTATTGAGCATCCTACATTTGGCTGGGTCATCTTTTGTCATTGGATCCCGTTGTTCGCACACAAACTCATTTTAAGTTTTGTGGATAGTATTTTGGAGGAAAAATCTTGATAAAATCACTACCGAGAATCGGTATCAGTATTTTCGATTTAGATATTGCAAAAAATTATGTAAACCATTTTTAATGACGTATGTAGCGGAAAGATTGTTAAATTATCCTTGTGATTGTAAATGTTTTAGCACATTTCATTGTTCTGCAGGTAGAAGAAAAAAAAAGGTTTCTTGCTAAATTTAATTTTATTTTTAGCTCTCAGTTGATTAAATATTTTCTATTTCTTAAACCTAAGTATATTCAAAGCACCACTTGACTTGTTTTTGGCAGCTTGCTCCAAGTTTCTCAACTCTTCTAAAGCTACAAAAAAAATCAATCAAAAATAGTTTAAATTAAAGCAACTTTTTTATTCGTATCGAAAAACTTTTAACAATGAGAACATTAAGGACTAGTGAAAAATTATTGTCGTGAAGCTAGATAGTTTCACTTGGATATCTGTTTGAAATTCTGTTAGATAAGCTTTTAACTGAATTTATCATATATATATATATATATATATATATATATATATATATATATATATATATATATATATATATATATATATATATATATATATATATATATATATATATATATATATATATATATATATATATATATATATATATATATATATATATATATATATATATATATATATATATATATATATATATATATATATATATATATATATATATATATACTCACAATCAAATGTAAAATTACCAAATTTATTATCAAAAAATATTTATGCCTTAAACTTGCATTAATAGGAAAACTAATACTGATAAATTTTAATAAACAGAGCGAAATGAAAAATCGAATTGAGTACCAATGGAAACAGCTTCCTCAGAGGATGTTGACTATGTAAGTTATTATTATAAATTTATGTTATGATTACATTTCCATTTTTCATTTCGCGCTGTTTATTAAGTTATATCAGTAATATATGTTCTCCTTTTAATAATATTTGTTTTATATTAGCTACATCTGTTTTGTTTTATATTGTTATCATTGCTAATGTGTGTGTGTGTGTGTGTGTGTGTGTGTGTGTGTGTGTGTGTGTGTGTGTGTGTGTGTGTGTGTGTGTGTGTGTGTGTGTGTGTGTGACATTAGTTTATTTTAACGATAGAAGATTTTCATATTTATGAAGTAAAAATGAAATTTATCATACTAAATTTGTATTTAAAAACTAGATATTTACTCATTATTTTTAAATATCAGCAAATAATCAGTTTTTCTATTTTCTCTTATGCTTTAACAATTAAAATAAAATAAAAACAATAAAACTATAAAGTCGAATTCTTTCGAAAACAAACACTCTGGTTATTTCGTAAACAAGTTTTTTTTATTTCTGTTTTCAGAAATTAGTGGTAATTTAGATGTCATAATATTTAACATAACCCTCCCAATTTTACTGGAACTCTTCTGTCGCCAAAACAATACAGAATAGAAGTTTGGTCAAATGCTAAAACGTCAGGTTCATGGGCATGGATCACTCTTAATTACGATGACGATAAAACTACCGGCAGCAGCGGGAGTGAGAAAAGTGAAGCCGCACGCCAAATAACTTAAAATGAAGAATCAGTGAGTCACAATCCCACAGGATGGAGGGTTGAACGAAACGAATTCTGTTGATGGGAGCTCAGACCGAGGAGAGAATGAATCATTCTTTATTTATCCACCCTCACCCCCGATACTCTGCTCAAAAGATATTTTACCTTCAACTCTACAAAGCTCTCCTTTCTTCGTCCAATAGGAGCACATCTCAACACATTTAAATTAATGAATACAATTTTGGCTAAGTTTTTCCTTTGCTTTATCTTGGGATGAAGACGAACTACTTTTTGTACTACATTCTTGATAGCTGTTTAGATTATTTTAAGATTTTATAGACACATTGTTTTCTTTTAAATCGGAATCAACTGCATTGAAAAAAAAACAAACATTTGTATTAACTATACAAAATTTAAAACTTTTTCTATATGAAGGAGCTTTAATGTATATTTATTTATGTAGATTATCCTATAAATAATAAGATTCATTAACATATAGGTATGAAAAATAAATATATTTGATTATGACTCACATCCTTACTTATTGGTTAAAATCCGACAAAACTAGTAATTCCATTTGTGAATTTGTAAAAACAAATTAATGATTTATTTGTCATTTTAAATGTAAATAGTTTTGCTTTAAAAATAAATCTACTATAATTCTAATTATGTTGCAAGCTAAAATACTAAACAGGACTGTTTAGATACATTAAAAAAACTGGCAAATACTTACATAATTTTATTTGTTTGTCTATTCACATGGAGCGAGCATTTTAGTCAATCATTTATTATTTTGATTACTTTTTAATTCCATTAGTCATTAAAATAAGGGCATTCTCAAATTTACGATCAAACCGATGTAGATGAAATGTGACTGAAGTAGTGGTGTATCGAATAACTTTAATTCATTATTTATTTCTAATGTGATGAGGTTAGCTCACAATAAGAGAGCTCCATTAAATTATAAAAATTCAAGTAATAAGTATTTAATTTAACATAATATTTAAAACATAAAGAATGAAAAAGTAGATTTTTATAATTAGAAATTGATATGTTTGTATTGAGTAATTAAGAAACAATTTAATATTTAATCTTAGTTACAACGAGTTTTAACATTTCTCACAAATGAATAAATAATATCACTGGTACAAACTTAAAATTAAGTAACTAATCAATTTTATAAATCAAAATTATGATGTTTTAAAAGCTTTATGGTTCTTGTTTTATTTAGAGATAATTGAAAATTAAAATATCACTGGTACAAACTTAAAATTAAGTAACTAATCGATTTTATAAATCAAAATTATGATGTTTTAAAAGCTTTATGGTTCTTGTTTTATTTAGAGATAATTGAAAATTAAAAATATTTTAATTGAGAAAAATCAAAATAATAATAGGAGAAAAAAATAAAATATTTTTTAAAAAGTTATTTTTTTAATTTTGTGGTTTTAATTATACAATTATGGGGTTTAATTATCTTTTTTATGTTTTTCTACATTAATTTTATGTTTCAGTGATAGAAATAGCCAAATTTTATGCCGAAAGAGACTTTATATTAGTAATTATTGATTGAAAAATACTTAGAGTATATTCGAAAAATCTTTTGAATAAATAGCTTAATTGTTTAATATGCATTGAAAACACGTTTAAGTGAATCGGGGAAAAAATCCACGTCTAAAGAAGGTAACTATTTCAAATACATATAAAAAGATTACAAAATTTAGATTACTCAATCAAATTTATAAAAATATCCAATGCAATTTTATTACAAATCATTGATAATTTAATATTAAAGTAAATCCGAAATCTATATGCATATTTATTAAACGGAAGAACGAGTGTGTAAATAAAAAGAATTAAATATAATTTTGATTTTGTGCATTTAGCAAAATGGCATAAATCTTAAGTAACAATTATGAAAGTTGAATTAAGTATTGATTTAAAGTTAATAGTCACGCATTAGCTTAACATAGATTTCGAAAAAAAATTTTTTTTCATCAATTATAATTATGTTGGTTATATTAAAAAGAACAAAAAGTAGTAGTGATTAAGTATGTATTTTTTAAAAAGTGATCTTTTTACCAAATATAATTTAAAATTATTCAAATATATTTATTAAATTAATAATTCCTAAAAGTATGCATAATAACTTGAACGATATTAGTTTCGTTCAAAGTTTTAATTTTTTGTTTATCATTTTAAGTACTTGCACCAAAACTCATGCTTTAGGTTAGTTTAAATTTCTTTTATTTCAATAAAAAAAATATTTTATTTGAAAGAGCATTGACTTATCAGAGCTCACAGTCCATGGTTCCTTAACACTGAAGAGAAGTAAGAAAAATGATAAATCATCAATGATATAAAAATAGATTTGTTGTAGTAAAACTATCGCATAAATACTGTTAAACAACTTACAGAAAGTTAAATATGAATATTAGCGGCTGAAACTTTGTTTAAATGTCTCAGATATTACCAAAAACCATAAAAATTACTATTACAAACTTAAATACGTATACTTTAAATGCGCATCAAAACCACTTCGCTCCGCTTTTGTATTCACTTCACTTTCAGTGATAAACTTCCGTAAAACGCTTATCACCTTTAAAATATTCCCATTCTCCCTCCATAAAATTTCTCTCACGTTTAACTGAATAGAAATACAGTCAACTTCAGACTTATTTATTTTTCTCTCTTAAGACTGCGAAAATCGTACCGTGAAACAAAATCGGGCACTACCCCCTTTTCGCCCCTCCATTCTACTAAACCTTTCACAGGTTCGTCAGGACTTTAAAAGATGTTTCATAACCGCTGACGTACCTTCTTCCCTCCCTTCCCTCGAATTGCATCTCTCCTACAATTGATGTCTCTGCTCTTTCTCCCTCTCTTCTTCATCTTCCGCATCCTCCACTCCATCCCATTGCTCTCCATCCTCCTTGTTAAAGCTAAGCCCGAAGAGTTTGTGCCAGGAATTAGGCACGTGATACCGTCGTCGGGGGACTTTGGAGGGGGGAGATTGGAACGGAAAAGGGAGGGGGACTATTAGAGGAGAGAGAAAGGGGAAAATGAGGAAAAGAGGATGGCTCGGAGAGAAGATTCTCTTCTGGACTCCAGAACACCGGTCACGGAGCATCAAAAGACGCCGAAGGGAACCATTAAAATATATCGGCGCTAGGGAGATAGCAAGAGCGATTAAAGACTCAAGTTTCGACGTTTCGCCCCCTTCTCTCATAGAGGCCCGAGTCCCACGGCGGAGGGATATAGTTCCGAGATGAGGCTGGAAAACTTAAAAGGTTCACATTCGATGTTGTTACAGCAGGGATGCAGATTTATTTCTCCGAAATCTTTTGCATATTTAAGTTTCGCGAGGAGAAATACTTTAAAGATCCTTTCATTGTGGAAGGGCTCCTTCCTTACATGATAAACAATCGACGACCCTAACTGAAAAGCCAAGTGGCACGGCACATCACTTGAATTATAGAGGATAAATACACCCGACGTCGATTTTAAAGTCGAAGGGGGTGTCCTCCTTCGTGCTCGCAGATCATCGACCCACTGGGGGGTTGTAATCTAAAAGAGACAGTTGATTATGGCAGACAATTAGCCTGTCTCGGTGCAAGACACACGCCAAATAACGCATGAAATGATCTGTACTTTTGTAATTCCAAGAACTAGCATTTCCTTTGGATCATAGAAAGATTCTGCACTATGTAAAGATTAGATGTAATCTAAAAGATGAAGATTGTTTCAATAAGCTGTTTATTTGAAACCGGGATTCAAGCAGTTTCCTTTGAAAGCAATAGTTTTGACTGAATTTATCGTCAGTTTCAAGAATTACACCGCTCGAAATACTATGGGGTTCATTCAAAGCTTCCTAATTAACTTAACTATGTTGCCAGATACTTTGAAATAAAAATCACCAGTTCTCTATTTAATTCTAAAAAAAGTTCTGTTTTCAATTGGACAGTTGAATAATTCTACCATTGGCTAGCAATCACTTCAAATTTATTGATAATGTTAATTATTTTAATTTTCAATTAGCAAGCACCCTTAATCTGTGTCTTCAACTTTTATGAGCATTTTTTTCACTTAATATATTCATTCTTGATAATTTTACAGTTTTCAACTTATTTCCTTCCAAAATAAAGCAGATATTCATACAACACACGATATAAATGCGGTCCAAATTATCCCCAATATCATATAATTTTTACAGGATTATCATTTTCTTTGAAACATTAATATATCATTCACAAATATATCGCGTTTTCAAAAAAATGCTTTTATATCATTTCTCAAAAATATTCTGTCATAACAATTAAAATTCAATAATTTGAGTTTCAAAATCATTCAGTAGCTAGTAATCTGGAGTTTCAAAATCATTCAGTAATCATGAAACTCAGATTGAAAATATAAAATAAAACGCCATTGCTCAGAGTGATGCCACTTACAAAAATGAAATTCGGTATGTTCTTTACTTAGTAAAGAATTTAAATCCTGCTTCATTTTAATGAAAAAGCAAATTTCGTATTAGAAATGGAAGGCGTATTAAACAAGTTAAGTATACAAATCAGAAATTTAAAATTTAATTCTCCTTTCCAAGTAAAGCAAGTAACAAAAAATTATGGCATAAAAAGGTGATTTCCCTCATTCATTAATGTTTTGGAGGAAAAAAAAAACTTAATAATTTATAATATGCAGCTTTACTCTTATCAAGTCAATATAACAGTTTAAATTTTATTAAAGCATTTTTTATAATTTTAACGATAAATAAATCAATAAAATTACCAAATAAATTCTTGTATTATTTTTGTTTCAAAATATTTCATGCAGTTTTAATAAAGAAAATTTTAAATCTATAACGACTATTTTTTTAATCCTTATCATTAAAAAAGGTGCATTTAATTTGTGAATGTATCAAAATTTACATTTGTCAGACGCATATGGTTATTTTATGATGTCGTATAATATGATGTGATAATAATGTGAATTATATTTACTACATAATTTAAAGGGTGGTCATGATTTATCTTTGTGACAAATATAATCTCTAAATTATTGATTTCTAAGATTCAATTTGAATGAAAAATATTACCTTTTTTGTTGTTAATTAACTTTATGTGTTAAAATTATTAAAAAATACGTTTTATATATTTTTTTGTACAATATTTGAAACACTTTCTTTACTCATTGTAATTTTGAGTTCAAATTTTAAATTAAGTTATTAAAATTAACATTTAGAAAGAATGCTTTTCAATTGTGGATAACAGTTTATGGAAATACATGTGTAAATTGTTACCTACGACTAAAAGATGTGGTGTATATTTATGTAATATCCTAATGCTGGTATGATTGAGTGAATATTGAAGGGTCGTAAAATTAAGTATATATATATATATAATGACAATTGTGCATTTTACTGCAGATAAGTTCATAAACTAGCACTTTGATAGTTTATTTTGAGGGTAACAAAAATAAAATTATAGCAATTATGACTTTATTTACTAGTCAGAGTTCATTAGTTGCTTAAAATGATGTCATATATAAATCTCCTACAATTCACAATTCTAAATAATAGCTAAGTAATGTTGCAGTTATGGTATATTAAAGTCACTAAATTTCACTGATATTTTCACATTGGTTATTGACAGCAATGTAGTTTTTGACCCTGTGTATGATATTAAGTCCACGTGGTAACATGTCTGTGAAAGAATGATGTTAAAAAGATCTGCATACAATATCATGTTTAAGCACATCATTGTCAAAGTAAAATACAAATAATATATTTTATTTTGTGCAATAAAATATAGACGTTATACATTTGAATATTTTTTATTAAACATTGTATTTGTTAAAGAAAACTGTCATAATATGGCAAGATAATTTACGACATTGCTTAACGGATGGATTTAAATAATATTTATGTTTTTTTTATGTTTTATAATATGAATAAAGTTCGAATAAAAAACACAAAAAAGAACAATTCTGGAATTCAAGTATTTAAATAGAATATTGCTGATTCTGTGACTTAATCAATAAATAAACATCGATCGAAAATTCGCAAAATTACCGAAATTGTTCACTTTTTTAGCTGTTTATAGTTCATTCATGATAACTAAATGCAAATTTCCATCATTAATCTTGCTGATTTGTGTAATGTATTTCAAGCAAAAAAAAGTACTTTTCATTAAAAAAAATTAAAGCTATCGAAAGCCAGCAACACCCATCTAAGCAGTACTTTAAAATAACTTTCTATTAAGACATTTCTTACTCGGTGAATTTTCTTTTCGCATTCATATTTATATACAGCAATAATTCTATAAATGTGTGTGGTGCAATTTAACTAAATACTTAATTATTAATTATATTTTGTGCAATTTAACTAAATACTTATTTATAAAAAAGTTATGCTTAAAATTTTCATATGTTATGATAGAGATCGTTAGCCATAAATTGTTTCACAAAATGAATTAATTTACAAATACATTAGATTGTAAATTGTTACAATAAAATGATTATAAATAATTATCCAGATTTAGGATAAATGAATTTCGCAAAGTATTACGTAAAACGATATTTGGTATGAAAAAACATATTTTAAATTTTCTTATGCATCCACACTTATCTTTCACGTATTTGTTTCACATAATACAACGAAGATGGCAGTTAAATTCAGAATTGACCTACTAGCATGTCCTTATCAATGCTTACCACTGTAGGAGTGAAGCGATACTTTTGGCAATATGATACATCAGCAAACTGCTACGTAAGCATTATACGTCAAGTATCCATTCTCAATGAAAAAAAAATCACAAACTGAAAGGTCAGGAGATCTTACAGGCCATGAAGAGAATGCAATAAGCAAACTGCTCTCTGTTGATTAGTCAGTATTTAGCAAAATGCTACCAGACTGACTGCTGATGAATCATCATAAAACCATGAATGGAATGAAGAAAACTTTAAAGTACATTTTTATAATTATTAGTAAAATTTTGTGGCCTTTATGTATTTGAAGCTATGAAGTTTCTAACTCTATTAATTCACTCATTTGTAAGTAACTTATATATAAGATTGTTTTGAATTTTAATTATAAATTTTACAATTAAAAATTAATGAAGTCAGCTAAAAAATTATAGAAATTACCAATGGAATGATTATTCAAGAAATTTAACAGCCAAAAAATGATAATATTACCCAATTTTTCGATGTTGAATGGGGTTACGTGTTTAATGAAGAAATTTAAAAAACAAAAACTAATAAAGTTACCAAAGAAATGAGATAAATTTTGAATGATAAAAAATAACTGAATGATTATTCAAAGAACTAAGCAATAGAAAACTAATGAAGTTAACCTAGAAACAAGCTTAATTTTGAATGACGAGAGTTAGTTGAATGATCATTTAAGAAATTAAACAACAAAAAATTTACAAAATTGACAAAGTTTTCAATGAGGAATGTGGTTGTGTGTTTAATCAAGAAATTTAACTATCAAAAACTAATAAGATAAAGAAACTAAGAAATTAACTAAATTTTGAATGATGAAAATAACTGAATGATTATTCAAGGAGTTAAGAATTCGAAAACAAGTAAAATTAATTCAGAAATACTAGCTTAATTTTCAATTTCGAAAGTAATTAAGTGACCATTCTAGAAATTAAACAGTAAAATTTAATAATATTAACTGAAAAAACAGTTAACTTTTCAGTGATGAAGATATATTTAACTGATTAATGGGAAAATTTAGATACTGATAAAGGCACAGGGGCACTGAATGGTAATCAAATAAGTTAATATTGGGCAAAAATCTTAGTCAAATGATTAGAAAAGAAGGTCATTAGTATTAAGCAAATAATTGACTTCGAGGGTGATAACTAGTGATTAGAGAAGTTATTAATTGTTTTTAATGTACAGTATGATAATTTATTAAGTACATCTTGACAAGCTTAGCCCAGCAAACATGGACACAAGCATCTCTATTAACCATTGAAATAGAAACACAAAGTCACAATTAAATCAAGAAGGTTGGAGGCCATTATGCATCCATTCTGTACAATAAAGCAGTGGAAATGGAGCATAAAGTCATGTCGAAATATGCGAATGACTCCAATAGGAGATGAAGTCAACAACAATCGCTCACATTTCAATGGCGTCTGTGTATCAGCAATCACCCTAACTAGCAGAGTGAGAACTAATCTGAGAGGAGAAAGAGAATTGGAGGCAAATAAAAACTCTCTCCTAAGCGATTGACATTCCATAACTTAAGTCAGCATGTATTTTTCAGCAAGCGGGAGTGCATATCTCTCCCTCAAATAGAGCGGAGCCAACATTTTTACGACGGTACAAAGGAGGGAATAATAAAATGCGCTATAATCGTGCTTTTATTACACGAAATGGGGAACTGCATCTTTTGGGAAAGAGATGAAGGAGACGGGGAATGAGAGGATGGGGAAGATCTGCGGAGAATGAGCCAGATACTATCAATAGCACGCCTCGACTCTGGCCTCGGATGTAAGCGGTTATCAAACGTGCTTGTGACAGGTTTCAAGAAAAGGGAAAGAAATAAAAAGTTGCGCCTCGCAATTTCCTGATACACAAATGGGTCTTGTGCCTTATGGTGATGGAATGCGTTTTGAAGATGGGATTTAGATTCGTGAATCAAACACATCTCACAACATTATGAATCTATTCATATTATTGAGATCTATATATTATTGAAGGGATGTAACTGATCTCAAAATAATACGAATAGATTTATATTAGTGAAGTATGCTACCAAAATGTACTAAGCATTTTGTAAAACAATATTTATTATCCACATGATGCTTGAGCTAAATCATTTGATTAAGATTTTTTTCCAGCCTGTTGGAATAGATCTCTCATTGAGAATTCAGTATTATTGACATAACAAACCTAAACTCAATAATATGAATACATCCATACTATTATGCTTTGTTGAAAAATGTAATGTATAAATCATAAATTATGTGCCATCAACATTCATATCTCGGCTATAAATCATTCAAAAAGTTTTTTTCAAGTTTAATTTGTAAATAAATTCATGTTATTGAGATAAAACAGCTTATTTTAATAGTATGAATAGATTCATACTATTGAGATATATGATGTAACCAAAATGTACTAAATATTATCTTACAAACTATTTATAATCAACATCATATCATTCTAAAATTATGTTTTTAGTCAAATTACATTTGAATATATTTCTATTATTTTGATGCTCATATATTATTAAAGTAACAATTTGTCTAAATAAAATAAATCGATTAATATTATTGAGTTATATTGTCACCCCAAAATGTATCAAACTTTATGTAATATATTATTAACTAACAACATGCAAATATCTAAATTAAATCGTCTATTAGGATTTTTCCAAATGTATATATAATGAATTAACTCAGTTTTTAGATTAGAGTTGCTCCTTATTCACATTAGGAGAAATAGTTGTTTTGAATTTCATTTTTTCCATTAACCAATGGAAAATTCTCTAGTTTTCTCGCCACCCAGCATAATCAGAAAAATGTATTTTATTTCTTATCAGTGTTTTCTTTTTAAAGCTTTTTAAATATGTATAAGGAGTTGAAAATTACATAAATCTTATCAATCACACTTTGATTTATTAGTGACAATTCATGGTTTTAGTGATTATATAAGTTTTATATTAAGGAAAGATAAAATAATTTATATTTACTTTTTAATATGGAAATACGCGCGCTATAAATAATTGAATAATGTTATTTCTAATCTGTAAGATTTCTTTTGATGGAAGTTATTGCGGATAGAATTTTTAAAATGATATTAATTAGCTTTTTAAAACTTATTTATTATGTTGTTAAATGTTCAATAGATTTAAACATAGATTAAGGAGTTTGATTGAAAGTTAAAGAAAATAATGTCTTGTTTCGTTTAGACATAAAATCAAATCTAAAAAATTTCAAGCTAATTTTTCATTACATTCTTATTTTTTTAAAACAAGTATGAATTAAATTTCAGAAAATTAATATCAATAGAAAAAATTACCCATGATAAATAATTGAAGTTCAATAAATGAATATATAAATTAATCGCATAAATATGCTATGGAAATTATTTAATCAAGATGAAACTTTCAATTTTCCTTTCTACTTCAGTAAAATTCTTCTATTTTAGAATTTAAGAAAAAACTTTTCGAATGATGTTTTTCCTTATGGTTATTTATAAGATTTAGTAGAATTATATTACTATGCAATTCATAAGGAAGTTTTGAATGCAAAGAATATTATAATAATTTATTTCGTATTCTTTAAGATGCATATGAAAGATATATATAATTTACAATAAGTTGTTCTGCAGAAATCTAACAAAACATGAAAAGATTAATTTAACCAAAATGGAATTGTTACTTTCTAAAAATGTATAGAATCTTGTGTAATCACAAATTAGGTTAAAAGCATTTTAAAAATCAAATATCATGCTTTGTATCTGAAAAGAATATTGGTAAAAAAGCCGGAAAGCACAGACAGTAATGTGAATAGTTACTTTTTAAAAAGCCATTCACAGTAGTCCGTAATTTATGCTAATAAATATAACAATATATTATCTGAAAAATTTAGGGCTTTTCTTTTATGTGCCCATAATCTTTTTACCTTAGTAACAAATTGTGTAAAAAGATTGTGTAATTTGATATAAAAGCATGTAATAATTAAAAATAAGATAAAAAACAAAATTTATTTGAAAAGGTAAAAAAAAATGTTGCTCAAGTCATTTATGTTTAAATCATGTATATATATATATATGTGTGTGTGTGTGTGTGTGTGTGTGTGTGTGTGTGTGTGTGTGTGTGTGTGTGTGTGTGTGTGTGTGTGTGTTTGTGTGTGTGTATGTGTGTGTGTGTGTGTGTGTGTGTGTATGTGTGTGTGTGTGTGTGTGTGTGTGTGTGTGTGTGTGTGTGCGTGTATATATCTATAACATTATATATGAGAGAGATATTGTGAATTCATAGCAGAAAAGTTCTAAAATTATAATAATTTAAAACAAGGTCAGTTGCCCTTCATCAAATGTTGCTTAAAAATAATTAAAAATTTAATTAATTTTTATAATTTAACTGTTATAAATTTAAAACGCTATTCGTTATTCGATGAAATGAAAAATATTCATTCGTTCTGTAGGCTGCCCTTTTATTCAAATTTAATTAACTTAATAAAATATTGTTAAATAAAAATGTTAAAAATTGATTTTTTTTTTCATTATTTTAAAAATAAAAACATCGGAAGTTGAAGAGACTTCTTTCAAACTATTAACCCTACTGGGTTGAATAATTTCTCACTTTCAATATTTACAGCAGCCCTTGCTTTGAGAAAATCGTTCCTGAAAACGCTTCCTTCCCAACAGCAAAAGGCAGGAATAACTCTTGATTTTCCTGTTGTTCAATTCAAAGTAAATTGCGTGAATCGCAACCTCGCTGGAGCTCTTTTTCTCCAATCTGACGACCGTAAAATGGCTGTCTTTTTCGTGTCTACTTCACATTAATAAGTACATCGGAGGAAATAAAGAAGCTTCGAATAAACGCGTCTTTACGACATATCGCATTTTTCACGGTTCAGCAGCTGCTTTTGTTTCAGAAAATGGTGAATTCACATCCACCAAAACTTAATTCTAGAACAAAGATTTTGATTTAATCCGGATTTTTCTCCCTTGTGTAGTGCATTAACTTTCATTGGATAAAACATTCAGAAATGAATTCCCACAAGAACATTAACATTTGAAATTCATTTTCTCAAATTTGATATTTATTAGATATTTTACACAAAGAAATAAGGTTTTCTATTTACTTTTAAAATTAAAGATTCAAGAAGTTTTCGATTAATTTTACAGATTTATAGGCCGAAATAGCTCAATTATTTTAAAGATTCTTACTAAATCCATTAGATGGACGTTTCTGAACTGATCATTGTCTTGATAATATTAATATATGTTAATTTATTGTTGTCGATATATACCTTGATGTGGCTTGAAACTTTGAAATAAATACTATCGTCTCCGGTATGGATCTCGCCACTTAATCATGGTTTAAAATTAATTGATGTTGTTTTAAATACATCTCTTAAGATAAAAATTTCATCGCTTCAAATTCACAAACTGCCTATCGTACATTGAATGCATAAAATTGCTTACGGCAATCAATTTATATGTAAACAGTAGTAAATCTTTTTTTTTTCAGGAATCTCAATTTCTTGCTAAGTTATACATTAGTAACAATTCATAACTGACTTCACTACAGAACTAACACAAGAATGATAGATTATTTATAATTTCATTTTCATGGCTTAAACTTCAATAAATTGCTTTAGGAATTAAATATTGTATTATTTATGATGAAATTGTGAGTACAATAATTTATTAACATTGATCCCTGATATGTTTTCATTTCATAAAATGCATCTGAAAGTAATTTTACTCATTATAAATTGTTAAAAAATTTCATTTATAGTTATAAACTCGTTATGTATAAATATTCATCGTAGAGTCTTCACTTATGGGCCAAAATTACGATGATCTGAAAACTGATGCAATCGAGAAACACTTATCACAGATCAAAGGAATTTTTTTAATATTGCTATTATTATAATTTTCGTAATTTTCATAATTAAATGCTTATTTTCTTATTAATAAATATGTTTTCATACATTATGCACAGATTTAAAGATTTCAATGTACATGCTATATAAAATTTAAAGTTTAATTTCATAGAAAATATTGTGTGAAATATTTTTTTAGCAATTAATACATTTTTTAGTACTCCATATAAAATTTTAACAGTATAAATTTTGAGTTGACATATGGTATTTTATATTTTTTTATTCAACTTTTGCAAGAAATGCGGTGTAAATGGATTGAATTTAAATCAAAACAATTTTTATTATTGGTACTTCTTTTTCAATGATTACAATTCATTAATTTAAAACTTTATCAAGAGTAGCAGAACTGGTAAATTTCCTGGATAAATATAATCATGAACAGTCATTAGAAAATGCTTGCCCACACCTTGAGTTATATTTTAGCTGTCATGAAACCGTAGAAAATAGATCAGCAATCATAATATAAAAATAAATAATATAAAAATAAAAATAAATAATATAAAAAATAAATAATATAAATATAAAAATATAATAATATAAAAATAGAATTTATCACTTAGGTTATGAATTTATTTGAAATATATTCCACAGTTCCGAAGAAATGAATGGATAGTTTATGCAAAAAAAAACGTTAGTAACGAGGATTACATACTCGAAATTTCCATTTTAAACATTGAATCCTTTTTACCACGTGTTTTAAACTCCTATTTCATTGCTTCTTCACTGTAACTGATTTCCCTTTATTTAAATTTTTCAGACTTCATACTCCCATCTCCTCACGTCAATCTTCCCACATCCCTCAATGTGTACGCTATGAGAGTGAGATTATCAACCCATAAAGAAAAAAAGAAAGAAAAAGAAACATAATACAGATAGGTTCTAGGGGGGAGAATCTGCAATAAGGGCACAAAACCCTCATACATACCCATTTTACTTTAGGGGAACGGGAGACCTGGCTATTAGGATGCCATTAAAATATGGGATATATTCGAGGGGGGATGAAGCCCCCATCCCAGTCTTCCCCTCGCCTTTATACCTCGAGCGCTAATAGGAAAGCATAGGGGGAAATTGTTCCAGACAACTCTCCTCTACTAGGGTTTGATGTGATGGGGTTATGTGTCTTTGAAAGTGGGGGTTGGGGCTGAGATATAGGGGTATGAAGAAAGTGATATGAATCCTCAGTAAAAGCTTTCAAAAATTCACGCTTCACTGCGAAGGCTGCTGGATTTTTGAAGTAGTGAGAGTTTGGACATCGTTAAGCTGTCACCCAGTTAATTAGATTTTTGAAATGAATATGGAAGACAGAAGAGACTCTGGAGTTATTTTGATCTTGAATGGAAGGATGCTTTTAATTGATTTTAGGTACGCATCCAACACAAGGTTCATGGAAACAGATCTTAATAAACTGTATTAAAGTAATTTCGAGATTAAGTTTTCAAGTTATTTATACAATTTGTGACCATGAATAGGTTCTTTCGTATTCCAAATAGTCTCTTGAAACCCAAGATTGTAGAAAAAAATATTCTAGTTCTTCCTAATTCACCAAAGATTCTTCTATATTTTTTATTGATATTTATAAAAAAAATTCTTCAGAATGTCAAAGAAATAAAGCTTTTTAGTTACAACTAGTTTTCCCCTCTTCTGTTGGTATAATAATGGACTTGAATTGTTCTCGACATTCTCGTAGAATCTGATGAGTATACACCAGCCAACTCCCCTGTACCTAACCCAAGAAGGGTTCTACCAGTTTAAATAGGAGTTGCTAGAATCTGATGAGTCAAAGTTTTTGTCACTTAACACTGTAACTTGCCAATGCATGCCTTGACTTGCAACACTTTGTGTTGTCATTGGATATTTTTTCCTGCATTATTTAATAGTTATGATACTCTTGAATTAAGATTTATGTTAAGTAGCTAAAAAATATTATTGGACGAAGTCATAACCACATCATAAATATTGAACTTTGATAATCTCATGCATATACACTTTTGCTTAGATGAAAGTTATGGAGTTGGTGCATGGCATTTTACTAGTTTTCTTCCTTGTAGTATGGAAATAGAGCTTTGATAATGTCTTCTCGGAATAAAAGTACTGTAGATAAGATGAAAAAAGAAAGTAATGATTGTTTTGATTTGCTAAACTGTCTTGTTAAATTTAAAGAAAAGACAGAGATTCTTAAGTAAAATATTAACGCAAAATATTTTGTGATTAATGCTTATATAAACAATGAAGGTATCAGACTTCATTCTAGCCTATGCAACTAAACCTATGATTGATATGGTAAAATTGAAATTAATTCGGACAAATCATATTAAATATTTACTACTCTAAATTAAAAATTTCAATTCATATTATATTACCTAACATTAATAACTCATTATTATACACATAATTATAAACGTATATGAGAAAAGAACTAGATAACAAATGGCAACATGTGACATTACCAAACTCTTATGATGTTTTTCTATAGTGTATTTTCTATACACTTTATACTTAAAGCTTTTGTAGAAGGCCGTTAATAAATGTATTTGATCAAAATGGGGAAGTATGATTTTATCACGAATTATATTTTTTTACAGCTACATACTTTTTAATCTATTTTTACAAAAAATTAATAATTAAAAATTATTTAATAAACTATATCTGTCTCATAAATGTCACATTAATAATTAAAAATTATTTAATAAACTATATCTGTCTCATAAATGTTGTAATGGTAAATCAGTTGTTAAATATCAGTAAATGCAACTATATCATTGATTTAATAAAAGAAACTTAATCTAATCGCGATAAGAAAATATATTTTGTCCATTAAATAGGTGTGAACTGACAAGTTTTCTTAAACAAAGACTTCATTGACATCAATTCACCTATCATTGAATTGGTAACATCCATTGAACTTCATTGCCTTGACGAGATAATGCATTTTATAATGGAGAATTTTTATTATAAAAAATATCCAATATGAAATTCTCTATCTAGGAACTCAAATTGAAATAAATAAATTTTTGTCTTTTAAACTTTTGAACAACATTTAATTTTTTTTGAAAGAAAATTCTGGTATTTTTAAGGGTTTGAATATTTTTTAAGTATATATTTATAACCAGTCTAGACATTGAACTCTCGTGTGTGGCAATAAGCAAATGAACCCTTTCTAATTCATTGAAAAACACGAATTTCATTTAGAGAATCTAACGAAACTCATTTATCATTTTTATGACCTCAGCTAGCGTGTACACTTGAAATGTACTGTAAATGCGTTACAAGTTCATAAATTAAAAAATAAAATTCATCATTAAATTTCAAAAATTGAAAATTTTAAGTTTTCAAACATTAATTCTATTGAAAATCAAATAAAATTTTATTTTTATTGGTTTTATTATTTCAGCTTTATTGATTTACATATATTTCAATAGAATAAAATCAAATCTTAATTTCGTACCAAAACATATTATTTAGTAAATAAGAAATATATTTTTTGAAACATCCATTGCAAAATAATAATTTATATCTAGCTAACATTTTCCTACTATTAGTCAATTGTTTTAAAATTTCAAAGAAATGATATATTATATGACTTCGTTCTAACTCATCTAAGTATTTTGCGAATTAATTATTTAAAGACAAATCATATAGCTACTGGAAAAGTAGGAACTACTTCGTAATTAAAACTTAAAAGCTTGATGTATTACATCATATAAAGGTTGTATCATATATATATATATATATATATATATAGAGAGAGAGAGAGAGCAATTATAAAATCAAGAATTAATCCAGAAATTATTCCAGATTTATAAACTCTTTTCCAAATCATATTAATCAGATCATTAAAATAGAATTACAGATATTTACATATTTTGTCAAAAGAAAAAGACAATTATCTTTTTATGTACATTACTCTCTCTTAAAACTTATCACAAATTTAAAATGTCAATTTATTAATGTTATTATTAAAATAATTATCATTATTAATCTTATTGTCTTTTATTAAGATGATGATGGGTAATCTTTATAGAAACTATCTTTGAAAATGTTGAATACATGTTCCTTCTTTTGATATAATAATAATAAAAAAAATAAATAAAAAATAATAAAATAATAAAAAAAAACCTTGCCGAAATAGAAGTAAATTTAAAGTGTTAATAAAGCACAAAATAAACAATCTGACATTCTTCTCAGTGTAAAAGCTTAAAATGAATGAATGCATTAGACTGTTGAAAAACGACTCTTACAGCAACATGAAAGGGATCAGTTTCGGCCTTTTCAAACTACCTTTAGTCGGAGAAGTAGATGAACAGAAAAAAAACCCACCAGATATCCCTCATACATCCTTCTGACTAATGACTCCCCCTTTTCTCCCAACTCCTAGAACACCCCTATAGAAGAAGTCCTGGAGTAATAGCTCCTCTCTCGCGGGTCAAATCAAGACTAATGTCGTCTTTATAAAGTGGTTTATAGGCCGGATCCCATTGTGAGATCCTGCCGGATCAATAACCATTGTACTCGAACCCAGTGTAAAAGAGGACGATGCCTTCGCCTATCTGGGAGTCCGGGACAAGTTTAGGCCAGATTCTTCCGGACAGGAATGGCCTAACTTTGATTTATTAAGGCAGTGTTCCGCCCGCTGAAATCTCCTCCAGTTATCTCTGCTTTAGCTCTTGTCACGTGTTGAAGCATTGCCATTGGAAGGACTAAATCTCAGACCATGTAATTGGCAACATCGGGTTTGCCGGAGGGATTACACCAGGCACATTCCTTATCCATTGCCCTCCCTGAGTCACAAGTCCTGGATTTTTATTCATTTATTACAATGTAAAATATAGATTTATCATCATTTTTACGAGTGCTTTCCTTTTATTATTATTTTGCTTTTATTATAAATTTGAGGTTGACCTCTTTAGATTTCAAAATATGGAAAGAGTACCGAAGCCCATACTAAGAAACGTGTTATTACTCAAGAAATAGTCACATGTTGGAACTTTTCTATACTAGATAACTAATGAAAACAACTTGTTTGGAAAGATTAACAAATCATTATTCAACAAAATAGAAACATTTCCTTAACTAATTACTTATAATGAGTAAAGATATACACAATTGTTCATAGACTTTTTTTAGAAAATATTGTGTTAGTATACAAAATTTCAGAAGTTAATGGACATAACTAGCAAAATAATAACAATAGATAAATCAAATATAGCAAAAAAAGATGGAATACACAATTTAATTTTGGTATATCAAACAAATGAAGAGTTCATTGTCTATTGCAACGCATACATAAATTATTTGTTCCAATTGGTTAATTAATATCAATATAATAATTTATCCACTTGAGATTAGAGTATAGAAAAAATTTTTATTTTGTATAATCATTATTATTATAATTTGACTAATATAATGCGTATGGTAACAAAGTCATTAAACTCTGTTAACAAGTAAATAAAATGTCTTAGGGATTTTCTTTTTTTGTAACGAAGTACACTAGAGAAGTTTTATTTCTTAACTCTGATAGAAGATAAAACAAAAACGATTAAAACTAAATATTCCCATCAAAAAAATTTAAATAAAAAAAAGAGTCCTCCAAAAAAAAAAAAAAAAAGAGACAAACTAATGAAATGTAATTGACAGAAATTAGATATTTTTGTCATTTCCAAAATATATATTTTGAATGCTGAAACAATAGATGATTTTATTATGATGAATGAGATTTAGAAAGTTTGTGGTATTTTTTTATCAAAATTTTCCTGGTACTGGCTTTGAAAGGGATACTTTTTAAATAATCAAAACACCTCACTTTCCAAATGTATTCTTCCCAAATACGTGCGATCATTTAAAAGCTTCGTAAAGAGTTTTCGAAGGTGGAAGGGATGGATTACAACGAAAAGATATTTACGGACTTTCCAAACTAAAAGATGCTGCGCAATTACGAAATTACGAATTCGCAAATTCCCCAGTGGATATTCGTTTTCGAGGGAGACGGAACAAATACGGGGATGATTTTGCGAACGCATTAACTGTGGGAGCTAATCTCTTTTGTTCATGCTGTTTAAAACGTTCCATATCGACTTGCACCCTTTTCTTCCCACCCACACCTCCAGAAAATTATTCTGAAAACCATTGCCCATTGAGGACCGGGAGACAAATTAACACTTGTCAACGCTTTTCGTAAACGGCTGCGAGCGTTTATCTCGCTCGAACATGCGAAGCGTAATTATTATTAATTCGTAGTAATCTAAACTTTTCACGCTCTTTCTCTCTGTGCCAGTCGATATCATTTAGCTATGAAAAGAGAGCGAGTGGTGGTAGTGTCATGGTGTGGGGCGGGTGCGAGAAGAGTAACTTGTTCATTTTGAAAGTAGCGATAACCAGTCTCGGAACCTGATTAGGTTGTCTTCGGCTAAAATCTTCTCTGTGGCTAATTTGGGCTAATAGAGAGACAAGGGGAAGAACACGGAGCAGCGCGCGCCGGAACAGGCAAAAGGTGTCACTAAGTTGTCATACTTCTGCCACGGTATAGCTGCTGCTGCTTGCACTGAATGCTTTTGCAGGTTGTCCATTGGAGCGCAGCAGATTCATTATTAGATTCCCAGATAGGAAAGCTTTGCATTTAAAAGACGTGTATTGGTCTTCGTCAAGATTAACGGTTTGATAAACTCGGGCAGGAATGGAGAGGGGGAAATTGCCTTCTGGGCAATGTGCTGATTTTGATTGTTCTTAAAATGAGGTAGGAAATTGTGTTGTAGAATATAATTACAGCGTTCAGCCAAACGTGTTAATCTTAAATTAATAGGTGCATAAGTAAATAAACGTGAAACGCTGTTAAATTTAATTTACAAATTCGTACCTACAATATTGGGCAATTTAAATCTTAGTATTGTCTTAAGAATGTGTATTAATTAAAAAATTAAAAAAATGCAATAGTTAAATCAATCATAACAAAACTGGGCTAAAATTCATTAAAAAAATCTATACCTATATAAATCTAAATATTTATATGAACAGAATTTATTTAACTGAAAATCTAAATTCTATTTTAAAATTTAATCAAAGTAATTTACATAATTGTATACAATAATAATATCTTCCATTTTTATAATTTTGCTACTTAATATTTTAATAATTTACACTGGATGTCCCCAAAAGAAATCTTAATTAATTGTCTTAAAAATAAATAAGCGCTTAGGTTTTTCTTTCTTTTATGTTGTAATGGGTATTCTTCAATTATAATTGTTTATTATTCTTAAGATTTTGATTTTAGTAGCAGTAGTACTTAAGAGACTATTTAAAAAAAAGATTTTTTTTCCTAATGCATAAACATGAATATTGGTTTAAAAAAATGGAAAAAATCTGGGGAAAAAATATTTAAGCTGTGTTCAAGAAAAATCTATAAGGAATACGATAAAATCGGTTCATATAAGGTATAAGCAAACAGGAAGGATAAATAACTCATGAATATTTTTTTATTTCCAATGGCACAGATAAAAAAGACAATTACAGCAAAAATACAAATAACAACAACAAAAATGAAAAATAAAACAGCTGTAACAATAGTCTATGTATCTAAAAGGCACCTGTCCTCAAAGTAGCGGTCCACAATTGAGCGTTTCGATAACGCCTTACAATGGAGTAGATGGTCACGATCCATGTCCGTCCCAGATTACAGAGGTATGAACACATGTCTCAAGATGTAAGGGCAAACTAAAAATGCCTAAGACCGTAGATCTCTTAGCCACAATGTGTTTCCAGGGTGAGGTAAAACACATGAATATAAATAACAAAAAGCAAATCTGAAATTTATTACATTGTCACGTTTTTTATTTTATTTATTATTATTATTATTATTATAATGTCAAATTTTTTTTAAAAAGGAATTACAATTTTTCTTAATTGAAATTTATATGAAAGTGAAATAAGTCATTAAGAAATTTTTCGTATAAAGAATTTGGTTAATTATTAAGAAATGTAACGCTCATGTTACGACATACACATTATGGGGTTTATCAAAATTATAGCATCATGTAACAAATCAGCAAAAATTTTTCAAAAATTTAATTTTTAGTGAACATTTAATGTGCCCCTTATCTTTATCCTTTGCCATTTCATTCATTCATAAATGCCATTAAATTCATTTTGCAAACTACAACAAAATTGGGTGCATTGAAAAGAAATGGTCATTTAATGGGGTAAAAAACTTTAGTAAAAGACTAGTTAATATAAAATTAAGAAATAAATAAAATTTATGGTATAAGATTTTTCTTAAGATCTCAGGCTTAGAAAACCCTAATTACTTGATTTTGTCACCACAAATGCTTAAATTAGAATTTAGATTTAAACATCCGTAATGATAAAAAAAAAAAAAAAAACAAAAGTAGGGTAGATGTATTTAAATCTGATTTTAGCTTCACAAATACTTAACACCGTGTTTAGTGTTATAATATTCACATTTATACTACATGAATGGTAGAAAGAAAAATGAGTAATATAAAAACTTTTATTAAAGACACTTTGAACTTGCAATAATATTGCAACAATTCAATAATAAACTACATTTTGAGCATGCAATAATATTACCTGTCTTTGATTCACTCTCAAACATGGTAAATATATCTGATTAATTTGTAAGTTCATATCGTAAGACTCTTATCGAAAAATATATACATAATTAAGGTTACTTTAGTGATTGGGGGCCGCAGTGGCCTGGTAGGCTGAAGATGCCTGTTCTCTTTATCGGAAGGTAGTGAATTTGAATTCCGGAAGGCTTTAAGAAAGATCTTTCGTGTTCGCTAAAGGTGGCAGGGGCGTGTGGTTGCAATGTCTTTCAAGTGAAATGATATCTCTGGGTGTGGCTGGTAGATATTGGTAGCCTTCTGCTTGGTCCTACTTTGAAACCACGAAGACTCCACGCAGCTGCATTTATCTAACTGATAGAGCCTAACTCTATCTAACTGGTAGCCTCTAACTGGGTTAGGTACAGGTTAACATACTGGTGCAAAAACAACCTTACTGATTGACACAAACAATATAGATTCCATAATATAAATTCAAATATTTATTTTTAATAATAATTCTTAACTCATGCAT
Organism: Latrodectus elegans; assembly: GCA_030067965.1. NCBI lineage: Eukaryota > Metazoa > Arthropoda > Arachnida > Araneae > Theridiidae > Latrodectus > Latrodectus elegans. The sequence goes on from CM057814.1 coordinate 116,331,255, forward strand.
TCAAATAATTTTTGTAAAATAAATAATATAACAATAAATCATAAAAAAAAAAAACTTCGAAATATCTCCTTAAAAATAGTCAACAATATATTGAGTAATATAAATGCAAAATAACAATTATTTTGAAAATGTTTTTTTGTAGATTAAAGATTACTTTAAAATAACAGCGATTTTCCACTTTTACATAATTAATGAAACTAAAGCTGGGGATTACATGTTTTTTAAAATCGATTAAATATTTCTGACGCAATTGAGAAGTGTTTTCTTTTAGAATGAAATGTTGTGAATCACCTCTTACTGTATGCAAGCTTTATTTATAGTAAATTGATGTTAGAGAACAAAGTGATCCAATGTGTTTTTCGAAACAGAGGAATTCAGGTTCGATCCTAGTCATTATTGACCAACAAGACTTTGGCTTCATATTTCAGCTTTTAGCACTGTCTGTTGTTCGACGATAGGATTTTTTCCAATTTTTTCTCTTGCAATATCTTTGTACAGTCTACTATCTGGAAAATTCATCTTTTATGCCATATATAGGATACTCTTGGGTATAACTACACTAACTAGTCATTTAATTTTTATCTTTTTCAATTTAATGAACACGAGAAACAGTGATCACCCAAAAATCAACACCAAGAAAATATATATTTATTTTTTTTATAAAATAAGCATATAGCCCTAGCATAAATATCTTTCAAGAATATCAAAAGGCTGTAATTCCATAAAAGTTAGCACAATTTTAAGCATTGTTTCTAAATTATTTTATATTATTTGCATAATATTTTATATTACTTACATTGTAGAATATTATGTATTTCAATATTACTCAATGTCTTTTAAGTATGTTTGTTTAAAAAAATAAGAATTTTTATATTTCATCTGTAAAAATAAAGTTCATAATTAGCAAAAAAATTTAAATTGTATTGAAGAATCGCTAAGATGAATTGAAAGTTTCTTTCAAATAAATATCAATGTAAAATGATTAGGAATCCTAATAACTGTTTATGATAAATTTATTTTAAACTGCATGGGAAAACTGGCATAAAATTTAAGACAAAATGTTAACATTTTATTTAAAAGATTCTAAAAAATGTATGAAATTTTGTTTCTAAAAGATATTAAATATTAAAATGTTTATAAAAATACAAATAACAAAATACTAATAACTTATTTGGCATAGAAAAGACTTTCAATATTATGGAAAATAATGAAATAGTGAAATGATGTAATTTTGTGATAAAATTCTTTAATGATATTATAACTGAATAACGTAATTTTAATTAATTAATATCATGTTAATTTTAATATTATGTAAAAATTTTCTTTCAAACGTATAGAATGGATATGTTTATCATACTGTACTGCTATTTCTATATTATAAATGCCACGCCTTTATAGATTCTTTAAGCTCAATTACTAGTCACATTTATTTAATAATATCATAATTTTCAAACTATTTTTTATAAAATAACTAAGCATTGAAGGATATTTTTATTTTAAAACCACACTTCTACTATGTTTTACCCTTTTAACATTACAAGGTGCAGAATTGATGGCTACTTTCTTAATTTAAAAATTATCAAGTAAAAGAATTATAATTTTAATGAAACATCCCTAGAAATATCATTTCACTTGGAGGATATTGAAACATTTGGAACTCACCAGTGGGGAAAACGTGGCTTCATGTTTTTGCAGGTACCATGATACCTTATCTCAAGAGGCCACTGCAGCCCCAAAATTAAGAATAAGATAAAAGCTAAAGATTTTACTTATAAATTAATTTTTTTTCCTCATATTATTATAATAATTATTTAAGTTTTACTTTTTTTCCAGAACTTTCAATAAATTTATACTTAAGTTCTATGTTGAACTTATATTTTAAGATAAATTGTATTTCTCTGCTGATCATGAAAAGAAAATATGAATAAACCAGGTTTCTGTTTAAAAAAAATCAAGGCAGGCTTTAGTTAATAAAAATGCTAAATACATTTGTAGAAAATTATTTGTGTAAGTTCTATAAGCATTTAAAAGGGTTTTTCTATTATTCTTCATATAAGTCAAGAAAAACCCCAGAATATTATTAAAACTATACTGCTTATTATATACACTAAGCAATAATAATTCGCAAGTATTGGTCTTCTTGAGCCCATGTTAAGGCATTTAAAAAAAACTATTTAACCCTGTTCTCATATTTTTCGTTGATTTATTCTAAGCATCGAGTTTGTATCCATATTGTCAGTTTTCAAGCCTTTTGTTTCAATTTCACACTTTCAGAGTTTAATCTTATTCCACCCTACTCATGGTTACTTGTACTGGTTAGCAATTAATCTTAAATTATATATATATATATATGTATATATATATATATATATATATATAAAATCTCATGTGCGAACAATCTCAGATCCAAATCTTGATGAAGAAAACCTAGAGGGTGATTCTTGTAAATTGTTTTTTACGTAAAAGTATTTGCTTTTTGTAAAACAAGGGAATGATTACTTAGCAATTCTCAAAATTTTTCTCACATGCGTCTTTTGGGTTATTTTTGTGTTAGGAGATATAGTTAAAGCAAAACTTAAAATTCTGCTTACTAAAGCATGAATTTAAAAAAATTGAATTTTAAAAAACTTTAGGGAAATTGTAATTTGTATCTTAAACACACTGCCACAAGTTTTAATGGAAAACATCAATTATATTCATGGCTTCAGTTAAAAAAAATCATCCTGTAATCAGCACACTGTTTAGATTTAAAAATTAGGTTTTGTCAGGTTTTACATTATGAACAAAAACGAACAAATTATTTTGACAGTTTTATATTAACTAGTGGGTAATGACGGTCAATTATATGCGCATGAAAATGTGAATGCTATATTTACAAATTTGTTTAAATATACATTTTATATTTTTTTCATACATGTATTCATAACATGTACACGGAAATATGTATGGTATACTCACCAAATTTATTTCAAAGCAAAATTTTTATAACCGTTATACATATATCCATTATATATATATATATATATATATATATATACGAAAAAGTTTTACAGTAGTATTTCACTTAAATTAGTTTAAAATTTAAAGTTAAATATTATTGTTATGCATGTACATAAGTACACGAAAATATAAGTATTATATTTACGAATTTGTTTGAAAGTATAACTTTCATATTTTGTAATATGTAGATATATTTATATATATGCGAAAATATGAGTGTTGTATGGGAAAATTAGTTTGAAAATATGTATCATATATATATAAATATTATTTTTATGTATGCGGCTATTTTAAGTACAACAATGCATGTGTATTCAAATTTGCTTGAAGTTATAATTTAAATATTAATGTTATTTAAGTATATATTATTTGTACGCGAAATTATGAATGCTGTACTTAAAAATTTATTTGAAATTATAATTTTTATACTTGCAATATCAATCAATTAAGTAAATCTATTCTCAGAATCAATACTTATAATCATAATTCTTATTATTATTCTGTTTATTATTTGTATCTATTGAGAAAATTAAGTATCTTTTGGCCAACTTGAAAAGCATGGGGAGGAATCTAACTATCAACAATTACATTTAACAATGGATAACAATAAATTTACCTCAAAGATCCATTTAGGCAAATATATGAACTGAATAATAAAAAAAATTTAAAATATCTTCATTATTCACTTTAAAAATTTACAATTAAGTAAAATATTTAAAATATTTTACAATTAAATAATTTTTAAATACTTATATTTTAAAGTAACTTTTATTTGTATTTATAAAATTTGTATTATTTGTATACTCATAACATAAAATGATTTAACTGGATTCGCTCTCTCAATAAAACCATTACAAATTAATTATCTTTAGGCAAAAATATTTTAATGGTCTGAAAGACTGCTTATCATTTCGAACCAATGCCTTATCATTTTCCTAATATTTCTATTTGATGACGTGATTACTGGGAGAAATTTAAAGTCCTACGTCCTCACTGATATCCCGTTATTCTTTGTAAATATTGGTTTCCAATTTTCAAGTCTAATGAGAAAAGTATTTTAAAGTGCAAGGGAGAAAACTGCGTCACTTAAGTATTTTTTTAAAAATATTGAAATGATAAATATTTTCAAACCTTTGCAAACATTTCAATAAAACTTCCATTGCTCCAATATTTAAAGAGACAAATTTCAAACAGGATTGCAATTTTTAAAAAAAAGGAAAATAAAATAATGATCCACGACATACAAAAAGAGAGGGAAAAAATAGAAAAAAAAGTATGGCTTATCATTTAAACCCCTGAAATTTTCAACATGATGATAATTCTACAATCTCCGTCCTTGGCTCCAGCCTGTATAATTATACGCCATATAAATTTCACATTCATTATGGCGCGACAATTTGAACCAGTAGGGAAACGTTAATGAATATCACTATCAGGTATAAATCGTTAATCAATTAGTTGCCGTTGCAGAAACGACACTTATCTCTTTCCTATTGGTTCGATGCTGATCCACCTGACCGTGACGTCACTGCTGATGATGACGGATTTTAGCTACATGAGAGTTGGAACTTGGTGAATCGTGTGTGCAAATCTGCAGAGGGCAATTTGAATAGTTGGAAGTATCACGGTATCAACTAATTTAAATGCTCATATTTATCAGCAAAAGTTGCCGAAGCGGGTAACTGTAATTACGGGACGGACTGAACTAATTTAGTTGTAAATGTAGTGAAAAAAGATTAATATAACGGAGCTGTTATCTTAAGGACCATGTCAGCATTGGATTTCACACAATAACTAATATATTGAGTAAATAAATGTTTTTTTTCTTAGCTGAACTTAATTTCTTAGCTGAACATGAATTATAGGATTTTTATAAAAAAGTAAAATAATGATTTGCCATTCACATAAAAATCATTACCTTACCTTAAAACTTAGTTTCAAAACTTAATTTTCTGACCAAATTCAGACATTTTAGAATAATTTTAAAAAATAATTTGGATTATATGATTTTTATAATATTTATCTCACAAAATTTACAAATTCACGGGACTGCTTATATAATATATATATATATATATATATATATATATATATATATATATATACATACATACATACATACATACATACATACATACATACATATATATACATACATATATAATATATATATATATATATATTATTGTTATTTCTTGATCCTTAGCAATTACACATTTACCTGGAATTTTTTGATTAATTAATTACCTGCAAAAAAGGGGTTTTACGAGAAACTCAGCTTTAAATTTACAGCATTTTAAAAATTGCTATAATTGGCCTGAGATGCAATTGAATTTTTACTGATACTTCTAAGTTGCTAAATTAATGCGTGATTATATTTTTTACAGGTAATATAATTTTTGTAATTTAATTAATTATATTTAGACAGAATAAAAAGTTATACTTGCCAAAATTTTTAATATTATCATTATTTTAAACTTGTTTGCATACTTTTTTTAGTTTTGCAATTTATTCTTGGTTTGGCATTTATACAAAATTAACTTATTCTATAAATTGATCATTTCTATTAGTTTAAAATATATTTGAAATTAATGTAAAGATCCTGCTTTAATTAACCTTGTGTGAGTGTAGAGATATGCAGAAGGCATCAAATTCGTCAACATGTTAGATTTACAATGCCTACTCAATGCGATGTTGTAATTAATTATGCGAGACGCAGAAGAAATGTCAAGTGAAGTCAGGCATATATTAAACCAATGAGAATTGTAATAATGGAACGTATTTAGGATTTCAACTGGAACGAAAGAAGCAACCACTTAATGGTTAAAGCTTAACAATCTTTTGAGTCTTACATGTTTAACACAAAAAATTGAGACCAAATTTGTCTAGAAATCAAAATTACATTGTTTAAACGATTGTACCACTGCTTATAATAACTGAAAATGTAATTTATACTTTAAATTGAAACATCTTAAGGACCGTGTCTGTGGATTTTAAGGATTTTGTATGTGATCCAATGCAAAATCTCTACTTCCTGACTTTTGAACGTCCGTAGATTAAGGAAAAAATTGATAAAAATTAAATACAGCTCCCACGAAATTTTTGTAGTGTCTATAGTTTTATTTAGGGTTCGCATTAGAAGACAACATGCCCAAATCATATAAAAAATGTAAAGAAAAGTCAAGTACACTATATTGTTGTAGCACTAGCATATTTCCCTGTACCTACCCCTGAGTTGAGCTTAACTAGTTAGATGGAAGCAGTGAGACGAGTGAGCGTCTTCATTATTTAGAAAAGGACTCAAACAGAAGGTCTTCCGATATTTGACCTGCTACCACCTGATATATTATTTTTTTAGAGGATATAGTGACCAAGACTTACTTAATGAATATGACGGATATTTGGTTAAGGTGGTATTCAAACTCACTATTTTTCGACAATGATAATAACAGCCTAACCAAACAGCTCACAGCGACCTCTAGCCATAAAAATGTAAAATGCCATCGATTCATGTCAAAAAAGTTCCCATTTATCAAGGTAAAAGAAATAATTTAAAAAAGCCTGTTTGTAAGGCAAAAAAATCCGAATCCAGTGACATGATAAACAGAAGAAAAGAGCATTTACCTGTTACCAAATTTCTTCTTCTTCTTTCTTAATTCCTAGTCTCAATCAAACCAGGTATCATTTTTGTAAATGGGAATGACATGCCTATAAAATATATGATCTTATTTTTACTCGAAAGAAGCGTTTTTCATTTTTCTTGCTTTTTGAGACATCATAATTATATAAAGCATAATTAAATAGATGCATGTTTAATGTGTTTATTCCATTAATGATGAGTACGAAGTATTGTAATAAATCGGTGATGTTTTGATTGACTAATTTCCGTGCTTTGTATGCTTTTGAAAACAATATATTAACTATCCAAAATGATAATAAGGAGTATCCAGTTGTCGCAACAATTTTACTGTGACTAAAAAGTAGTTTCGAAACGATAACAATCAACTTTCCAAAGTTGGTGAACGATTGAAATTTAGTCTCTTGTGCGTATCTCCTAAGAATTTCCATTTGATAGTTTGCTTCTTACTTACAGTAATGACAAAAATATTAACTGATTTTCTATATTCCCAAAATATCCAATAAACTCATAAACCATACCCAAATATCCCTAAACCAATAACTTAGCAATTTTGAATAGGCAGACAGACCTCTTAAACGCATTTTCATAGAATAATCTAGTAAATATTTATTCCTATTATTTTATTAGAATAGTTTTATTTCTATGTATAAGCTTTGTTTTTTTCATAACGCCTTCTAGCAGGATATTTCACCTTTTTCTGCACAACAAGAGGAGGAAATGATGGCACCTTATACAGTTGGGCTTTATGTGAGTGGACCATCACAGCACCAAGAGTGGATGTTAGAATCAGGAGTCATGCAAAAGAATCCCAGACTTGGCCTGCCACTTCCAGAGATAATCATTCCACACGGAGAACATTGCGACCATGACATATTTATCATGCTCCACGCACCATTAGCGAGCACAACGGACCTTCGATTGTGGATTGGGATTTAAAATCACATTATTCCGACATTGAGAATGAATGCCCTAACCAAGCATTCATGTATAATGTATAGTATATATATATATATATATATATATATATATATATATATATATATATATATATATATATATATATATATATATATATATATATATATATATATAATAACACTTTTTTGAACATTGTTAATTACATGATGTATATGACAAGTAATTAAAGATGTGTTCGTAGTTTCTTTCAGTGTATATAACAGAAAGAGAAATAAGCTTACCCAGGAATTGTTTTCACTTACTTCGTTGAAGGCGAAGGAGAATAAGCGTATCTTTTCCAACAACAACAAATCTTGCGCCAAATAAGAAGCAATTTTTTTAAAGAAGAAAAGAATAGGCTAAAAACAGAACAGAGAAGTTCAATTCTCTAATTCTGTGGAAAGTAAACAGGAAAGCAATCCCATCAATTCAAAAATGTTGTATTTACGTTTGCTTTTAACTGCTGTAAAACTTGATCAAACTTAAGTGAGTTTTAATAAATGCTTCATGAATATTGAAATTATATATTACATTCATGAAATAAACTTACTTTTATTCTACAATTTAATTCTGTATGAAAAAATAATCATTCTAAACTTGAACTCCATGTAGAATAAAGTAAATCTAATAATAGATGTGGCGCAAAATTCGGTAGAGAAACATGTTTTATTTGTAAAGATAAAATAACGGTCTATTTTTAAAAAACTTTCGATAAATTGTATTTTTATAACATATTATAATAAAATAATTAATAAAATAATTATTATAATGAAAATAGCATTATATACTCCCACATAAGGAAAATTTGAGTTTATTTTAAAACTTATGAAAAACCAGAGAAAAATCTTCCAGCTAGAATATTGATAAATATAAATAACTTCATTCAATGATTTTCGCTAACATGACATTGACACAAATATTGGTTTTACATGAAAATTATATCAAATTATAAAAAGTATTCTACCAATATATGTCACATTTATCTCTCAGTGTTAAGAGGAAAAAAAGTTATGTATCAGACTAAGAACGATTGTACAGGCTTCATTTCCATCAATATCAGCACACTAATCGGAGTCAATTCCAGTCCATATACGATTCTTCTCATTGTTGGAAAAGGGAAAAGAGGCATATTTTTCCTATTTTAAGAATACGCACTTTTAAAAAAAACTTTCCAGGGAGTTTTTTAGATTCCTCCTTTATGGTACGTGAATATATGGCCATCTATATGATAAAAATCCGCCCAAGATAAGAAGGTGAAGGGTTGTTGAAGTTATTTATACACCTTACAACAACTTTCAGGCGTTCAAGTATCCTTTAGGAAGTCCCAAGTATCACGAACATCCATTGGTTTTCTTATTTACAACTGATTTATTAAAATTGTTATAAAGACAATTTATTTATTGATGAAAACTAAAATCATTGAAAGAAAAAATATTTTTCCATCAATTTAATGGGAGTTATATACCCCTTTAAATCTTTGAGTGATAATAACATGTTCTGAGACATTAAAATGTTATCTTGATTAAAAAGATAAAACTGCATTGATTTATTCATATTGTTGTTATATAGAGCAGTGTTTCTCAACGGCCGGTCTGCGGACTTGCACCTGTCCGTAAGAAATATTTGCCGGTCCGCGAAATACCTGTCCAAAATCCAAAGTGTCATTGGCCGACAACCGTTATTAAAACAGCACCTAATTTTCAATAACAATATACTAGTTTATAAATTAATAATGATCGATGATGAAAAATATAACTAATTGGCAACTATGTACTTAATCACCTTTCATAATTGTCATCCCAAACATTTAAGTACACCATTTAGTGTGTTTCTGTCTGCCTTGAATATTGCTGATTACTTGAATGCTGAATGTCGATCGTAATAATTTATGAAATTATTTTGATTTTCTTATTAGTCCTTAAAAATTATTTTTGTCTTTATGATTTATTTATGAGAAAAAATTGTTTCATTGTGACAAATTATTAAACTCACTGGTTCGCGAGAACGTACGAAATACTTTACCAGTCCTTGGAGTAAATCCAGTTGCGAAATACTGATATAGAGCTTAATGATAATGGGTAAAAAATATAATTTATTATGCATTTATTTGATGGATGATTCCTACCTTAGACAGCAAGGGATACTGAATATTTAAGAAGATAAGGGAATTAAAATACCTTTATTGTGAATTTGAGACGCATTGCACAAATGAAAAGTATGTGGTAGATTTTTCATTTTTTTTTTTTTTTTTTTTTTTTTTTTTTTTTGGAGTCTAACCACTCTTGATAGTATTCCTAAAATAACAATTCCTAGTAAAGTTTTTAGTAGTAAACAGAAATCATACAACTTTTAATAAAACCGCACAGATAACTAATGTACTGAAATAAATTACTGAGTACATAACACTCTCTTATTTTATACGAGACAAGAATCTCGCAGAGAAAGAGAGAAACCATTTTTATAAATATAGTTATACAAATACCTTGTTCTCTTTAACTACATATGAGACTATAATCTTTTCAAGAAAAAAAAAAGAACTATATTCACTTCACCTTCTGTAATAGTTTGGATAGTAATGGCAAATTTGAAACAGTGCCAAATGAATGTCACACTTCCTATCAAAACATTCCCATCTATCATCATTCTGATGACTTGGTTAGTTTTCTTTGAGATTGCTTAAAAGCACTTTCATAACTTTTTCTTTACTTTGGTTCCCAGTATGCCTAATTTTAAATCAAATTGGACGATAGATTTGATAAATATTTAGTTATCTTAATTCGCAGAAATATTATTAATTATTGTAGAAAATGCTCCATTCTGAAACAATGTTTAAAAATTGCATTTAAGAGCAGAATGTGTGTGTGTGCGCGCGCATTATATTTCGTATTTTTATTAATAAATTTATATATATGTATATAACTCGAATCTATGTTTTTTATTCATTAAATAATGATCATATGAATAAGACTTTGCTATAAATGTAATCAAATTTTCAAAACTTATGACGTTAATTTTTCTTAAAATTCTCATAATCTAGAAATGGTGTGATATTTCCAAAGTGAAGAATTTTTATTGGAACAAATTTCTATAATTTTCCAAGAAATTTATTACAAATTTGAAGTCAGTTACATAAATCTTAAAAAAAACTTCAAATAAAATGTCAATGCTTCTGAATACTTGAACTCTAACTTTAAAAGATAAATAGAAACAAAATAAAAAAAAGATAAGTTTTTTCATTCTATTAGTTTAATTATCAATTTCCATCTAATAAATTATGATATCTATTTTGAAAAATTAATTATTCGACTTTAACAATTATTTCGATACCATGAAAATTCTAGATAAATTTAATTAATTAAAATCTATATAAATTTAATTTTTTTAAATATATAGTTTCAAAATTAGTATGAAACAAACCAAAGGACTAAATTTTAATGTAATTATTATAAGATTTTAAAATGGAATGATTAATAAATATCTTATACTTTTGTGTTAATAACTATATCTAAGTGTATTTCTTTAAATTATAATATTTGCATAATTTTTATATTAATATACAATATACGCTATTTGGTATTATGAGAACTAATAAAAGTTCAATTTCTGAAGAAAGTTGTAAGCTGAATTTTTTTCTGTTTAGTTTTTCTTACTTAATTGGAGGATGTCTTGAATTTTTACTCATGCTATTTCCCAATTTGAACTAATCATTTAATAAATATTACTAAGGAATTCTCAAATTAATTTAAAACGGCATTGATTTATTAATTTTGTTTTTTGCATTAATTTTATTTTATGCAGCATTTTTATTCAAAATCATTAATAAATGAATAAAATCAAAATCTTTGTCATTAAATCAAATACATTATTTACAAAAAATTATGATTATACAAATATATAACAAAATTAAATCCATAAATTAAATTATTAAAATATATGTTTTATTATTATAAATTATTACTTTTTCGTTTTCTTAAAAATCTCTGACAGCTTTAAAATATATTTTATCTCCTAAAAATAAATTTAAAATTTTACAAAGGAACTTGTTAACAATCCTTCTCAATGATTTAAATTTATGTAACCTAAATAAAACTTTGTTATTTTAGAATTTTTGTAAACCAATCCTGTATAGTGAAAAGTTTTAAACTATTGTAATTAGTCATATCTGAAATGCAGATGCGCAATGTACTGAAACAACATATTTCTTAACACAGTGCATGGTTTTTCAAAGTATTTATATATGCTACTATAAGAGTATATCTATCATAACTACCAAAATAAATATATATTCTTATTTTATGGAAATTTATTAGTTATTTCCTGAGCGATTATAAAAAGGGAAATTGTGTTTGAATTATTGTATTAGGAAGATATGTATTATAACTAGAAAACTATGTAATGCAGCCAATCATTTTACGTAGCTAAATAAAAAACACCTTTACGAAAAGTGAAATGATATCTTCATTTTTAGTATTGAAGAGGGAAAGCTCATATTTTGTACTATCGTATAAAAAAAGTTATTAATTAAATGTTTAAATTTATAATTTAAAACCATTAATTTAAGTCATCCGTTTAAAAATTATGTTTACTGGGAATTATCAATACAATTTGTAGGAATAATTCACAAATGGATTGAAAATGTACAACTGAAATTTATTATATGAAAATATCTATACGAATCTATTTTTGCATTTTTAATAAGGAAAAGAATAATTTGAAATTTTTAGAACCAAACCAGTATTGCTTACATGTTTTTGGAATGTCCACCTTAAAATAATAAGAAGAAACAAAATTTACGTAGAATTAAAATTGTTATCATAAATGAAATTATAATTTGATGATAATTTTAATTAAAAAAATGTCTGAATAATTTGCATTTTGATATTAACCCTCAAATTATTCATAAAACGTCTGGGAATTGAAAACAACTAACAATTTTCTTTCTGACAAATTTCTTAACAAAATTAATTTTAAAGTGATTGCTTACTCGCTTCGTAAAACTCTAATTTTAAAAGTTTCTAATTTAATAATTCATTCATTTAAAAATTGTGTCAACTGGAGATTATCAGGAAGAGTTCAAAACATTTTATTGAAAAAGTACACATGAAATTTATAATTAAATTTAAATAACATTTAAAAATTTATTTTTAAATAAAGTTTTAATTCATATTAAATTTATAGAGATAGAGCTGACAGTCGACTGCTGTTACTTACCTTGCCGTTAACCATAACAAAAGAACAATTCAAGAATTGGATTGTAAGATTTTTGGGGAAGCATTGGTAATGATTACTAGCAAATTTTAACAGATAGCGTCTTGGTATAATGTACTTAGCGTGATATATTGAAATAAATTTAAATGTATTTAATCAATTACAATAAATTAAATCAAATAAACAAATAAACTCTCAATGAACATTTGATTACAATTTCAGAAAAAAGCATTTTGATTGCAATGCAGTACTTATGAAAATTTGAATAAAATTGAAATTTGCATAATGGTACCTTTGCTTATCACACAGAGGCGATAAATTTCTTAAGGTATTCACCAATAATA